>OV651817.1:10840109-10982609 GCA_927349885.1 Psylliodes chrysocephalus
AACCAAACATTCTAAATTATTAACAGTTACTGAGAACACAAGTAACTTTTTCGCATTAAAAAACAATTTATGCTATACATATACCTATTCTAAAACCACACTCTATCAATTTGTTTCACAATTATCCAATAATCCAATGAAATAAAATGATAACACCTTCCTACCCGTACCTGGATCGATCAGCTGAAGAATTACAATTCCAGAAAGAAGATTGCCCTGTAGGGTCCGATGCAATTAGAAGAACACCGCTACGTCGTAACTATTACTTTGAATTTTGAATACATATTATCTACAACTATTAATTAATAAAAAATAGGTAAGTTATTAGGTATAAAACAATATTTCCCATATTCCTATAATATTAACACTCAATCCACTAAACCTACATTAGGCGGCGATAACCAATTAATTACTTTGCCAAATAATGACGTAGCTGTGTTTTCCTAATTGTAATCGGACCCTACCACCTTGAGGCCCCCAGCTCTTAGAATATAAGCACATGATGTCTATCTCAGTCTGTATTTTTGTAGTTTTAGTGCACTCTGTATATTTCTCATTAACTTATACTGGTAACTTGAAATATTTCAAAAAATTTTGATTAAAATTTATTTTTTTAAACCTTTCAGAAATTGAAATATTAGCAAGTTACGTTACTTGTTGTGTCCATTGTATATAATATGTATATAGTATACGATAACAGAAGCAATTCAAAGTGTACTAATAGTTTGAATTGCCAATGTTTGATTCTTTATTTGTTCATTCGATCTCAGCTGCGAATCATACTTTACAACAATGCATTTTCTCGTAGGTATTGTATTTTGTGAAATTGCTATGTTTTATTTATTAACTTGATTTGATTTCATTCTATTTTATTTTCCACCTGCCTACTATGCTATATATTTGATGCATATAAGCGTATTCCCAAAGCTGACATGTATTTATCGTGGATGTAATAATTATGGAGTAACATGTGCACAGTAAATGGAGACTGGAGACCCATTAGACATCTGATTTCACTTTATTTAATTCATAGTTATCATTTTACTGTTTAATCATAATCAACAGTAACTGTACAAAATAAAAAGAAACAATATTGACTTATTTAAGTGAATAAAATTTTAGTCATTTTCTTTTAATTAAATAATTAAATTCAATAATATTCTTCCCTGTTCATTTAGTAACTTTGTGTGTGACAAAGTTCTGATTGTTAACGATAAGTCGTGTCTCCTTTCTTGTTGCTTCGTGTGTGAGTTAGATGTTAAAATTGATTCGACCTTTCTTAATTGAAAACGAAAGTCCTATATCATGGAAGTAAATTGAGAATCAAGGAAAAGAGAAATCACTACATTTTTCAACTTCTACGCTATTCATTTCTTTTCTAATTTAATATTGTGCGAGTTCTTCGATTGAAAATTAACTGATATATTTTATAAAAAATAATATGAATAATAAAGAGTTATAGATAAAGTGTTTATTTATATTATATAGATGTCCGCACTATGTATGCGTAATGACTTATACACTGCAAAAACAGTTCTGTAAATTTGGAGAATATAACGTTGGCAATTTTGTAAACAATGTTAGATTATGTACTTAACCAAATTACAATTTTTAATAAGGTAATCATTTAGGATAGGTATTTGTAATGTAAACTAGCACAAAAAGCTAGGTTGGTTTAATTAGTATATTACGTAAGTAGATTAATATATTGTGAACAATTAATTAATAAGCAATTTAAACTTACGCAGCAACACATGTGAAAATGCCTATTAAATTGTGGCATATATTATGTAAGCATTTTATGTGTATAACCTTCATACATTGTGTGAAGAAACTAATTAAATTCTGGAACGGTAATTATAAATTGTTTATATTTTTAAAATATATTACTTTATATTGTTAAAATTACATTTTACAGAATGCCGGTAAGAATGCAAAGGTAACATCCACGTACTAAAAAAAAATTATTATGCAGATTTTTACAACATCCAGCATCCTTGTCTCTATGACCTAAAGTACCTCTCCACAACCTTTAGTTTTTTCCAAAAATTAATAAAAATTAATAAAAATTAATAAAAATTAATAAAAATTAATAAAAATTAATAAAAATTAATAAAAATTAATTAAAATTATTAAAAATTAATAAAAATTAATAAAAATTAATAAAAATTAATAAAAATTAATAAAAATTAATAAAAATTAATATAAATTAATAAAAATTAATAAAAATTAATAAAAATTAATAAAAATTAATAAAAATTAATAAAAATTAATAAAAATTAATAAAAATTAATAAAAATTAATAAAAATTAATAAAAATTAATAAAAATTAATAAAAATTATTAAAAATTAATAAAAATTAAAAAAAATTAATAAAAATTAATAAAAATTAATAAAAATTAAAAAAAATTAATAAAAATTAATAAAAATTAATAAAAATTAATAAAAATTAATAAAAATTAATAAAAATTAATAAAAATTAATAAAAATTAATAAAAATTAATAAAAATAAATAAAAATTAATAAAAATTAATAAAAATTAATAAAAATTAATAAAAATTAATAAAAATTAATAAAAATTAATAAAAATTAATAAAAATTAATAAAAATTAATAAAAATTAATAAAAATTAATAAAAATTAATAAAAATTAATAAAAATTAATAAAAATTAATAAAAATTAATAAAAATTAATAAAAATTAATAAAAATTAATAAAAATTAATAAAAATTAATAAAAATTAATAAAAATTAATAAAAATTTATAAAAATTTATAAAAATTTATAAAAATTAATAAAAATTAATAAAAATTAACAAAAATTAACGAAAATTATTAAAAATTAATAAAAATTAATAAAAATTAATAAAAATTAATAAAAATTAATAAAAATTAATAAAAATTAATAAAAATTAATAAAAATTAATAAAAATTAATAAAAATTGATAAAAATTAATAAAAATTAATAAAAATTAATAAAAATTAATAAAAATTAATAAAAATTAATAAAAATTAATAAAAATTAATAAAAATTAATAAAAATTAATAAAAATTAATAAAAATTAATAAAAATTAATAAAAATTAATAAAAATTAATAAAAATTAATAAAAATTAATAAAAATTAATAAAAATTAATAAAAATTAATAAAAATTAATAAAAATTAATAAAAATTAATAAAAATTAATAAAAATTAATAAAAATTTATAAAAATTTATAAAAATTAATAAAAATTAATAAAAATTAACAAAAATTAACGAAAATTATTAAAAATTAATAAAAATTAATAAAAATTAATAAAAATTAATAAAAATTAATAAAAATTAATAAAAATTAATAAAAATTAATAAAAATTAATAAAAATTGATAAAAATTAATAAAAATTAATAAAAATTAATAAAAATTAATAAAAATTAATAAAAATTAATAAAAATTAATAAAAATTAATAAAAATTAATAAAAATTAATAAAAATTAATAAAAATTAATAAAAATTAATAAAAATTAATAAAAATTAATAAAAATTAATAAAAATTAATAAAAATTAATAAAAATTAATAAAAATTAATAAAAATTAATAAAAATTAATAAAAATTAATAAAAATTAATAAAAATTAATAAAAATTAATAAAAATAAATAAAAATTAATAAAAATTAATAAAAATTAATAAAAATTAATAAAAATTAATAAAAATTAATAAAAATTAATAAAAATTAATAAAAATTAATAAAAATTAATAAAAATTAATAAAAATTAATAAAAATTAATAAAAATTAATAAAAATTAATAAAAATTAATAAAAAATAATAAAAATTAATAAAAATTAATAAAAATTAATAAAAATTAATAAAAATTAATAAAAATTAATAAAAATTAATAAAAATTAATAAAAATTAATAAAAATTAATAAAAATTAATAAAAGCTAATAAAAATTAATAAAAAATATTAAAAATTAATAAAAAATAATAAAAAATATTAAAAATTAATAAAAATGAAAGAAAATTAATATAAATTAATAAAAATTAGTAAAAATTAATAAAAAAATTTGCCAGGTATGACATGAATAAATTTCTCTCAAGTAACGAATTTATTGAGATTTGAGAAATTTCAGTAAAGTGGGATCGGGTTAGCTAGTGATACAATATGTTATGATACGACCCAACAACGAAAGTGCATAAAGGTAAAGTGGTTAAACGTATATTGGGCGAACATAAAATAGTTAACGGTTTAGGTAAAAGCAAGTGAGCGCCCGAACAACATTCGGCCTAAGAGAGTGTCCATGTATAGATATCACCTTGTATAAAAGTATGCAAAATCTAGATATAGCTTAATTGAATAGGATCAAAAATGTAAAATTATAATTTTAGTAAAAACCTGAGATTTGTTACCGAAATGTAAGTAAAGTTATAAATTAGCTGAATAAAATGTGAGTCAATACAATAATTAGTACTTTGTATTCGCTCAGTGCAAAGCCATGGTAGGGAAAGCAAAAGCGATATTAGCTCTACCTGCGGATAATTCGTAGATTTTAGGGCGATATTTTGTAATTTTGGCATATCAAATATACGTATATATTGTACTTATTTAAAAAAATATATAGTTATTTTATCTTATATATTTATACTGTAAAAAGAGGTTAAGCTAGACTTTGCCTTTTTAAATTGTTTACTGTTATATTATTATTAAAAGCAAGCGAAGTTGATGTTTTGTAAAAAGCAAAAATACGTTAACTAGCAAAAACCAGTGTATTTTTATAAATATTTCCATTTGGCTACTGTATATAATAGGTAATTGCAGGAAATGGAAGAAAAACATTCTTTATTTATAAAAAAACTAAATTGCATAAAAAAAAACAGACTTTTAAAACCAAGCCATTTAAGTCAAATCTATTAAAGGAGAGCGTAAGTTGGGAGTGAGGTGGAAGTTGAATGTAAAGTTCGCCAGGCGCTACCCAGGAGCCTTTGTTTCACACATGGACCTATTAAAACTTGTTCAATTAATTCTAAACTAGAAAGTCTGCATTTAGATTTCTTTACCTGTATATTTAAGCAGTATAACTCATATTGGCAGTATAACTCTTGGATTCATTCTCAGAAATATGAGTGATTTCAGAACTATAGATACATGCAAAATGTTATTTAGTTCACTCGTTATATCCAAACTGGAATACGCAAGCGCCGTGTGATCTCCAATATATTATGTTCATATTGCAAACCTAGAAGAGGTACAAAGACAATTCTTAAAAAGTCTCCATTTTAAAATTTACGATTATTACCCCCCTCGCGGATTTCCATAGGATCAGTTGCTTTATAATTTTAATTGTGTAAATCTTTAAGATCGTCAAGTAATGCATTCTATATCATATTAATTTAAACTCATGAACTACAAAATGAATTGTGCCAAATTTTTATCGTAAATATGTTTACGGTTTCCTCGTATTACCTCGAGAGATCACCAAACTTTTTCATTGCCCATAACTCGAACAAACATTTTATTACAATCACCACTTTATCGAATGCAAACCAAGTTTAATGCTCACTTTCAAAGCATTGATATTTTCAATTGTAGAGAATGTAATATAAAAAATTTGTTTAGGCTTAGGTTTAGGTAATAAGTCTTATTTTACTACAATTTTTATATTTAATGTTTTTAGTTCTAGTTTTACTTAGTTGTATTATTGTCCAAATTCGTTTTTTTTTTTGTTAATTTAATGTTTTCGTTTCGATGTATTTAATGTATGTATATTGTATATATCGAAAATGGTAACTATACCATATTATTTACAGCGCTAAGGAGGGAAAAAAACGAAATTGCCCAGAAAATTAAAAACGTAATGTATGTGACTTTATACATAGTTCATACATCCACGTTTGGTTCCGTGAAGAAAAAAAGTTCTTCGTGCAATTATTTGCCTGGAACCAATTTAAACAATGATCACAGCAAATGCTCGGTTCGTTATTTATACTTTCCATACTTACTTTATCAATCATTATTTATGTCCGTAATAACATATTGATTTGCACATTTGGAGACGTTGAGCGAAATAAAAGCTGGATACAAATCTTTTTTTCGAAATGTACTACAAAAGATATAAATTACATAATTTCATTCAAATAAATAGTCAATAACTTACTTTGTCCGTTTATTTGTCGTGCTTTTGGATTTGAATTGCTTTCCTCCGTGAATACACGCATATTTGACAAAATAAGTAATAGTCAAAATTCTCATTAATACAGTGCTTTATATTTTGTTTTTCTTACATACATTACTGTTCAACTGTTTTGTTTATAAAATTAACCAAAAAAAATTTATATTTGTTTGGTAGCAACTTTTCAAAGTTTTCTATACTATCAAACACACTATTGATTTTAAAATACAATAATATTTCCTCGAAAAAATCCATTTTAACTGATTCTGATATATCATACCGCTCAAAATAGCAACACCATAGAAGTAAAACGTACCTTAAGAGGAAAAATTAAGGTGAGCTTATCCACTGTTACCGACTACTTTGAATTTAATTTACAATAGTTTTCTTATATAATGTTATGCAGTACCCTGCACAATGAGAGTCTACAAGAATTCGAAGCCGATATTAAAAGATTGGTGCATCTGGCCTATCCACAGGCACCTAAAGATTTCTTAGAACAAATAGGCATACAAGCATTCATTGATGGGTTACAGGACGTGGAAATGCAGCAGGCTCTTCGGTTACAATACCACAAGACGTTAAGTAAGACACTTATTGCAGCCCAGGAATACAAAGCAGCAAAAATTTTATCTAGATCTTCTCGCGCAAAATTGAGAGAAATTCGATTTCAAGAAAGTGAAGAGGTCACTACTAATACTATCCTCTCTCAACCTACTCTCTCACATATCTTAAATATCCTGCAAAGCATGTAACTAAATAGCCAAAATGAAAGCAGAAGATGCTTCAATTGTGGAAGAATTGGACACCTTCAAAGATCTTGTCGAAGCAGGGCTCGTTCTATAAACCAAGAATCGGGGAATGATACCAGAAATTCACCTAGATCAAGCTCCCAAAGCCCGTCACAAAGACCATCCAGAAATAATTACAGCAGATATGCCTCCCGGAGAAGCCGGTCACCCACATCTACCCGGCTTTCTAACAATAGAAAGGGAAACGAATAAAGTCGACACTACGGGGCAGGCGTCGGCTGTTATAGAAGGCCCCAAAATTCGCACTTACACCTTAAATAAAAGCCAACAAAATTTATTGGTCAAGGGGTATATCGATAACCAAGAAGGCACCTTCTTCCTTGATACTGGTGCAACGAGGAAATTGTCCTAAATTCGGAAGAAAAGAATCAATCGATAAAGGTTCCAATAGAAGAAGACGTAGAAGTACCCCAAAATTCTGAAGCTGTCGTCTCGGCGAGACTTAGCGAGAAGTCACACGGCTTGCATGTGGGCATTGTGTAAAGTGAAGAAGTGACGGAATTCTGGTATATCTTGTTAACGTTAATAAACTAATTCCAGTAGGAGTTGTCAATTTATCAAGGAGACCTTCCAAACTGAATAAAGAACAAGAAATAGGGCTCTGTACACCGGTGGAAAACATAATCAAGTGCTAAGACCGTTTCACTGTAAAAGCCACCACAAGTAACTCGGTTGACGCCAGCTTTGTAAAATAGCTAGTTAAAAATTATGACCACCTGACAGCTAAAGAACTTAGAGAAGTAAAAGAATGTATCAATTCCAACTGTAACATTTTCAAAACAGGAAAATCTACGGGGCGCGCCAGTCTTGTTCAGCATAGAATTTATACCGGCGATGCAAGACCAAGACGACAAGTACCTAGAAGACTCCCATTTGCTAAACAAAAAGAAGTAGCAAATATTATACAGGATATGATGGATGCGAATAATATTGAAGAAGCTTCTGGTCCCTAGTGCTCACCTGTTGTCCTAGTAACTAAAAAAGACGGATCTACTCGTTTCCGTGTAGACTATAGAAGAGTAAATCAGATAACATAGAAAGACAGCTATCAACTTCCCCGAATAGACGACACACTAAACACTAAACAAACTAAACAAACTAAACAAAATGATTTTCCACGCTAGACTTGAAGAGCAGATAATGCCAAGTGGAAGTACATCCTGATGATCGAGACAAAACTGCTTTTTCAACTGGCAGCGAATTATATCGATTCTAGGTTCTCCCGTTTGGTCTCTGTAATTCCCCAGCTACCTTTGAACGTCTTATGAAAATGATTAACCTGGAAAACTTGTCTAGTATATCTCGATGACATAATGATCATGTCAAAAACTTCTAAAGAACATCTACTAAATTTGAGTAAAGTATTTGACAGATTAAGAAATGCCAATCTAAGGCATAATTACAATAAATGTTTACTGTTCCAGTCGGAAGCCTTTTATTTAGGACACATAGTTTCCGCAGAAGGAATCAAAACTGACCCGGAGAAAATTGCAGCTGTCAGGGATTGGTCGAAACCAAGAGACAAAAGAGAAATTAGAAGTTTTCTTTTAGTGTGATCATATTACCGAAAATTCGTCAAAGACTTTGGTAAAATTGCTAAACCCCTTCATCGACTAACTAAAAAGAATAGTCTATTTGACTGGACGCCGGATTGTCAAAATGCCTTCACCGAGTAAAAAAAACGATTAACCACGGCACCCATCCTAGCGTACCCTCGGAAAACAGGACAATTTATTTTAGACTGCGACGCATCCCAACGCGGCGTGGGCGCCGTGCTATCCCAAGAACAGGAGGGGGAAGAGAAAGTAATTGCGTATTTTAGTAAGAGTTTAGGAAAAGCTAAGAAGAATTATTGCGTCACAAGAAATAGTATATTACATTACCAGTGTGGAAAATCACTTTTCACACAAGTAATGTACAATATTTTTCTTGCGACCACAAAATAATTTCATCAAAAAATGTAAAACCAGGTTATCATAATCATTAAAATGTATTTAAAAAAATAATCAACAATAATCGTATTTATTCAATTTTCATATTTTCTAAACAAATAAAAAATTAAAAAAAATTCTGGCACAGCCAGGATTTGAACGCGGTCGCTTGACGGTCTTAATTTGCAAAGTTGACGCTCTAACCAACTAAGCTAACATGCCTTACGGTAATTGATTGATCTAATCGCTTATGTGTCTAACCAGAATTAAAAACAAATATATCTTATTTATTTTAAAATTATTTTAATAACAATTGTTAAAGAAAAATATCTAGGATCTAATTTACAACAATTTCAATAATTTAACAATCATATCGATTTTAGTATTAATATGGACATTACACAGATCAAAATAGAAATTATGTGTTTGACATTTTCTGACAGCTACTGCGGAAAGTAGCATATTTGTACGCGAGTGGAAAGTAAATTCTTATTCATACACGTGTGATATAGGGCACTTTCCATAGGACTATATAGTGTGATATATGTCACTTTCCTAAGTGGTCGTAGGAAAAGAACTTTTAGCTATTGTCAAAGCCCTCGAACAATTCCACACTTACTTTTTTAGCAGAAGTTTTATTATTAGAAGTGACTATAGCGCCTTGCAGTGGCTGATGAGTTTTAAATTACTGAAGGACAAGTTGTTAGATGGATAGAAAGACTGCAACAATATAATGTCAAGATAGTGCATCTAAGGGGACCTGTCCATAGCAACGCAGACATTCTGTCCAGGCGACCGTGTTTAGAATAACAATGCCGATACTGTAAAAGGCTTGAAGAACGAGAAGAGCTGGTTAAAGAAGTAAGTCGTCAGGCGACCACTATCAAGCCAGAGGATGACGAAGACGAAATCACCCTTGAAAGCCTAAGAAAGACTCAAAAGAAAGAAAATGACTTGAAGGTTGTCCAAGAATGGCTCAAAAATGGAATCAGACCTACATGGCAATAGATAGCCAAATATAATTGGACCATTAAAGGGTACTGGATTCAGTGGGATTCCCTGTATTTTCACGATGCCCTATTGCACCGGAAGTAGGAGAGCCCCGATGGAGTACTTGTAGTCCGCCAAAAGATACTGCTGAAATCACAAGTCAGAAGCGTGTTGGAGGAGTTTCATAGCAGCCGTTCAGGAGGACACTTTGGTACTAAAAAGACACTTGCACGAGTGAAAGTAAGATTTTATTGGGTCAATTGCCGACGGGATGTAGAAGATTGGTGTAAGAAATGTGACCTTTGTAATGGCAGAAAAAAGCCTAAAATAAGAAGTCGATGTAAAATGGCACAGTATCTTTTCGAAGAACCTTTCGAACGAATCGCCATAGATATCCTGTTAGGTCCTTGTTAGGGACTATTTTTCAAAGTGGCCCGAAATAGTGCCTATTCCTAATCAGGAAGCGACGACAGTAGCGAAAGCATTTATGACGAACGTCATTGCGAGCCGCGGAATTACATTCTGACCAAGGACCAAATTTTGAATCCGAATTATGGAAAGAATTAATGAAATTCTTAGGCATCAAGAAAACATGCACTACGCCTTTCCAACCACAGTCCAACGGAATGTTAGAAAGACACAATAGAACGATATGCCAGTATCTTTCTTACTGGAAGGGATATAAAACTTTCCCATGATCTTCTTTTTCGAAGGCAGCCTCCTGGTAAAGAAAAGAGCCGTACACTTCCCACGTACATACAGAACTTAAGAGAAAAATTGGAGGAGGTATACGAATTCGCTAGGTAACGTTTAAAAGTTAGTAACGATAAAGCAAAAGCTAGAATCGACATGCATGCTACAGGGACACATTTTGAAAAAGGCGATTCAGTATAGCTGTAAAATATATTATTTACAGAAATTTTATGAATATTAAAGGAAAATATTTTAGAAATTACATAAAATATGTAAGGATAATTAAGAAAGAGCTATAAAGGAAAATAAATGCAAATACGCATATAAAGGAATAATTTGTTTTAAATAACAGTTTTTTTTGCTTTTTTCCTTTTAATGATTTATTTCGATAGCCAATAACAATTCCCTTTTAAGTATATTTAAAAAAAAAAGAGGCTCATATATTGTGAAAATTTTAATCTCGAAAGAGGTAGGGCATGGTCACTGCTCACTTCTGAAAAATCTCTTACTTTAGGAAAGCGAAAAAAACATGTTTTTTTTAGATCCTATGCCTTGAATTTTTTATAACTGGTTTTCACCAATGCCACTCACAAAGAATGAAGTTTTTAACATAATATAATACAAATATCTGCTTAAATTGTTGTAGATCACTATAAACCACTTACAAACCACGGCAACGTGCGTCTGTCATATATTACTTGGCGCCAACTCTACTTACTCTATGCCGCCATGATGCCATGCGCGTTATTTCCCCCAGAATAAATTCTGCTTTCCCTTTAATTCTCTCCACGTGACCGCCTTCTCCTCATTTTTTTAAAAGCAACAGTAGGAGGGACGATACTTTGAAACCTATCCTCCACTTTTTCTTCATTGATGGTTCTATCACTTCATCCATTATCTTCTAGATAATACAACGTTTATATTGTAATTCTATGGATTGCCGTTTTTGTCACTTTATTTAACTACCACTATATAAATTTATTTGTCTTAATTTTATAAATTTCAGGCACATATCTGCAATACTCACTGCATATATTAGGTTCTTTCGTTTGTCCCACTGGAGTAGAAACCATACTTTTTGTTTGGCCCGGTGTAAAATCCGCTAATTTTTCCTTCAGCGTTATGGTCCTAACTGGTAGATACTTTCTTTACCAGCTATTTCGCAGGAGTGAATTACACTCGACATGTATATAAGGAATAAGGAGGGAAGTAAACTAGATAAATTAGGTGGTTTAATTAAAACTGGTGGACACTGCATCAACAGCGAATGAAAGAACCGTATATGCTCTATTGCTATCATGGCAGAAGTCCAACAAAATATAAGGATTTAAACACGTTATCTGGCGAATGGACTTAGTATCCGTAACCAAGGGAAACCTACATTTAATCACACACATAAACACGTTATAGCGGGCAATTTTAAATAAGCTAAATTATTTGACAAAAACATTTTTAAGGACTAAATTACTATTAAACTTGTAATAATTGTTTTCTAAGACCCAACTGCAAAACTAAATCTAAGATTCAAATGTAATATTCAAAATAAAGTCTTAAATATAAAGGTAAGTTTTGTAGAATGGAATTAACTATATGTTTAATTATGATAAAATATAATGTTTGACTGAACATTTTATATTTATTATTTTTGACCAATTATAAGAAGGTTTTTAATAAATATCTCACAGCTGTATTCGAATTAATTCCCAACATTTGGTTTTTAACGAAATCTCACAGTTTTCAACGTACATGCAGCAGTTGGGATATGAACAGAATATATAAAGACTTACCTTCGTGTGTGGTTTAAGAGTATACAGGCCCTTTCGACACCAAATATTAAAACATTCCATCACTTTTTAAATTCTTTACGCACATTCTGTCTCTCAATACCGAACGCCAGAAAATCGATACGCAGCAGTGCGTTCTCTCCAATGTTTATGAAATTTATCACATTTTTGTCATTATCTGAATGGATGGTATTAATAAAACGGATAATCTTCTGCTATCTCCACTATAATATTATTAGTTTATTTTTTATTACGATACAGGGATAATTTTGTTTATCGATAATGATGGATTTGTTTATATTAAATTTTATGCTCTGAAGCTACCACTGTCCCAACTTTTGATTAGAGATAATTTATAATAGGTCGTGCAAAACTTATTTATTTATTTAATTTTGATAAATGTAATAAAAACGGTTAAATATAACCAAAAATGCTTAAACTCATAGTCTTATATTACAGTAAAGACATTTTCTAATTTAACATACTCCAACCCTTGAATATATGGAACAATGCTGACGTGTCGTACATGCTTACATGTCATATTTCAATTATTTGTTCGCATAGTTTTTTTTTGTATCTGAATTTACCTATTCTTACAAGATTAGTATGTATTTTTAAAATAACTTAAATTTTAAATCCATTTTTCACCTGTGTTTAATACTAGTCATTAACATATTCTGCACACTTTGATTTGTGGCTCATAGCACTAACTTAACTTTATTATGATCAACACGATCACTTCATTTGCGGAAGCTCAAAAGGTTTGACTCTTAAATCTGCGTACTAGATTCTGATGGTCTAAAAGTTAGAGAATTTCAATCTTAATGTGTTTGTGGAACCTCTCCTCCTGTCTCTTGGCAATTTTACTAAATTCTTCTAAAACTGATTCAACTTAGAAGTGCAGGTGTTTATTCCGAATATACCAAGGCGCATTAACCATGTTCCTTAGAATTCGGTTTTAGACTATTTCTAGGCAATTGTAATTATTGCTTTTACTGGTACACCCCATAATTGTAGGTTATATCTACATACTGCATTTTAAACTTGTTTGTAAATTAGGATTTTATTGTAAGTGGAAAGTAAAGAGTGCCTTCTTATCAACCAAAATCTATTTCTATATTTAATCTATAGTCGTTCAGTTTTCATTAGCTGTTTAGTTTTCATTTTAACATGTTCCTTCCATTTTAATTTAGCATCCAGATTTAGACCCAGATATTTTGCTGTTTTCTTATTTGGTTTAATATTGTTAATTAAGATTATTGGTATATAATCTATTCTTCTATTAGTAAAGTTAATGTGAGCAGATTTTTCTCCGTTAATTTTTGTGCGCCACTGTTTAGATTAGATTTGTTTACTATTGATTCCATTTTGAATATTTGCTGTCGTTTCTTCTATAGTTGATCCTATGGTTAAGACAGCTGTATCTTCAGCGAATGTGGCTAATTTTGTAGTTTCTATCTCTGGAATGTCATAGGTGTATAATAAATATAATACTGGCCAAGAGCACTTTCCTGTGGGATGCCAGCATTTATTATGTTCAGGGTATTGGTTTTCCATTTTATCTATAAATATTCGCTGTGATCGATATGATTCTAGTAGTTGGACATATGGCATCAGGAAAAATTTCTTTATTTTAAATAGTAGGCTTTGATGCCACACTTTATCGAAAACTTTTGAGATATGAATAAAAACTGCGGAACTTCACGTTGCAGTTCGTCTAGATTTATCCCTCCATTGGTCATAATCTTAGCAGATATCCGTCTAAAAGCATGTCCCGTGTATTTACTTGCATCTGGCAAATTTAAAAAATGTGCTACAAGACTAGGGCACTTTCCAAATGTATTAATTCCAACAACTTGTTTTATATATACGTCTTTGGAATATTTTAAAAAAACTTGATCTGTAGTGACACTTTTCGGACGTAGTGCCAAATACTTGCTAAAAGTCTGAGCATACTTAATATTGGAATCATCAAACTATAGCAAACGTTATGCCTTTCTTAATTTTTGATGGACCAATACAAATTATTAAGACAGACCCTTCTCTTTTTATGTGACTTATAAGCAAATTACACATTTCGCTTCTTCTGCAGCTACCAAAAAATCCACAACTTTTAAAAATAAAAACGTTTTGTCTGGAACCTGACTAAAAAACTGCAGTAAAAACTAAAGATTTTTTTAACTTCCTGACCTTTGCTAACTCCTTTCATAAACGAATTCAACTTATAATAAGATGCTAAATCCATTTTATTTTTAACCTTTCTGCTTCTGCTTGATCCATAATACTTACTTTTCATATTCCTTGTTGTATAAATATTTGAATTTCACAGGTATTAAATTTACTCCAGTATCTTCAATTTCCGTCGACATTTTCAATACGTGTACAATATGGCGTTTAATTATTAAATTAAATATCATAACATTTACTGACCCACTTGATAAAAAGCATGGAAAGTATTAATTTGCATTTTTCAATTAAAATGATTGTAGTTATTTCTACTATTACTATTATAATTAATGAATAAAACGACTTACCTGAAGGAAGTTCGATCCTAATTATGCGAGCATCCTTGTTAGTGGAAATAAAGATAACCATGTAGTATACCTATGTTACGCCGCTGACTCAAATGTTTAGATTTAAAATTTTACGTCACTCTATCGCTGCCTCTCTACATTACTCATTACCTGTTGTGGAGCCTAGGAGTTTGGGGTTAAACATAATATAAATATGGTGGGACTTTATTTCCACTAACAAGGATGCTCGCATAATTAGGATCGAACTTCCTTCAGGTAAGTCGTTTGATCCATTAATTATGCTTCACATCCTTGTTAGTGGAAATAAAGATAACTATGCAGTTGTTTAGAGGATTTTCTATTTAAAATAAAACTAGATTTTTGTTTTCTACGTAAATGTATACAATAGAATATTCAAAAAAAAATATTACTATAAATTTCCCACAAAATTAACAATAATAATTATTCATTAACCAACGTAACAAAAAATAATATTAAATTTTAACAATCCAGTTTTATAATTTTTTAATACTTTTGCGAAGGTTGGTTTTACGTCTTAATTGTAAAACTTGTTAAACGCTACTGATCTCTTTGTCCTACAATTTTTCTAATGGTTTCGATATTGACGCACATTACGAGTAAATACGTATCTGTACTAAGTGAAGTGCTTGAGCTACCCACCCAATAGTTTAGGGAGATACTGGATGGACTATAGCGTTAGTGGTTAGAATAAAAGGTCCTGAAGACCTGTGAGAGTTTTTTTTTCCCATAAAATAAAAATTATTTTTGCCGAGCGAAATTGAGGTAATTCGTGGGGGAATGAAAAAACTAATAAAGGCTTGGGCTCGTTGTGGAGTCGAAGTTTTAGCATTTCGTCAATGAAAATTTGTATATTGTTAGCTTCCACCTTGACATTTTCAACTTTAATTTTTGTTAGCTGTTTTAAGTTTTTTAAGTGAAAGAAACTACTGAAGTATTTTAAAACTGTGTTTTGATCTCGAGTTTAAATACATTTTGGCTAAATAGGATGACCCTTTTAGAAATTTCCTAATATACATTTTCTTTTATTATTCAGAATTTCTATGACGAAAGTTAGGGACTATTTATAAAAAGAGCTAGGGCGGAACTCTGGCCATAAGGAGTTCTAAATGAAGGTTTGCTGCAGTGAATAACTAGGTTTAATGTTAACATGTACCGTAAAAAGCATTTACTTATTTATTTATTTTTTTTTGTAACATGGGATGGTTATGTTTCCCATTTTGGTACAATCACTATGCCTTCTGCTTGGTCTTTCTAATTTTAGTACTTATACAAGAAATACATCAGCTACGTAACAATCGAGTTCTAGCACACTTTATATAAAAAAACACGTTTTTTTTATGAGTCATAGAGATTGTATAGAATCAACCGTTGTATTACAATGTTTGAGAAATTCATCATTAGATTTAGATGTAATTAGGAAATCATTAAGGTTATTTACAAAAGCCTTAGTTGATGCACTACCGGTTTTAAAGTGTTTGCAAAAACATATGGAGAAAATGGCCAAACCAAATGTAAAATTCGTTATTTTCTTTTTTTTTTAAATATTTTCCTTAAATATCATGTATTGAGATAAGATAAGAGGCATTTTGACAAAATTGTCCTGTCACAAAATATTCTAGGCAGACCTGAGATCTTCCAGTTTGAAATGCGAGAATCTATATATATATATATATATATATATATATATATATATATATGAATAATTTCATTTGGGTTTTAAAAAATATGAGAAGTTTAAATAGATTGAAATTATTATTTGCTTTTAGTTAGTGCCTTTAAATTAAATGTACGCTAGTTTTTTCAAATGCTTTGTCTGACTTCTGTATCTCTACAAGATTCTTTCCAAAATGTTATTTGCAGAATTTACACATAAAGTAGTATCTTCCGCCACAAAAGTTTTGCGAAATTTGCACATAAAGTCGCATTTTTCGCTCTGCATACAACTTATATGAATGATGTATCTTCTGCATATTTATATGTCGTCTAAATTCGGAAATTTACAGTAAAGCATTATCTTCTGCAAGCTAAAAATCAATTAAATTATAAAAAAAACATTATCAAACCTGTACTAGTATAAGATCAGAGTTAACACATAAAGTAGCCTCCTCTGTACATGTATTTGTCTATAAAGCAGAATTTACACATAAAGTAGTATCTGTCCTCATCAAAGTTTTGAGAAATTTGCACATTAAGTAGCATTTTTCGTTTTGCAGACTGATTTTATGAATGACTACACCGTTAACACATAAAGTAGTATCTTCTGTATATTTATTTGTCGTTTAAATGCAGAAATTTACACATGAAGTAGTATCTTCTGCAAGCTAAAAATCAGTTAAATAAAAAGAAAAACATTATTATCCTACCTATGCTCTGAATTCCTTCATTTCTTTTTTAATTTATCATATTTCTAATACGATTTTCGATAGTTTTTACACATGGAATGTGGTCGGTTTTACGATGTGAATCAGGCGACACAACAATTGGTAATGAGGCAGCGATAGAGTGACGTAAAATTTTAAATCTAAACATGTAAGTCAGCGGTGTAACATAGGTATACTACATGGTTATCTTTATTTCCACTAACAAGGATGTAACGCATAATTACGCAATCGTACTAAAAAATACCATTTGACACAATGAATAATCACCTTTAAAGCATTCGTCGTGTCCTTAAACTCGTTGCTCATGCTTTAAAGGCTCGATTATGCTTAGTGCTATGAAATTTAATTATAGAAGAAAATATCATTTAAATATGTTGATAGGAATTAAAACTTATGGCCAAGTTTAAATTCATGGCCATCTAATAAGTAATACATTTAGTGTAAAAAAAAATGCTCTAAATATTTTACAAATTTAAATCTTCATTAATGATTTCTATACGATGCAGAACTTTTTATGAAGAATATTTTTTTTCTGTATAATTTTTCATAGAGAAATTTCCAATTTTTTGCCAACTTTTTCGCACATACTATAAATTGATTTAAATTGACAATAGCTATTTGGGTATTAGAAGCGAAAAGTGATACTTTGTCGAAAGCGGCAACGAAGTTTTCGCTCGAAATGCACACAACATTTTTTCTAAAATCACATTATTTTAAGAAATAGATATAATTACTGAAAATTTGTCATAAGTACTGTATAATATAAAACGTCAACTTTGCGGTTGAATTCCGAAGCGCAAAAGCCTACTTTGGATAGTGATCGTAGAAAAAGTCTATGATTAAATAATGCATTTTTTAAAAGGTGTGGACATAAGTAAAGTAAACGTTAGCAAATCATTGTTACCGTAAAATAGCTGCCAGAAAGTGATGACTCTCCCTATTGTGTCAATCAAAATTTTGAATATCATCCTACAAAACCATGTCCAAAAATAAATAACAAATCGATTGTATCCCCATTTATATTTCTTATCCGATTAAGATAGTGTGCGGTTGGGGCCGACGAATTGGCAATTAATGGGAAATGACTCTCTCATATTGGGCCTACCTAATTGGAATTAAAATATAAATTTTATAGAAGTAAAATTTCCCTTAATCAAACTAAAGAATATATTAAGGACTGTAATCCTTATAACCTAGAAATAAAAAATATATAAATAGGAGTCACAGAGGCGGCATTTAGTTCGTTAAAACCGAAAAGTTCAGTGGAAATAAACGATTTGCCTAGTTACTTCTTTAAGAACTGTTAGTAATTATTTCTTTACAAATAATATTTATTAAATCACTGGCTACAAATGATTTTCCAAATCATTTTAGAACAACAATATATTTTTTTTTTCTGAATAATAATATAATTTATTTTCATAATGCCTAAAGTATTTTTGATTGGTAAGTGATTATTGGAACAGTCGAATATTATACCTATATTCCATTATTTCTCTATAATTCAAACTGGCCTAATATTTTATTGCTTTAACTATTTCAAATGAAGTTAAAACCTTCTAAACTCGCAAACTACACAGAAACACATGGTTAGTTATTCATAAACAATCACCAATGCAACACTAACAAACGAGAGAAACCACAAAACCATGAGACCGAGAAGCGCGATGTTTGCTTTATTTGCAAAACACGGCGTGAAACTAAGCGAATTGTAAATTAGAAACTATTAGTATAGGTTCTTTGTTACAGTAGCCAGTAACGTTACGATTTCAAAAATTTACAGTTTCCTACAAATATATTTTTCCATTTTTTTTAGAATTAAATCAGTAATATTAAGGTTTGTTCCAACAACGATCTTGGAACCATATATAAACCAGTCCATGACTCATTGTTGACAATCTGTTGACAACTAGTAATTGACACCCTGTCGGGGATTGTACTTAACTTGGGATTCGATTATGTTGAAACACATTTTTAATAATGGTTGAGGAGGAATGAAAGACGTAATTAAAGTGTGCAAATGTGGAAGAATATCTAATCTAATATCTAGTTTAATAAAATTAGTCGTGCGCTTTCGGCACAAATTCGATCATCGGGACTTCTAAAAAACTGACTAACAGTTAATTAAACTAAATAAAAGGTACAAAAGTCACAACTTACTTGTTAACAAATAATTATACCGAAGAATTATAAGTAAAATTGCACACTTTAGCCAAAAATAGTTACTCTGTATTCAATAATCATCTAATGGAATATTTGGAGTAAAAAATGTCTCTGCAAATATTTCCATCTGGACACAGGACATCGAAAAATTTATAAAAACGTCAAAAAAGGGGACGGCGAAAATCAGAACTGGTGGTAGGTTGTCACAGATGAGCCCTTCAGGAAAAATAAAATTGTCTTACCCTGGGTTTAAGGCTTGACACTTACTGCCTCCGATCATGTGTGGACTGTATGACTATGTTCGAAATATGTTACCTGGGGGTGAAGGCCTTATGCTCCACCCTGTAGCCTCTGGAGGATGCTCTCGAAGTTCTGGATGATGCACTGATTTTATTCAAATGAAACTATCACCTTATATTTGAATTTAATATATTCACGGCTTACTGGTTCCACATTTTACATATTTATACTTGGTTACATAAAATATTAACTGATTACATGTTATAACTTTTTAAATCAAATCGCACAAATGCTTTTCCTTAAATTTCGGCTTGCTGCCGACGTTGACAAGATTTTTTGATGTGAGTTGTTCGACTGACAAAATGAAAGTGAAAGTTTTTTCTCCGATACAATCCCGCCAGCCAGCGACGATTTTACCGCCTTTTTTCTCATTGGCCGTAACAGATCGGATGATTGCGTACGCGTTCATAATAACTTGTTTGCGACAACACAGATGTCTAGCGGTCATTTGAAAGTCAAGCGTGTTTCAAGTTTAGATAGTTAGTTTATACAGGGAGTGACTATTCAGTACTTTATTATTTTTGTTTGCTAAAAGCGGAGGTTTATACAGGGAGAGTGTACCTAGTATTTAGCAGATAGGACATGTTGAATGTAATTTCAACAAAGATAAATTATCATATTGGCAGAATTATAAATATCAAATTGTCAATTCTTTCAAATCACTTGTCATCTGTCTACTTTATCTGTCATTTGCCTTTTATGATGCATCGACAAATTTTAAAATGAAAATAAAATCTGTATCGTTTGAACTTGGCTGCACTGTACTGATGCAGACGAATAGTCAGAAACACGTGTCTACGGTTTGCTTTTAAGCCTTTTTTTTATTTTCTGTTAAAAAGACTAGTTAATTAATTAAGAAAGTTATACTTAAAACCCATTGAGGATGGTGTGTAAAAGGTCATCAAATTAAAAATCTTGGACATCACAGTTTACAAAGACGAAAACTATTTTAAAACGAACAAACACTTGATACAATATTTGTGTTAAACATCGATGTTTTATAAAATTAGTGGAACACAAAAGCACATGGCTACCGGCGTGGATGTCACGTGGATGTGAACCCCGCAAAAAATGAAGTAAAATGTCATATGTCAGTCAACTGTCAGACCTGTCATCGGCAGAAAAGAAGAACGCAAGTGGCCTATGTCACCTTAGCACAAAGGGTAAAAACATTCAGCCCATGAAAAGACGTGACTGATGACTAACCTATGAGAATAATAAATTTTATTATATTTATGTGTTTTAATTATTATAAGGCTAATAATTGTACGGAGGAAATTGTGATTTATTTTAAAAAATGTCACTAACTTTGCAGGCGACGTTGCCCTCTGAGTAAACAGCAAGATGCACATATTAGGGTTGCTATCCCCTAGAATGGATCATACTGTTCACTCACCTGACAATATCACGAGCATAATTAGTGCATGTGGTTTTAATTACATAATTTGAAAAATTAAGTGTTACATAGTCAATATAATAAGTATTACACACTGACTAACATAAGGAAAAAATTGTCAGATACTTTTATAGAACTATTGACTCTAGTTTTTGAAAACAATTATTTCTCGTTTAACAATAAATTCTATAGACAAACTTTTGATACACCTATGGGTAGTACTATATCACCTATATTGGCAAACTATGTAATGGATGAGGTGTTGGACATTGTCTTGAGTGTTATCCCAGTGGAATTCCTCTTTATCAAAAAATAGGTCGATGACATTATTTTAGCAATGCCTGCTACATTTGTAGATGAGGTATTATGGTATTTTAACAGTTATAACCCTTACATCCAATTCACCTTAGAAACTGAGGATTCACAGAACATTGTACCTTTTTTAGACACTAGAATCCTTAGAAACAACAACATTATTTTAGTAGATTGGTAAAGAAAGCCAATTAGTTCTGGCAGATACATTAATTATTGGTCTTACCATAAATATTCTACTAAAATTAATACTATGAAAGAGATCAAAAATAGAATCCTTAAGATTAGTGATCCCTCATTCCATGATAAGAACTTAAAACTCCTTTATACCTTATTTACCGAGAACTTCTATCCACCTGAGTTAACACGAAAGATAATTTTTAATACATCATCTATTTTTACCAACAGTAACATAGAAAATAATACCAACGAGAGTCAAAATGTAATAAGTGTCAATGCTGATGTTGTGCCACCCAAATATGATTCCCAACAAATTAACATCAGATATGTTACGTTACCATACATTAAGGAGATTACACCTAAGATAACAAAATTATTCAAATCTAATGAAAATATCAAAATTGCAGAAAAACTTGTCCTTACCGGTAGCTCTGTGTTTTCAAAATTGAAAGATAAAGTACCCATAACCTCGTTGAGTGGTGTTGTCTACAGTATCCCTTGTGGTACATGCCATAAATCATATATTGGTCAAACATCTAGATGCTTAAAAGACCGTATAACATCCCACAGGAGCGATAGTAGACTACACCCAGAACGTTGTGCTTTGGCTGAACATGTCCATAAAAATGACCACATTATGGACTATGAAAATGCAACTATATTAGAAAGGGAAATAAACACCTCAAAAAGACAATTTTTAGAAATGTCACACATTTATCAACATGACAACAGCATTAATAAAAGATCAGATATTAAACATTTAAGTGAAATTTTCTCCTATCTTTTATATTTGGATAAGCATAGAGATGTCGGTTTAGACAACACAAGTTTGTCTGAGTTGTAGTATTCATAAATTTAGTTTTTCAAATTGCATTAAATCCAAATGTTACCAGCTCTGTAGGTGATATCAGAATAGGTGAGGGAGGGTCGTCAGTTATTTAAATGTTGAGCCTCACTTACTTGGTGACATCAAATACAGACTAGTATCATAGAATTATCAAATCAAAATTTCATCCGTATAATTTGTTGTATATTTTTTTATTTTTCAATTGTCAGTGTACTGTTTTTAAGTACAATTTTTTTGTAATGTTAGTCAGTGTGTAATAACTATTATATTGACTATGTAACAATGTTTCAAATTTTGTAATTAAAACCACATGCACTAATTATGCTCGTGATATTGTCAGGTGAGTGAACAGTATGATCCATTCTAGGGGTTAGCAACCCTAATATGTGCATCTTGCTGTTTACTCAGAGGGCAACGTCGCCTGCAAAATTAGTGACATTTTTTAAAATAAATCACAATTTCCTCCGTACAATTATTAGCCTTATAATAATTAAAACACATAAATATAATAAAATTTATTATTCTCATAGGTTAGTCATCAGTCAGTCTTTTCATGGGCTGAATGTTTTTACCCTTTGTGCTAAGGTGACATAGGCCACTTGCGTTCTTCTTTTTTGCCGATGACAGGTCTGACAGTTGACTGACATATGACATTTTACTTCATTTTTTGCGGGGTTCACATCCACGTGACATCCACGCCGGTAGCCATGTGCTTTTGTGTTCCACTAATTTTATAAAACATCGATGTTTAACACAAATAATGTATCAAGTGTTTGTTCGTTTTAAAATAGTTTTCGTCTTTGTAAACTGTGATGTCCAAGATTTTTAATTTGATGACCTTTTACACACCATCCTCAATGAGTTGTAAGTTTAACTTTCTTAATTAATTAACTAGTCTCTTTAACAACTTTTATTAACTTTTTTAGCTTCTTGATAATGAGTATAACCATACTCGAAAGCTCGGAATAAATTTAAAAGAGTACACTTGTGAAGTAATTTGCCAAATTCCCCAAAATTTCCTAACATATATATATATATATATATATATATATATATATATATATATATATATATATATATATATATATATATATATATATATATATATATATATATATATATATTTATTTATAGGCCTTGGTGGCATCCCTCCATGTTAAAATTGCGTCTGCCGTGGCATCCACGTCCTCGTGGCATCCGATATACAGATGCCACGAGGACTTTCGATGAAACTCATCGCAAATGAAAGGATCCCACCCCTACTAACTCTCGGCAAAATATTGGCGGGATGCCAAAACAGCCTATTTTTGTATGTTTTTAAACATGGTAGTTTGAGCAATGACCGCAACTGCCGCCACTTTCGTGTGCTGTATATTCTGAGATATATTTAAAGGAGGTAATGGCATCCAATGATATACATATTCATTTTGAGTACCTGGTGGCCTCTGTATATTCCGTTTTCGGTTTGATGGCATCCATTTCGTTGTTGCCAGATCTTATATTGGTTTATAACTCAGCCTTTTCATTTTTATAGATTCTGTAACATACTTTCACTAGGATGAGGTGCCCTTGCGATTTACTTCCGAGAAAATAACATGTGTTTTTAAAGCTATTTTTATATCTTTTGAAATATACTGGTTAAATTAGGTACACTTATTCTGTCACTTTTTAAACTGTAATCTGTGAGGAACAGTTTTGTTTTGTATAAAAATTTGCACAGATTTGTCAGCCAATGTTGATAAAATTAAAACGCTTTTAATCGTATAAGGCATAAGCTAGGAGAAATTAGCGGACAAACTGGGCGGCGATGCTTGAAAATTTCAATATTGTTATTCGCTGAAATCTTTGGTTTAGATGGACTTTAGTGTCATGAAAGTTAAAAAATAAATAAAAATTATCATTTTTATTGAAAAAATCATTAATTCAGTTTAAAATATCATTTAAAACAAAATATAATTTTTATACCGATTAACCGATTAAACAAAACATTAAGACTAACCAATGATTCAAAATATATATTTTTTTCTTTTAAAGTCAGGTTTTTTGCCGCCAAACAACTATGGGAGCAAAGAGGGGAAAACTTATTTAGCCCAAGATTACAAATACAATTCTTATACTACCAATTCAGTACACTACTTTCAATTAATTTAATCAAAATCATTAAATAGCAAGAACTCCAACATATAATTTTTAGGTCTTTAAAGTCATTCGTATCCGCCGATAAATATTATTCTATCAACTTTCCGTTTGAATTAACTTATTACCTGGAACGTTACATAGTAAGTCTGTTTTTTCTGCCTAGGCAGTAAAAATATATCTTTTTAAGTCTTTAAAGTGTCAATAAAAAACCAAGTTTTTTTTTTTTCAAATATTTGAAAAATGACTAACTTTTAATATCTATATAAACGACGTGGAATCATTAATTTTCCTACGAATTTCTTTCAAAACTAAACATATTTACATGTTTCATTTTCGTTACACCTGACAAATAATGAAACATTAAACTTTTTTTGTGAAAAACAATTATATTTTTTAAAAAAATATACCTTTATCGCGAGATATAGCGGCAAGTTAAAAAATTAAACATATTTTATTTCAACGATTTTGTTGAAAAATCCAGAAAATGTTCAGGTAAACAGTTCCCGAGGTAAGGCCAAACTTTAATCTCGTGTGTTATTTAAAAAAAAAAATTTATTCCATTCTATGACTACCAGTTAACACAAACATTTTCATAAATTTAAATAATTTTTCAAAAAATCAAAGAAGCCACATTATAATTTCCAATTATACAAGGTTCTCCAAGAAAGTGATACACATCAAAGTTTTCCAAAATGGGACACCTTGTATTTCATATATTTGAATTTTCCTTGCCTTTCTTATTATAACAATAAAATAGTATGAGATTATACAGGGTATTTCACACGCTATAACCAGTTTTATATAAAAATCGTAATGATTTCAAAGACGTGTATAGTGCAAAAGAAACATTTGAAAACCATTTTTTTGGAGTAAATGGTTTTCATTATTATTCAAAAATGTTTACCAATGTGCTACTTTTTTAATTTTAAACAAATCTTTATAGGGTACGTCAATACAAAAAATTTAGTAACTATTTCTATTTGGGACAAAATCTATTGAATTCGTTTAATATTAGTTTTATTTTAAACAACATTTTTAATAGATAAATGTTAAATTGTCATTTGTTTTATTAGGCAAAAAAGCACAAGATTTAATGTCGTGGCTGGTGTTTCATAGGCGAAGCGTAGCTAAGACTAGGAAACCAGCCAAGGCATTCAGAGAAAAAATGATATGTTCCGCACAGCAGAAAATTAGATATAATGCCTTGGCTGGTTCCCTAGTCTCAGCTTGGCTTCCGCTATGAAACACCAGCCACGGCATTCAATCTTGTGCTTTTCTGGCTAATAAAACAAATGACATTTTCACATGTATTTATTTAAAATAAGAATAATATTGTACGAATTCAATAGATTTGTCCTAAATAGAAATAGTTACTAATTAGAAATTAATAAATTGTAATAATATGTTACCAAATATTTACATTATTATACTCTTCACACAGTAGTCTGTGAAGAGTATTATATGTTTACTTTTGTCCGTCTGTCTGTCCGTCCGATGTCACGTTTTTTGTCCGCACGATAACTCAAAAACGAAACATGATATCTTCTTGAAATTTATAGAAAAAATCAAACTCTATAAGGGGACAAAGCCTATTGATTTTGAAAAAAATCGGAATAAAATTGAGGGGTTTAAGGGGGGGTTGAAACTTAAAAAAAATTATAAATCATTTAGGAAAAATGAAGTTCTATGAGAGGACGAGGCCTAATAATTTTTTAAAAATCTGATTAAGAATAGGGGGTTATAGGGGAGTTAAAACTTAAAAAAATCATAATTTAAAAACGAAATATGATACAAATTTGAAATTTTCAGGAAAAATCAAGCTTTATAAGGGAACAAAGACTATTTTTTTTTTAAATAAATCTAATTAAAAAGGGGGGTTTAAGAAGGGGTTAAAACTTTAAACAAATCATAAATCAAAAACGAAACATGATATTAACTTGAAATTTTAAGGGAAAATCAAGTCCTATAAGGGGACAAAGTCTAGTGAATTAAAAAAAATTAATAAAAGTAGGGGTTTAATCGGGGTTTAAATGTAAAAAAATCATAAATCTAATACGAAACATGATACCAACTTGAAATTTAAAAAAAAATCAAGCTCTATGAGATGACGAAGTCTCTTGATTTTTAAATAGATCCGATTAAAAATGGGGAGATTAGTGGGGGGTTGAAACTTTAAAAAAATCATAAATCAAAAACGAAACATGATATCAACTTTAAATTTTCAGGAAAAATCAAGTTCTATTAGAGGACGAAACCTATTAAATTTTTAAAAAATCTGAATAACAGTAGAGGGTTAAGTTGGGTCAAAATTAAAAAAAAATCATTCATCTAAAAGTAGTATTATATCAACTTGAAATGTTTAATTAAAATCAAGCTCTATAAGGAGATGAAGCCTATTAATTACTAAAAGAAAAAAATCTAAATAAAAATTGGGAAGCCTATTTATTCCCAAAAAAAAAAAATGTTTATAAAAAAATCGCTGGTTAAGAGGGTCTGTTAAACTGTGAAGAGTATAATATAGAATGCCAAGCATTATATATCCTCATTCTAAATTTAAAATTGCTTTATTGCTCTTTATTTTATGTATTCGATACATTTTTTGTCTCGATAAAAACATTTTTACTTTTATTCGCTGAAAAATGTTTTTTAAAATAAGAACAATAACATATACGAAACCAATAAACACATTTGTCACAAATAGGTAGTTACTAGTTAGTACTTTATAAATTTTAATAATATTTAACCATTTATTTTAAATTTTCTTTTTACATTTTTTTATTACTATTTCTTATGTATTTATTTAAATTGTCGTTTCAATAAAAACATTTTACACATATTTAATAAAAAATATCTTTTAAAATAATAATATTTTTACGATTCCAATAAACACATTTTTCCTAAATAGTTATTAAATTTTAAGGATATTGTAAAAAAAATGTCAATCAATAAATTACAGCTAGTAAAATTCTAATCACTAATTAACACACAGTCTATTTACAGTCAACCAGTGACCAGTTAAAAATTAAACTATTTTGTGAATTATCTTTTTTGTCATTTAGATTTAAAAATCTCCCAAAATTATTAGTTTTAGGTATAGAGAATGCTTAACTCAAATTAAACTTTAAGAAACGTTCTTTTAAATGGTAATATAAAATACAATTAAAGAAAATGGGAAAATGATGTATTTCCGTACTGATGTACCCTATAAAGATTTGTTTAAAATTAAAAAAGTAGTACATTGGTAAACATTTTTGAATAATAATGAAAACCATTTACTCCAAAAAAATGGTTTTCAAATGTTTCTTTTGCACTCTACACGTCTTTAAAATCAGTACGGAAAACTTTGATATTGTATTACTTTTTTAGAGAACCTTGTATAATTGGAAAGTATATGTTGCTTCTTTGATTTTTTGAAAAACTATTTAAATTCATGATAAAGTTTTAATCTCAAATTTAACATGCTTTTTAATAGAATGAAATAAAAAAAAACATTTTTTAAATAACACACGAGAATAAAGTTTGGCCTTATGAACAGTTTTCAATATTATAATAATTATTGCCAGAAATAATCCATTGGTAAATTTGTATACGCGAATGAATTTAAAGGGCGAAGAGACCAATTTGTTTTTAGATCATTCGATATGCCTAAAATGTTTTTAAAAAGAGATTCTAATTCTTTGAACCGCTCTCAAATAGGTAATAATAAATCATTTCGTTGTAAAGGATTCCATTGTAAAGGTTTCCATTGTAAATAATAAGATCTGAAATCAAGTGTTGAGCCAGTCAAGCATATGTTACTTATTTAGCATTGTATTTAAAAATTTAACCAACTATTAAAACTTTAGAAAAGAATTTTTTTGTAACATTATAAAAAATGTTAAGTTTAATAAATAAAAATGTCTATTTTATGTGACACATGCACTGCATAGGTTTTGGAATGGCTAATATCCGAGTTATTTGATCATGAAATAAAATAAAAAGGAAACAAATCTCTTGCAAAATCCAAAGTTTGAATGTTGTCTAATATTTCTCTAATTTTTACAGTAATTTTGACTATTAAAGCTAAAAATAGAGCAAATATATTACTGAAATGAGGATAAAAATCATAATTACAAATATTTAAAAATAAATGTAGGGATAGTTTGAGAAGTGGTTGGTTTAAATACAAGCTGTAAGACAATTTTTACCCTATGTACATCATATTTTTTATTTTACTTTATGGAGTACCTACTTTAAATATTAATTATAAATGTTATACTGCGTTAGTGACAAACAGTTGGTCAAATAAAAAATAATCAAATTTCTTTATTCTACTACAATGCGTGTTGATTTTCAAGAAAAAAAAAATTCTTAAGTTTTATTTGTTTCCTATCTGTGTACATACAGATAAGGAAAGTATAGTAATCATGATTTTTTTCGACCTCAAGTTTTTGACGGATTTTTACGTTTTGGGGGCTCTTGAATCCGTTTTAAACTTAAGCTTTAATCCACCCTTCGGTGAACTGATTGTATTTTGGGCCTAGTCGGAACATCTGGGGGTACTGTATAGGGGATCTTTTTATATTTTATGGAATACATCTGTTATTTTTGCTTAGAGAAGAAACTTCTTTAAATAAAAGTTTTTCTCTAGAATTTTTGCTCCATATATAATTTTCCTAAAATGGAGCGTATTCGAGAAATTTAAGGAAAAGTGAAAATTTGGAATTTTGAACATTTTGAACTCAAAAACGGATTAAAAAAAAGCAACAAATTATAAATTTAAGCTTCAATCTACCATGCGGTAAGCTGCTTAGATTTTGGGCATAGTTGGAACATCAGGGGGTTACTTTATGAGAGAGTAATTTTCTACTTTATTGAATATATCTGTTATTTACGCTTGGAGAAAAACTTCCTTGATTCAAATTTTTGGCAAAATTATTTTTTCTCCTATACATAATTTTCGTAAAATGACCCGTATTTGAGAAATTTGAGGATAAGTGAAAATTTTAAATTTTGAACATAACTCAAAAGCGGATAAAGAGAAAAACACTTAATTTTAAACAAGCTTTAATCTATTATGTGGTAACCTGATTAGATTTTGGGCATAGTCAAAACATCTGGGGCTACTTTATACAAGGGCATTTTTCTACTCTATTGAATGTATCTGTTATTTATACTTGGAGAAGAAACTTCCTTAAATAAACGTTGTTTGCAAAATTATTCTCTATATGTTTTCTTTTATACATAACTTTCCTAAAATTGTCCGTATTTAAGAAATTTGAGGATAAGTGACAATTTTAAATTTTAATTAAACATAACTCTTCGCTTCGGCTATGAAACACCAGCCACGGCATACAATCTTGTGCTTTTATGTATAATTAAACAACTATTTTTTCCGTTTTAATAGAAAATAGTAACATTATAAAACTAAAAATCCATTAATATTACATGTTTAACCCAAATTTATATTAACTCCAATTTAAGTTTAAAGTAAAATTTTAGAGAACGTCATTTTTGGACTGTTTTTTGTCTTTTAAGGAGTCATAAGGAATACACAAGTTGTACATTTTAAAAAAATATTAAAACAGACATAAAATATTTATCTAACGTTTATTTTAATTCTAATTGTAAGCTTTTTAATTTTATTCTATATTTTAACGCCACTGATATCTTTTAAATTTGTAAACACTCATGTTTTTGTTTTCCTACTGTATATATCTTGTTAAATCAAATTATATTATTTCGAATACACCTCCACACGCTGTAAAACAAAAGATGGGGCTTTAACTGTATTAAAAAATTACATGTGTTTTAGTTCCTCATGTTTTTAAAAATAATTTACTGAACCAGAAGATAAAGAATATGTTATCCAAAATATATCTGTCGCCTATAAAATAAAAAATTAAATAAAAATTTATGACCAAATAAACCAAGGCACTTTATTTATTTAAAGTAAAAGAAATACGAGCAATACCCAAATATCTATTTTTGGGTCTTTATTCAAAGTACAACTAAACGTCCGTAAAATAAACACATGTGGTTTTAAGGTCTAAAAGGGGCTGAATTTTTACACAAACTAGTAACATTTCATGCAATTTTAAACGGATCAGTGTTGTCAAACTTACAGAGTTCACGAAAGACGCTATTAGTATTTTTAAATTCTTCTCAGTATACATGGTGTATATTGGGCGGATGCCATCAAGGGTCATATCTATACGGATGCCACGGACGACTACAATTCAATATATATATATATATATATATATATATATATATATATATATATATATATATATATATATATATATATATATAAATATATAATGTTACGCAGCACCCTGCAGAAGCCTGCGGCTATTATAGGAAACGTATGAATGAAAAAAGAAGTTGAATGTGCTGCGGTCGTCATAAGTAAAAGTACCAGTAAAAAAAGGATAAATAGTCCAGAAATGTCTGGAAATGTCATTATCTGTCAATAAAATTCTAGACGACAGTTCGAGAAGGTTAATGTTATCAGTTGTATAATTGTTGTTTAAGTTGAGTTGAAATAAATTGTGATACCATATATACATATGTTTATAACATTTATAACCAGCAATTTTAATTCAATCTTCAGATGTGTTGTTTTTCTACCAGAATTCCGATATCGCCAATTAGTTGTATTTTTATTTCCAATTTCGTCTCTAATAAAATTTAATATTGACAATAATATACAATTCCAATGACCAATGCACAAATTTCAATGATTATCAAACCCAAACGGAAAAATGTCAGAAAAACCAATAAATAATCTCTCCAAGGTTATAAATAAAGTAACCAAAATGTAATGGAGTAGGTAATTTACAGAAGAACCTACTTGTATTAAATTAATTGATAAAAAAATTTTATTCTCTTTATTTTTTTTTTTATTTGAAAACTTGTTTTGACTTCTTGCCTTTGGATTATAATGTATTTTGGATCTTCTTTTCTTCTGTCTGGTTTCTGTGCATACGTTTTTTTTTGCTTGGATTGGGTAATTTATACGCGGTATACGACGCAGACTATGTCTCATTAGTCTCACAATCTACTTCCTCACTTTTAATAGAACTTTCCACGTTTTCTTCCAGTTCCTTAAATCTTCTACTGAGTATCATTTATTTTCTACCTCCAATGAGAAACCTCTTATTCTTACTAAAACTATCTACTGATAGTTTTTGGTCTTATCTTGTTTTAAATTATGTGTAAGAACTTGTTGATTCGATCTTCATACGAGGCCTCGTTGGCTATTGCTACTCCAGTGCTCTTCAATTTTTAAACGTTTTTAAATAAAGCTAGCTTTTCTAAAGACGAAACAAACTCCAAGACGATAGGATTGCCATTATATAGTATTGATATCACAATATCCTACTATTTTAATTCCAAGAAGGTTGTTTAAATTCTGTTCTGTTTTCCACTACCATACCAAATATAATATATTATTCTTGCGCACCATCGAGATAGAATAAAGTAGAGACGACATAAACACTATTTTGCGATAAGACATATGGACGCACTTAGCGATGCAAAGACTGACAGAAAAATGTAATTAAAATGGCGACGTGGACAGAGTAGTACTTTGATTTGAAGTCAGTAATTTTATATTTGAAGATTGTTGGAATGAAAATGTTTAACTAATGTTAAGAAAATATATTAAATATATTGTTCAAAAAAATTGCTATTATCTCCAACAAATATTTTTTAATTAGAATAAATGATTTTATCTGGGTAAATTAAAAGTCATTTTTTTTAAATGTTTTATTGTCCTATAAATAAAACCATCTTATTTCTATGGTGTCTTATGCTAATTTTCTTATTTGCTTTATTTTTTGATAAATAGCACATTCTTTAATTTAGGTACCTGCTCGCAACACATTTCATTAATAATATTCTGTGATTATCAAAAACTGACTGATCGAATCCATGTTGTACAAGACTTGAAAATGTGAAGAAATATATTCTCTTAATACTAACTTAATCAAGATGTCAAGTGAAATCTGTTTTTCAGAAACTAATCTGATTTTTAAAAGCTTTTCACATGTCATACAGATAGCGATAACATCTTCTGATGGGCAATGCAATTTGTTTTTATTTTTCGTATCTATGAATGAATATATATTAGTGCTTAAGAACATTGTACACAATATATTTTTTTATTTATAGAATGAACAACGTAACCGGCGATGTAAGTAATTACATATTTCGAAAATGGAGTAATACAGGGATCTGGTACATAACCGTGATCTAATTCGATGGTCTTAATAATTTCCAATGGATCATTTTCATAATCTTGTACTTGGTTGGAAAATGAATATTCAGTTGATGTTATATTAAGTTGTCTGACTACATCACACTTTAAAATACTAATCTCTTCTAAGGGTATACAGTTCCCACGAAAACTTTCACACAACTCTACATGAACGAGTAGCTTTTTATAGGCTGACACAAATTGTCTTACTGTGGGGTTATTATTATAACTTCCATGTGAACGGATCGAATAAAAAAATAATTCCAAGTTATCCTGTGAGATTTTATATATTGGTAAGAAAGATAAATTGTTTTGCACAACTAAAGAATTAAATAAACATTTTCTACTGTGGATACAGACTTTTAATCCTAAAAATCCCGTATGCCTCCCACTGTCTAATAATAATTGCCCATTGCAATGTGTTTTTAAGCCGTCAATATATTTATCGGCCATATCCAAAAATGATGAAATTTCTCGAATTCAGAACATCAAATAAATTATTAATTAATTTTACAAACTCAATAGTTGCATTAACATTCTCAAATTCTTTTATTTCTAAAACCTGTTTACAGAAAAGTAAGGAAGTTACTACACTTTCACTAAACAACTGTGTTGGGAGCTTCACCTTCATTTTTTGTTGTTTAAATACTATATGTTGTTTCCTCAATTTGTTTGCAAGATGAAAGTTTTCTTCTTCTTGTAGTTCCTGCAATTTTATAAAATATCTCCACTCAATCAGTTCATTATCACTGTTCACAAATAAGTACTTATCTGCTAAGTTATTCCAACTAGTTTGACCATATGTGAAGATCCAAAAATACCGCCACTTTTTTGTTGAGAACTTGGATGAGTAAATGTTGTTTGTAGATTGCGATGATCTAATTTGGAACCTAATCTATTGGCCATGGTTAAATTTGCTAGGCAGCCATCGAATGTTAGACTTATTATTATATAAACGTCATTACATTTTTTCAAACATTCTAATACTAGAAACTCCAGCTATTAAAAAATAAGCTAAAGGTATTTTCCAGTTCCCATTAATACGATTTATTAAAAACACAAAAGCCTCTTTAGCTAGGGTTTCTTCCTTTACTCCGGTCCCCATGTCTACAAAACCATAACTCTTCCACTGACTTGAAACCCACTCTTCTAATTGGCGAATAGCTATTTGGTCCATAATTAAAGCGCCAATAACCTTTTTCTCGCTTGACCGCACTTTTAAATTTAGAGCTTTAAATGACTCACTGGTAAACCCAGGATCTCCATTTAAACTGTGGTACCATCTGCTTATGGTTCTGGTATGAGGAAGACATGTGTTGAAAGTACGTCGTACATAGCGGTACTTAACTGGTGAGTAGTAGTGTAAAGTTAAGGAAAATACCTTCAACTCCTCAGAGTATTGCTTTGGTAAGGATTAATTATTTTTTTTTAATTTGCCGAAGATATAATTCTTGTGGTCCGTCAAGCCTAGACAGAATGTCTAAATATTCATCTTCTATATATTTTTCTTTTTAATGGCAGATATGATTTCTTTTATATCTGCAATTCGTTTTTATATCGGCATCACTACTAATGTAAAATTATCATTACATTTTATCAGAATCTAAATTAGCAAGATTGATATAACTTATGATTAATTAACACATAAACATTGAAACAAAAATTAAGAATACGGTCCTTATAATTGTTTATAATTAGCTTTAGACTTACTTATGAAATGTAATTCCTGAAGTTTTTTTCTTATTAACGCTGTCACTGCTGCAACAGCTTTTTATAGCACATAATACCATTATTTAAAATTAAAATAAACAACTTTTTATAAGATTTAAATGTAGGTATTTAAATTAAATGGCGTTTATTCTCACCAAAACAGTAATCAAACTGACTAGGTCACGTTAGTTTGACACATGACGTAAAAATGTAATGCTTATTGAAAAGTGCGGACACTTTTAGTAACGTCATAGCGTCTCCCCTTTCTTCTACCTCAATGTTGCGCACCTTTAGTTAGAAAAACTTACTTGATGCATCCATATTATGCAGATCAACATTTTATACATCGTAATGAATATTTTCAGCCACAACCAATTAGTTTTAACCATCTTAAAACACAATTTGAGTCATTATATTATACACACATGTTACCTTTTTGACTCTAATACTGTCAATAGATACTTCGACCAAAGCTTCGTGATATTCTAGTACAAATTCTAAGTAAATTCGTGGTCTGTGTAGAGTGAGTATCGCTTGTCCGCTATATGTATAGACAAACAAGTTTCTTCCAATGATATTGTTTCTGGTAATTTAATTTACTACTATGAGAATCCCTGTAAGCTCGGTTACTATGAACATTAATTTGTTATGACCGTATTTATTATTTGTTGTGACCGTATTCACTTTCTACCAAAAAGAGGACTATGACATTTTGGTACAATGTTCAAATATGTCAATACGTTTTTTGTTATCGTATAAAACAGGAACATTGATAACTCCAATAGATTCAAAAATTTGTTGAGTGTAAGGTCTAAAACACTCGTTTGTTTTAAAAACAGAAATTTTTAAATTTATGATTTCAAAATGATTATTTGAGAATATTGATATTGGACTCCAAAAATAAAGTTCTTTATTGACGTCACTTGGGATTAAAATAATTTATTTCCTTTTTATTATGACCAATTTCATTTGAAATATTCTACAGTTTCAAGAAGCAGATATGTCTACTAAAAATTGTATTTCAACCAATAGAAATGTATCTGAAAAAGCAAGTGTTTTATAAATATATGTTAAATAGAGCTGAGAAAAAGCGAGAAATTATGTTATTTATTCAACCCTGTACTATTTTTTGAAATCTTTTCATAAAATAGAACCTATGTTTTTAAACAAAAACTATCTAGATTTATTTTGGAGTTGTTTGCATCGATTTGTATTTATTTCTATGGATGGTTGAAGTAAATTTAAAAGCGCATTTCCCATCTATTTTCTATGCATTATTCAACATTCTAGAAATGAGTTTTAAAGTTGTTTAGGGAAATTTATAGTAAGGGTCTGCACTGACTCCATCACCGCTTTCGTACATGCAATTATATTTATTCATATTATTTTTTCTAACTTCCACTGAATATTATCATTTCAATAATTTCTGAATGAAAAACAAACAAAAAATTATGGTAATATAAACAAGGATGCTCTAAGAATTATCTCTAATAAGTAACTACTTACATCTCACTTTGATACTCTTTATTATTTGAAAATCTTTAATGTAACATTTTCATATTCTTGTTTTAATATTTTGTAGTAAATTTTACATCTCTGGTTGATAGCCGATCAAATGCTGTTATTTTAGAATATTTCTATGGCAACCAGAAATTTTTCCGGAAATTTTTCTCCTGGTGGGTACTCTGAACGAAATAACCCTGGAAATTTTTTGACATTTGACATAATATCATGCACATGATAAAACGACGCGACGGTGTGATTAAAAAATTAGCCATTTCTACGGTTATTATTTTATTTAATACCAAATAAAACTAGATATAAATACACTATATTTATTTTAAGTGAAATAATAATTAGGTTTTTCACGTCGACCAAACGACTTCAGATATGACAAATATGCATAACTGACATGGCCAACTTTGCAAATTTAATTTTAGTTGTTTTAATGCATGTTTTGAAATGTTGATATTTCGGTGTAAAATTTTCATACCGAGTACCACACGTGCCTAAATTATTGTCTGGAAATTTTTACTCAAACACGAATATTTAAAAAAATTTATCCCTAGTCGAAGACGACAGTTCAAAAAAATTCTGGAAATAATTTAGGCACTGATGTTATAAGTGAAAATTGTTCAGAGGTACCTCAAAAATTAATTATATACATTTAAAATTTTGAAATTTCTTTTAAAAAAAGTTTATTCACACATAAAAAATAGAATTACATAAAAAAATTCAGACGCATAAATAATTTTTGGAATAAAGTATTTAGCGATAAGTACTACTGTACTTGTTTCGCTGTAATGTAATGAATAAATAATAAAATATTAAAATATCCACATATATACACACATACATACACATATGCATACATAAGAGCCGATATATATATATATATATAGGAATATATATATATATATATATACATTTATTCATTGTGGCACCAATTTATAGACTTGCCGTACGTTGAGGCACCAAAAATTTCGGTGTGGCACCACATATTGGTGCCAGAACGTTATGAGGGCCAGACCCTACTAAATGCTATTAGAATATTATCTGGGGTCTGTACGCGAATTTTCGTATTGGTGCTTCAAAGTCGCTGAACATATACTTATATAGGATTTAGTTCTCACTGTTTATAACTGGAGCGCGCTCCTTGTTATACACCAACTTGTATTTTATACTTATTCGCTTTTGAGGCACCACTCTAACTACCGCGGTTAAACACCTACAAAGGCATATACTTATTCGCTGTTGAGGCACCATATTACTACTACTGTTGAACAACCAATGTGGCAACAACGCTTTGTCTAATATCGCATTTTTGTGTTACTGTTTTCTCGTGAATTCTATCTTCAGTGGCAAATATTTCAAGCGTAAAACAATAAACAATACAAACGTAAATAGGAATCTGCTCGATATGTGATCGCGGGGTGATGAGTGATATTGTGATGACTTATAATAAATAATCAATTCGCATGTGCAATTCTGAACTTTTACTTTCAGTTTTGTTGGTTTCTCGTTCGAGGTGATTAGTAGAATTAGCCGCTTTGATACATCATTATGATTTTGAACAGGAAGAATGACGATGTGACGTATAAACCATCCTGCTACTGCTGCTCAAATATAGATTTTGACGTACTTGATGGGAGGTTATTTCCTACTTTTTGGAATATATCTGTTATTTACGCTTGGAATAGAAATTTCTACAACTAATATTACTCTAATACAACTGTCACACTAATATTATTCTCTATAATTTTTGTCCCACACATGATTTTTCTAAAATGGTCTGTATTCCAGAAATTTGACAAAAAGTTCAAAATTCGAATTTTTAAAAAAATTGTTTTTATAAAAACTGTTATCCTCTATAATGCTTATTCCGTACATATTTTTTCTAAAATGTACCGTGTTCGAGATATTTGAGAAAAAGTACAACGAATGAAGAAAAAAACACCAAATTTTAAATTTAAGCCTTAATCCATCCTGTGGTGAATAGATATAAGGCATAGTTGGAATATCTGGGCTACTTTAATGAGGGCCGTTTTTCTACTTTATAAAATATATCTGTTATTTACGATAAGAGAAGAAAATTCTTAAAGTAAAAGTTGTTTGTAATGTTTATCAATATAATTTTTGTAATATACATATTTTTTCTAAGATGGTCCATATTCGAGAAAATTGTTCAAATAAAAGTTGTTTGCGATATTATAGTCATAATTTTTGTTTTTTACATGATTGATCCAACATGGACCGTAATGTAAAAATTTAGACGAAAAGTATAAACATTTTTTTTTTGTATTTTCTGTGTGTATATGTATTTCTGTTTGGCAGTGGTTTGTATTTTCGTTGGTAATGAATATATATTCAAAAATATTTCGAGTAAGATGTGTGCAAAAAGTATGTATTTAGTTCATACTTTAAACATGAACGTGTTGGACACATTAATAATTGTTGATAGGGATTAAACATTTAAAAAAACTAAAAGCAGCAACGATTTACAATACTATTAACAATTGCATAATTTAGTAACAACAGTTATAAAAAAAGAGGCCTATGTGGTGAAATTAAGTTTAAGAAATAAGTCATCCAAGGGTGTGTCGCCTAGTATAAATTCAATTAAACAAGCCGCATATAACGCCGACGTATCGAATAAATGGAATGTAAAAGAAATCAGTATTTGTTGAATGATATTTCTAAATTAACCCCTAATTATGTATAAAGCATTTTTAATAATATAATAGTCAAAATAATGTTAATACAACCAAGTTTTGGCCAATCTGTCAGAAATAAATATTCTTGATATAATAAAAAGTATTAGAAGTAAAGCTATTGAACACGAAAGTATGCACATTTTGACTTTAAACTTATGTTTTTTTATTTCCTTATATTGTACATGTATTTATCTTCTGTTTGATGCATTCTGTATTTCCCAAGACCTCTTCCCAAGACCATTAATCCATCAGGAATATTGCAATAATTAAGACCATTATATAGTTGTGGCACAAGTTTATAGACTTTACGTATGGTGTTGCCAGAACGTTATGTCCGCAAAACAGTTTCAAATAAAAGGTATATGGATCTGAAACATACATATCTTAAAAATATTTTTGTATATACAGGGTGTTGCGTATTCGCCTGGCAAATAAAAATGTATTTAATCTAAATAGAACACCCTGTATTTTATTATATTGTTAGAATTGTTTTTTAATATTATATTCAACCCGGGAATGTTTGCCAAGCAATTAATTTTTTTTTTGAAATAAGAGAATAATGCAGACTTCAAATTAAATTATCATAATTTAGGTAAATTTAAATTGATTTCAAAATTGTTTAATATATAGGCTTATAAGATACTAGTCTAACGAATAGCGGTGATAGAACTGGTTTATTTTCTACAAAGTGTTTTGGAACATGTCTTAAATATGGCTAATTTTAAGTTCAATTTACTCAATTTTTCAAACGCAACACCCTGTATAATATTTAAGCATAAAATTTGTTATACATTTAACTATCCAACGATACCAACATATTAGCCAATAAATTATATCGGGGCGTAATTGATGGACAGTTTTATTATTGGAAATACGAAAAAAAAATTTAATATAAATGTTGTATGACTATATTTAACAATTGTTCTTAAATATACAGGGTGATTCATAAACGAGGTGCTGACCGAATCTATATTTTTTTAAAGCTTAACACCCTACAGGTAGTTAAACATATTTGATTGTTATTACATCGTCAAACAATTTTAAATGATTTCCCTCATTTGCTATGTTGTATATAGGGTGTTTAAAAACGTGAGGTTATGATTTTTTAAATGGATTACCCTTTATTAATTAATTGGTAGTATAAGATATATGGTATTTTATTTAAAAAACTTAGAAAACCGTTACCTCGCATTTTGTCACACCCTATATACAAAATAGCAAATAAATGAAGTGTATCAAAATGGTTTGACGATGTGAAAACAATCAAATATCTATAACTACCTGTAGGGTGTTTTCCTTTAAAAATATATGTTTGGTCTACCTCTCGATTATGGAATACCCTGTATATTAGGTAATATTTAATAAATATGGTCACAACTTTTATATTTTTTTTTTGTATTTTCAATAATACAACGGCTATCCATCAATTACGCTCTCGTGGGACACCCTGTATATGTGTTATTGTCTAATATTTTAAAATCTTTGGATAGGTATATGTATAAAGAATTTTATACTAAAATAATATACAGGATGTTGCATTTGAAAAAATAAAGTAAATTTAACTTAAAACTAGCCAAATTTAAGACATGTTTTAAAACACTCTGTCTAAAATCAACCAGTTCTATCACCACTATTCGTTAGCTTAGTATCTTATAAGTCTGTATATTTAACAATTTTAAAATTAAGGTAAATCTACCTAAGTTATGATTATTTAATTTGTGGTCTGCATCATTCTCTATTTAAAAAAAAATTGCTTGGCAACACTAATATTGTTTAAAAACATTCTACAGTTGAATACAGTATTAATAAACCATTCTAAGAATAAAATAAAATACAAGTTTTTCTACTTAAAAAACATAAATTTTTATTTGCCAGGCAAAAATGCAATATCCTGTATATCCAACAATATTTTTAAAATATGTACTTTTTAAATCCATAAAACTGTTTTGCTTGTCTATAACACAAATTAAAATATTGAACAATTACGCACTAATTGAACACCCTGTATATTTACATTTTTTTTACTTGTTGAGTTTTAAAAACAAGTAATATGCAAAAATTATAGATTTACTCGAGGTTTTTTACATGAATACACTCATTTCAAATAGGGCTACTGAAATAGTTTATGCCATATTTCATTGGGAAAGGCGTGGGATCATATTATAAAAATATTTCATTCCTGAAATCTACAGTAAACATTATTTTGTTTTTAAAAATCAACTGAAAATTAAAAATCATGGATTATATTTCAAAACATGATGAATTTACCAACAATGATTACGTCCAAATAAAGACATTAATTGTAAACGAGTACACATTTGTATAACATTCGTTTCTTCCGTCATTTGTAACTTGATGCTTTGTTATAAAAACAATGTATGAACACAATAATAAAATTTATTTTCTTATTAACCTAAATTACTAGTTAAAATGTCAAAGTGTAAAATTCTCTGGATTACAATACTGTCTTATATTATTACTGCTGGTATACATCCCATATACAGTATGTTCCATAAAGTTTGATCCGTAGGGTATTTTCTTAACATTACGATTAGAAAAAACGTCATAAGACATTTAACTATGCTTTTTTAAAAACTTAATATAGCCCATATTAAAGTTAGCAGTGTTTTTTTAACAAATTGTTCATAAAAACAATTTATTTAATGCGAACTTGACAAAAACTAATATCAGTAGCCAACTTTGATATAGATAATTTTAAGTTTTTAAATAGGCAGAGGCGATTGCCCTACAACGTATTTTTCCGGTCATAATATTAAACAAATTCCCATATGGATCCAACTTTATGGAACACACCGTACATGTTAGTATAAGAAAGTAAAAATACCGATGACATCTTCAGTCGAAGATGGCGCACCCTGTATAATTGTTACGTGTATAAAACAGCAAATTAAAATCAAAAATATATCTGCCTCGGAATTATTTATCAAAATTGTTTATTTAGCTAAAATGAATTTATACGTCTGTGCTCAAATAATTACTGACTTCTTAACGTATTAATTACTGTATAAGTTATTATATACTCAGCCACGTTTAAGCACCACGTAAACTTGACAACAGCGCATGGTGCCATAATACCACTTGAAATATATATACTGGTGCCACAACCTACTTCAATTAGATGGTGCCTTAATGACGTTAATTATAACACTGGTGCCACAACTACATTAGACTTAACAGGTGCCACAATGCATTTATATATATATATATATATATATATATATATATATATATATATATATATATATATATATATATATATATATATATATATTCCTATATATATATATATAGGAATATTGGGAATACAGCATGTAAAAAGAAGACTCTTTAGAGTATTTTCAAGCTTTCGGAAATTTTATTAATTATCTCCATCATCAGGAATCTACATTGCAAAAAATAGTATGTGTAAGTAGTTGAAATTAAAATTTAATATTCAAATACTTACATCTCTGCGAGAATGAATTACATTGATGTTTGATAAAATGGTAAAGTTAATTGTAATAAACATTGGATTAATGGTCAAAAATAGTTGAAATTATTAGTAAAATTTAAAAAAGGGTATAGAAGTCCACTTTGTATTATCACATTGTAAAAGTTAAAATATATCACGATCAATTTGAATTTAAAACGAATGGTTAGTAAAATTATTTTGTTAGACCGCATGGGCCACGACTTGCAAATTTTAGGTTAGAAATCTTACTCCCACTACCTATCAATCAACATGACAGTTGTCAGTTGTCACATTGACATGAAAGATAGTGACAGTTCGTCCTCGGCGCCAAAATTTGAAATCAGGCTTGCTGTAATCAAAACTTGAGAACTCATTATTGATGAATGTTATCAATTTAAAGTAAATAGGAATACATTTCGCTTAGATGTTTAATGTCAGTTTTTTTAATGATACAATTTTGTTTCTGTGATATATATATATATATATATATATATATATATATATATATATATATATATATATATATATATATATATATGCTATTTCTAGGAACAATCTTTTTGCATAGTTATTTTCAGTTGTAAGAATTTTAACTGAGTTATTATCCATTTGGTGATCATCTAATTCATTAACATGGTTTGCCAGTGCACATCGTTCCGGGTGCAATCTACTGTCACTTTTATGTGACACAATACGGCTCGTTACAGCCCTTGAAGTTTGACCTATGTATTTTTTTTACATGTTAAGCATGGTATACAGTAGATTTCATTTGTTCGAGATTCAGTATAGAACCTACTTTAGGCAAAGATATTTCAATTAAAAAACTTTTAGCAGATGTAGACTATATCACTACATCAATTACAGATATAAATGTGAGAAACACCACCATAGCCAGAGCAACAAATATTATTACAAATCATGTAAACATGCAGCCTCAATTAAATTCATCTTTTTTTAGAAATTTATACAACAAATCAAAATTCTTTTTAAAGAACAACCCTCAGTTGATTCTATCAAGATCTGATAAAGGAAATGTCACAGTAATTATGAACAAAGATCAGTACATGGAACTATACAATGAGTTAATTAATAACAACTCAACATACACTCGTTTAAACAGTGACCCTACAAATTCAATCCAACGAAAAGGGAATGCACTTATTAAAAAATTAAAAGATCTGAAATACATTGACGAAAATACTAAAAAGAAACTCACGAGCTATAATGGTATTTCTCCTAAATTCGACTCATTACCTAAGGTTCATAAACCAACGCTTTCAGCTAGACCCATTGTTGCCTCGATAGTGGCACCCACTGAAGCAATAGCCTTATTCATTACTGAAATTCTGACTAAAGCATATGACTTTGAAAATGAATATTTTATAAAAGACTCTTTTGAAGTTTATAACTCATTCAATATTATGAAATTGCCTGATAATTACATACGTGCAAGTCTTGATGTGGTCTCACTATTTAGTTACGTTTACCTAGATGCACGCATTATTTCTCATTTGACAATAAATTTTATAAACAATCTTTTGGAACACCAAAGGGGGCATCAATGTCACCAATTTTAGCTAACTATGTAATGGATGATCTACTAGATAGTGTTATTCCAGTACTTCCTTATAGGCTTCACTTTATTAAGGAGGTCCTTTCGCCACACCTCTCGCCTCAAATGTTAAAAAAAAGTTATTAGATTATGACTAAAATAATTTTTTTTTCTAATAGTTGAAGTCCTTATTTATCTAATACTGAACTTTTAACTATACCTTACCTTGCAAATTTTTGAGAATTATTTTTTTAAAATGTGAGTATTTGTACAGTGCCTCACGAGAAAGTAAGTCCTCAACAACAATTCTCGAATAATACTATTATTTATTGATTAGATATACAATAAAATATATATATAGTAAACCGTGGAACTTATTGAGAAATTAATATTAAAAAATCACAAAAAATTTTCAAGTAACCTAGTTGAAATTTTTTTGTGATTTTTAAATAATAATTTCTTAATAAATTTTACGGTAACCTATATATTTTATTGTAAAAAACAAAACCTAAATATTTCAAAAACCTTATTTTTAGTTCTTTTCTACTCCATCTAATCAATAAATAATAGTAAAATTAATTATAATTCGAAAATTGTTGTTGAAGTCTTACTTTCTCATAAGACACTGTACAAACACACAAATTTAAAAAAAAAACTATATCCAGTTTACCATTGAGACAGAAAACATTGAACAATCAGTACCTTTTTTAGATACTAGACTTGTTAGAGATCCCAACAATACCATCAAAGTTGATTGGTTCAGAAAAGCCTGCAGCTCTGGCAGGTACCTAAATTTCCATTCCTATCATAAACTCTCAATGAAAGTAAACTTGGTTACACAAATGAAAAACAGAATCCTTAATCTATCCGATCCTTCCTTTCATAAGAAGAACCTGAGAATACTATACAACCTATTTATAGAGAACTCATACCCTCATACATTAGTTAATAAGATTCTGTACAGTACTTCATCCCTTATATCTAATAATAATAATAATATCAATAATTTAAATCATAATGTGCATAATTTAACTCATAATAATAACGTGAATTCAAACACAAATGTTGCAAATACCAATAATAACGATGAAAACCCACAGTCAAAATTTTACATGGTACTACCTTACATAAGGGAAATCACACCAAGACTAAATAGACTTTTTGCAGACTTACAAAATGTAAAAATTGCGTATAAAACCATTCTAACAATTAATTCAATTTATACAAAGGTGAAAGATAAATCACCGATTACATCTCGAACAAATGTAATCTACTGTATACCATGCTTAACATGTAATAAAAAATACATAGGTCAAACTTCAAGGGCTGTAACGAGCCGTATTATGTCACATAAAAGTGACAGTAGATTGCACCCGAAACGATGGGCACTGGCAAACCATGTTAATGAATTAGATCATCAAATGGATTATAACTCAGTTAAAATTCTTACAACTGAAAATAACTATGCAGAAAGATTATTCCTAGAAATGGCATATATATCACAGGAACAAAATTGTATCAATAAAAAAACTGACATCAAACATCTAAGCGAAATGTATTCCTATTTATTTCAAATTGATAACATTCATCAATAATGAGTTCTCAAGTTTTGATTACAGCAAGCCTGATTTCAAATTTTGGCGCCGATGTCAAACTGTCACTATCTGTCATGTCAATGTCACAACTGACAACTGTCATGTTGATTGATAGGTAGTGGGAGTAAGATTTCTAACCTAAAATTTGCAAGTCATGGCCCATGCGGTCTAACAAAATAATTTTACTAACCATTCGTTTTAAATTCAAAGTGATCGTGATATATTTTAACTTTTACAATGTGATAATACAAAGTGGACTTCTATACCCTTTTTTAAATTTTACTAATAATTTTAACCATTTTTGACCATTAATCCAATGTTTATTACAATTAACTTTACCATTTTATCAAACATCAATGTAATTCATTCTCGCAGAGATGTAAGTATTTAAATATTAAATTTTAATTTCAACTACTTACACATACTATTTTTTGCAATGTAGATTCCTGATGATGGAGATAATTAATAAAATTTCCGAAAGCTTGAAAATACTCTAAAGAGTCTTCTTTTTACATGCTATATTCCCAATATTCCTAGTCTACCTAACTAGTCAGCAAAGACTACCCTTTCACTTATTTAATATCAGTTACAGATTGGATTTTTATCACGTCTTCCTGTGACTGAATTTCCAGGATTTCAGAAGGCAAAGAGCCGGTAATGTTGCAACTAAACGGTAAGAAATTTGTTATGTCTTGGTTAACTGTCAATAACTTTCTATCGAACCAGTTCTTTATAAGACGAAAATCAAACTGACCTTTGGTTTTTAGCTCAATCCAGGTTTCCGCCTGATAAAAAATTGCGGTATCATCATCATATCCAATAATGTCTCCAGCACTGTTGAGATTAAATAAATCATTAACATATAAATTAAATAAGACGGGGCCCAAAAACAGTGCCTTGGGGCAGACCACATTTTATATATTGACGATCACTGAGATCGTTGCCCACTTTATTTAATTGTTTTCTTTTTTTATGGTAATTTTTAAAAATGTTTAAACAATTTTCCCTTATTCCATTTCTTTTTAAAGTTCTTAATAGTAGACAATGATCAAAAGTGTCAAACGCTTTGCTAAGGTCAATAAAAAGACAAAGACAAGGTTTACCTTTTTCTAGTGATGCATGAATTTTTTCTGTTAGTGTAAGTATGGCATTTTTAGAGATTAGGTCGTATCTATTAATAAAGCTATTTAACCTGTTTTTTAATATCTTTTCAAATATTTTTGATAAGTGAATAATCAAAGAAATCGGTCTATAGCTACTGGATGATGTTCGATCGCCTTTTTTTATATATAGGACACACAATGATACTCAAAAATAAATTTTTTTAAATAAGAATTAAAAGAGAAAATAATTATTGAAATTTAAAATTGGAAGGTCGGAATGGTAAGTGACGCCACACCAATAAAACAGATTAAAATAATCCAAAGTTGCCAGATTGTCAGTGCAATTACTAACTGCTCTGAACGACTCTTCCCTTGGTTAAAAGCATGGAGAAATATGCTCTAGTGCATATGCCATAACGCAATCAAAAATTAGTTGGGATGACCATAAGAAAAATAGGAGCAAGTTTGGATATAAATACCAATCTAATTTAAATGAAAATTTCTATTAAAACCTGTCAAATGTTGCAAAAAACTAAAAAGTTATAATATAATTAACATCTATCATTGACGATTTTTAAAACAAAGCTAATTTAAAAAAGTATAATCGAGTTATCTTCTGCATAATGCGCAACTCATCTCTATTATAGGTAAAACCAATATTTGTACATTTCTTCTTCCTTTTCAGTTTGTGACGGCGGTTAACCTACGGTATAACGTAACCTCATATTTTATTAATTTTAAAATTATTTAATAATAAGTGCAAATTGTATCTAGCTGTTGTGTTTGTGTAGTGTTTATAAACTGTGCTTAATTAATTAATTATATATAAACACTTTAAATTATATAGTTTGTGTTTACATTACCTAATATTTTAAACATTAAATGTGTTCTCTATTCCTAGACGAAGGCAGCTGTATTATTAAATACTATTGGTAAGTTTACAAAAATAACTTTCAAATGAATAGCTTTAAGTAATGGTAATTTGGAATTAAAATGATATAGATGCTTTTATTTTAGCAACATATTCGTAATACAATTTAATTTTAGAAAGAAACTATTTGTAGATATGTTATATTTCAAATTTAAGATAGGTAAATTAGTACTTTTTTTATTACCAACAAAGTCAGTTAATAGCGATTTTTTATTTATATAACTAGGATGTCGGTTATACATTTAAGTTAAAAAAAGTTTACAAACAAAATCCACAAGAATAATTTTCTGTGGTCTTGTTTTACATATTAGCAATTTAATTTATAAGTCTTAATGCCAGTAAGGATCAAAATTAATTTTAATTGATATACCAGAATTTGTTTTATAAAATGAACATATACCTACCGTTAATTGTGGATACAATGTACGAAATTACCTAAAATGCTCATTTGAAATTTATATGTTTTCTAACATTTACAAAATGTCAAATTACTTCAAAGCCAATGTTATCCAAGAATCCAAAGCCTAAAAGAGATACAATAGAAAAAATAGTTTATAAAATCCTATTAAAGCTTATTTTTCATTACTTAAGATGAAATGAATATTTCTAAATTTCTCTGGATACTGATTGGATATCTTGCCGCAGTGCATCTTCTATCTGATGGAGCAGGGTTGACAAGGACAGACAGTTGTATCATCATAACTTTAGTCAAAAGAGTTATTACCTTCCATTCCTGTTTTTACAATTTTTCGTTTCTGCAATTATTGATCTATCTCAAATCTCTGTTAGAGTTTTTTTCATAAAATATGTCTTTAGGCACAAAGTTACATAGGTGTTGTACCCAAAGTTATACCTACCCATCTCAGAACATGAGTGATTTAAAATTATTTATCTTTTTAATTGGACTAACTTTTTTAATGAGTTTTTTAATCAAATGTTACATGTTTTTGATGACAATACTATACCTACCATCACTGTTCTCCTTATTAAAAGAAAATAGTGAAAAAGCAACCAGAGATTTTCATGTTAAATAATAAAGAACATTCTACTTAGTAATTTCAATATGGAATTTGTACCTCAAGAAATAGTAGTCAATTTTGATATATCTATTTATAATACATAATAATGCATTGTTAAAAACTTGGCAATATAATAAGATTACTGGCTGCCAATTTCATTTAGGGTCAATTTCATATTCAATTTAAAGGATGCTTCATTATTAAAAGGAAAATTTAAATGTTATAACAATTTATGAAACAAATGTATTGATAGAAATACTCTTTAAAGATTCATTTAACTAAAATATCCATTTTTTGCTCCTTTAGCTTTGATACTAAGCTAATGTCTTAAAATGTTGAATATTCACTTAATTTACTGAAAAACATATGGTAATTTCTGTCTTGTTACTCCTTGTTAATTTATTTAATATTAACTTTTATAAATATTTCTTTAATTTTGCACTACTAAGTGGACATATTGATTCATTAGTGGGCATTATAAAACTGATACTTTTAGTACATTTTGTAAAAAGGAAACAAATTATTCTGAATTTAGTTATCTATTTAAATCCAATACATTCATTTACTAGCTTTAGCATATTGAAAAAACCTGAAGATGGTGAAATGTTTCACTGTTACAAGATAACTATTTATACTAAAATAAAATATAATATAATGAGTAAAGTTATCCATATCTTAAATAGGGTATCCATAAATGAGACAAAAATTCAAAGTCTTGAGCACAAAAAGTTTTTAATATAGAGCAGAGTGACTAGTTTCAGTCAATGACCATCATCAGGTAAAAATTTGTCAAAAAATGGAAAAAGTAGTACAATATGTGTACTGCAAGTAAAGTGAAAATTATGAAACAGAAAATTTTAAATAAAATATCTTAATTTAATAAATGTGATATATTTTGTTGTGAAGGATGATTTAATTAACAATTAGAAGTACTAAAATTTATGTGAAACGGAATTGAAAATTGTTTTGAACATAAAAAAATCTAAAAACAGAAAAATGTGACCAAATAAAAATAAAAACTAGATGAGTTAGTTTCAAATTATAAGTGGTTATCATCATGAATGTAAGAACGATGCCATCCTTAACTGTTTAAGATAAGAAACATCAGTGAATGTGTGAAGCTTATCGTTAATACAATTAAGTCTGTTAGATTATCAAAATTAAGAATATATTTCAAGGTAAAAAGAAATGATTCTCAAGTTTTAAAAAATATGCCAAATAATACCTTAATATAGTACTTTTTTGTTCCTTTAAACAACAACAAATATTTCAGTTAAATTTTACTTACCCTTTTACAATTTTTACTTCACTTACTGTACACATTACTTTTTAATTTTTTGACAAATTACTTTACAAATCTGAAGATGGTCATTGTCTGAAACTATTCGCTTTACTCTATATTATAAAAAAAATGTGGTTAAAACTGTTAGTTTCTCTTTAACCTTATAAAAATATGAAATACTTTTTACCGCAAAACCTAAAATTTTTGATTCTAATCTAATAAATTTTAGAATTAAACAGATCAGCAATACTAACATGATACAATGTTGTTAGAGCCCGTTTTAGTAAAAGTACGATAGGAAAACCATTATGAAATAACTTTTTTTAAAGGAGATTTTAAAGTGAACTATAAATAAAAGCTTCATTTTGTTAAATCCGCCTTTGGGGTTCAATTATGAAATAAGTCCTTAACATTTTATCAATATATTAAATCTTCATATTTTCGAGTTCATTTTGTCAAATAATATTAAATAACAACACATTCAAAATTTTAAATGGTTATTTCTTAATCTCTGTGCTGATATAAGATATATTTTTTGTATACTTGCATCATATATCAAGATAAAAGTTAGGTTTATTTTCATATTGAAGTCTAGATTTTAACTTAACTTGGTTTTCAGAATCATTCATCATGGTAAAACATTGTTACATTCCCATGTGTTTAAATACTTCAAACAACAGTGATAAAATATTTATTACTATTCCCAAGAATATGGAGAAAAGAAAATTGTGGTTTAACATTATTGGAAAGGAAAATGTACCTAAGGGTGGAGGAAATTACTATTGCTGTGAAGATCACTTCAATGTATGTAATTGATTGTCTTATTTGAAAGCTTTTAAGTAGCAACATACTATATTTTTTAAGTGAAATTAACATTATTTATTAAATATGTTGTAGATTCCAGATGATATAGAAAACTGGTTATATTTCACATTAACTAAGGGAACCAGTATCCGGTTAAAAGATGGTATGCTTCCACATAAAAATTTAGTTAATGAACCTCCAAGTATGAGTCCTTTGAAAAAGAGGAAAACACAGGATGAAGCTGGACCATCAAGATTAATAAGAAAGAGTAAAGCCTCCACATCAAAATCTTCATCTTTCAGTTCAACATTTAGCACTACATTTGCTACTACCAGTAGCACATCAGATCATGCACTTTCTAATGTAGATAATGAAATGCTAGGAGAAAAAAGAAGACAAACTACTTGTCAACTTATTGAAAATAATTCACGATTTTATTTAGGAATTCCGAAAAATGTATTTTTGCTTGTAAAATTTATGACGAGTGTGACTGACTTAACTCCTAGAGATATATTTATATGTTTAAAAAAAATTAGATTGAATGATGTTAATTTTAGACTTGCACTAGACTTTGGAATAAGTAGTTCAAGTGTCCAAAGAGTTATAACAAACTGTATTCCGAAAATTGCACATATAATACAAAATTTTATTTTTTTTTCCAACAAAAAATCAAATTAAAAAATTGCTACCAATTCCATTTAGGTACAGATACAGTAATGTACATTTCATTTATAGACTGTTTTGAAATAGAAATTCAGAAACCCAACAATCCTGTACATCAAAGTTACTCTTGGTCAGAGTATAAAAAGTGTAACTCTACAAAATATTTAATTAGTGGTACTCCGAATGGTTTTATTAACTTTGTATCAATCGGTTTTGGTGGCCGTATTTCTGACACTAACATAATGTCTCATAGCCATTTTTTGGATAATATAGAGAGTAGTTATATAATGGCAGATAGAGGGTTTAAAAATGTAGAACAGTTGCTATCTCAAAAAAAATGTAAATTAATAAGACCACCAACTGTTAGAGAAGGAACTACTTTATCAGAAAGTGAAGCCAAAATGTCTAAACAAATCGCTGCCTTACGAATACATATTGAACGTGTAATTGGAAGAATTCGAGATTTTAAAATAATAGATATTCATTCTTGTGTAAATTTAAATATTCTCAGTCTCCTAGACGATATTGTAATAATTGTATGTGGACTTGTTAATCTTCAAGGACCATTAATAAGATAATTACATCTTTGTAATAAAAAATTTAAATTTTCTGATGGAAAGTACAGCAACCACAATCCTGCAAAATCTCAAAATAAAACGCTCAGCAACAATTATATTAATAATAATAATTTTTTCTCAACTCGACCATTCACTTTTGGGTTCTAATGTACAGTACTGTTCCTAAAGTAATTATGGGAAACAGTAACAAAGCCTACACAGAACACGAGGCGAAATAACAGCAGTTGAAGCTGATGACACAAAAAAATAATAATAAACGTCTTTATTTAATTAATACTCGGATCTGAACAATGAAATTATGTTGGTTAAAACCCCTTTAGACTACCCACTTACAAAAAAAAACATTTAAAATAGAACATAATTTATTGGCTCACAGATATACAAAAATTGTCCCAACGAAAAGTACCCACCCTTAATAACTGCGGAGGTAATAACTTTCTAAAAAAGTGATGAAATACGTCGACCTTGATTTCAAGGGGAACACATTTCCATAATACTTGTATACGTAACTTTACCCCTCTACCCTACAGTCACCCCCTTAAAAAATTAAATTGCAAGGGTGGTTGAGTGATACCTCCTTTAAAAGATCTTTAAATTCTCTTTACAATCATCTACATTTAAAATTTATCAATGGGCTTTTGGAAATAACTTTCAATAATTTTGGATATAAAAATAAAAACAAGAAATTAAACTGATTGTTTATTTCTTCAACAGATGATTGTTGGAATTACCCAAATACGCGACTCTGTACAACACACCAACTAATTGTTATTAGAAAGTTATTTAGGGTGGGTACTTTTCGTTGGGACACCCCATATAATAGTCAAATACAAATTTTGTAGTAATATACAGATATACACTGACGGTTTATGTTTACAAAATTAAAAATTAGGTAAAATTAATGATTGCTGTGAAATAATTACTGGCTGTTTATTTTTATCTTACCAAAAAGTCAAAAATAGTAAATATAAATGCAACAATAACTGCTTATGGATTATTCCACTCCAATCTAACATATGGGAATGTAACTTTGGGAAATGCTAGTTTTACGTTTTACTTCACTACGAAGGATTTTTATATTACAGATCTCAACTCTAAACAACTTAGCATAGTGAATAGCCATACTTTTACTTATATTATTTGAGAACCTGCTAGCTGTAAAAATAATTTGAGAAATTTCAGATAATCGTACATATATCAGTGGGTAAAATCAACTAATTCAAACACGAACTAGAATAAACAAGTCGCGAACAAATGGTAGGTATTTCTTTTTATAATTCTCTTCTAACCCATATCTAACAGAGAAAAAGTTTAAAAAGCGACTTAAATATATATTACTGGATATATGTGTCTATGTAACAACAATTATTAAAAGCATGTCACCTAAAATTAATATTTTCAATATTTATTTTTATTTTATATTTTTATATGTGGTATGTTTATGTAAAATGTGGTGTATTTTACCATTATCATGTATGGGTGTATCTATGTAAGAGTTTATGTTATAATATTGAGTACCTACTGTAAACATTTTATGTGTATAACAGAATAAAGTATTCTGTTATATTCATATGATTCAACCACATTAATGTGCATGTTAAAATGTGCAAAATAATGTGATTTTTTTACGATTACTATATGGATGTAAATCTTCATTCCTTATTCTTAACATAAAAGAATTAATTATAAAAATTTTGAGTCCTGGAAAACTGAGTCAGGGTGATTTAGGAGCAACCTTATTCATTGTTTTATTCAATTAGTTTTATTATTTAATTTTAGTAAATTATCAATTTTTCTCAAATGTTTCATTTCCAAATTAAAAAAAAAATAAGGCCATTTACTATTGACTATTTTATTGTGTTAAAAGAGTTAAACAGCGATTAGTTTCAATCAAAATGGGAAATCATTAGGCCTAAAGTTGTCAATTTAATACTACATACTGTTAGTTTAATTATAATGTGAATACTCAAAGGCTGGTTTCAGAACTTCTTTGTAAGAGTTGAAAAGTAAAATTGTTTTTAAATTTTAAAATATTTAATAGATAAAAAGCAAGAATTTTTTTAAAAAAGTAGGTTGAAATAAGGTCTTTAATTTCAAAAAATGTGATTTAAAAAAATATATTTACATATAACTTTCATAGTAGTTATCAATATATAATATTTTTAAATATTACATTACTCTTTTTTTATAATGTATCTGTGTCAATTACATTATTTATTTAGTAATAAAAGTTTAATTTATTTATAACATGGTAAATACACTAGTAATACATTCTTTCAACCCTTTTTTTTTAACACTTTATTATACAAAAAACTTTACAGTATTGTACACTAAAATCAACATACATCTATTTAAAGAATATCACAGAATAAAACGCCTTAAAAGGCGAAAATTTTTTTTGAGAATTTTCTTATTGTGCCTAATGAAATTTTTAACATTCTGTCTCTTCTTAACATATTAATAAATTCTGTTAAATCTTTAAAACCTTCTTATTATATAATAGAGCGCTATAAAACCATATCCAAACATTTGTATCTAAACTATTAGAATATTCAATTTGAAAAATATCTTTAGGGTCTCCATTTTGATTACATTGCAAAAACTTGTTTAAAATACGCTGTTTACACCAATCCCAAATGTTTTTAGACAAAATGCAGTATTTCGTCAAAAACATTGCATTCGCTACATATGTTAGAATCGGTAATACCGTGGCGGTGAGTTTTTGATCTTACTGCGTATATGTCATTTATCGCTTTGTATACTACAGAACGCCACTTGGAAGGAATGTCATTGTTACTAATGACCTTCCAGACCGTTTTCCATTTTATCTTGGGAAATTTTGTTTTAATTGATGGAGTTATTGTAATTTTATCTATTGCGTCTTTGTAAATTTGGTTCGTATTGAATGTATTATTTTGAATCCAATTGAACTCTTGAATGAATTCATAGTACTTTTTTAGACATTTGGGTATTTGTGAGCTCAAATTTTTATCGAATAAGTTATTTAAAGTCGATTTATAAGTAATTTTATTTTTACAGTTTGTCCAAGAAAGTTGTTGGGTCTTTGCAAAAAGTGATTAAGCCTTAATTTCAAAATTAATTAAATTTAAACCTCCGTTTTTAAAAGGTAAATATAATTGGTCCCTTGCCACCCGGTATAAATGACCCCTCCATATATAGTTTCCTGTATACATTACGATTTTTTGAGCAAGTAAATGTGTAACTGGTAACAATTGTGCAATATACCACGATTTTGGAAGGACATATATATTTATGAATTGAATTTTTTTTATTAAATCGAAGTTACGTATGTAACTTAACTGCAGACAAGTGTTTATGTTCTTTATAATTTGTTCCCAGTTGGTTTTAATCATTGTATTAAAGTTTGAAGCCACCCACATGCCCAAAATTTTTGTTTCTGTCTTAAATGAAAATTTTCCTAATTTTTCTGGGAAGGATTTTGCTAATTTTCCTAATGGAACAATAAATGATTCAAAAGGAAAAACTTGTATTTCGTGCAAAACTTTTTTATTAATCAATGCAAAGCGCTTTCGGCTTATTTGCCATCATCAGTGCTCATCTACAAAAATTGTGGATGTAAACTTACAATTTAAAAAGATTTAAAAAAAATATATTATAAAATCTGAATTAGACTTTTAAGTCAAAAGTTAAAATAGTATATATACAATTGTTTGAACAAATTTAAAATTACAAGAAACAAAGTGACAAAAAACTGGTATTGGGAATAGTGAATGTGGGATAAGCCCTTACAAATCAAATCTGATCTCCAGAAGCAAGTTAGCTTGTGTGGAATTAAGGAATCATGCCACCCTCACTATTCAAAAAATTGAAAAAAGGTTAACAAATTAGTTAAAATTTAAAGAAATTTACGATTAGAGGGTGACTGTGGAAGATGTATTGAAATTTGAATCTAGAATACAATATTTGATATGAAGAAAGTAAAACGCAGAAGGCCAAAGTAAAAAAACTGAAGGTTTTTTTTTATATATGTTTTATATACATTATAATTATGAAAAAGTCTACCTACTGTCCACAACGTATCCAACAAGTTCCTGGTCATCCTCACTCCCAAAATTATATATTTCGGGATATTTACAACTTGCTAAATCATAATTTTATTAGTATTAATATTTTCAAATTTAAATTTCTCTCTTCATTTTGGTTCAAGTTGTTTAACCGTTTCCACATGACAGTGGTGACAAGCGACACTTGAAGACTTTGACTTGTCAAATGTCAACAGAAGGAGGTGCGTCCACCTCAGTGTGGAACATGTTTCTCCGAGTGTGATTCGAGTGATTGGAGGTTAACGGAGATCAAAATTTGTTATTGAATTTAAAGATTTAATTTATTGATAGTTAAATTTAAATAAATGTTTAATATAAATGATATTATTATTTTGATGTCAAGACAAAACAAAAATGTCACTCATGTGATTCTGATGTGCCAGCCCGGACTCTGCAGAACATTCTTTCAGAGAACCCAAGATGGCACAACTGAACCCGCGGTCCCTAAAGGTGAATCTGATGTTTAGTCCTAAAAATTACTAAATCACTCAACAAGCGTACTCATGGTTAAAAGAGACAAAATAGAGAACAAAAAAGTTTTAAACAAAGGAGTACCATGGTCCCAAAGGTAGGCTCTGATGGGTGAAATCGAGTTTAGGAGGGGATGGCTCTCGAAGGCTTGTGTTGGGTGACTCGGACCTACATCATCATAGAGGGTTAATTGAGTTGTCTATGGAGTGGTATGAAATTTCTGTTAAGGTTCACTTGAGTGTTGAGACAGAGTATATTGTTGTCTCTTTCGAGAGTAATTTCAACATCTTCATGAAAATCTAATAAATTGAAATTTTTTGTGTTTAAGTTAACTAATAATTTGGAGTTTTTTGTTGGGCTGAAATTATGTTGATTGAACCTTAAGTTATGTCCGAATGCAGATGTGTCCGGCTTCTTGATGTGCTCGCCTATCCGGACTCCCAGAGATCTACAAGTTCTGCCGATATAACTGGCATCGCAATCGCTGCATTGCAACCTGTATACTCCACTCTTATCTAACAAATTCGTTTTGTCTTTTGTGTTGACTAGATGGGAGTCTAGTTTATTAATTGATTTAAAAGATACTTTGATGTTATCTACGTTGTTAGCAAAAATTTTTGAAATGCTCTTAGCTAAGTTATTTTCCCAGAAGGGGATTGATATGTAAAAATTATTAATGTGACTTAAATTGGGGTAGGCTAATTTTTGAATTTTCTTGAACTTAATTTTGGTGATTAGAGATTGAATTATGTCCGGGTCATACCCGTTGTTAAATGCAATTTGTTTAAGTATATTTAATTCTTGAAGATAATTAATTTTATTTAGAGGAATTGAAAGAAGTCTATGAATATAGCAATAGAAAGCAGACATTTTATGTTGGTGGGGGTGATTTGAAGAATAGTGTATCAAGTGGTCTGTTTGGGTGGGTTTTCTATATATGCTAAATTCGAATTTGTTACCCTGTCTATAGACAGAAAGGTCCAAAAAGTTCAAACAACATTCTTTTTCGGCTTCCAGAGTGAATTTTATATTAGGATGAATAGTATTAATTGAGTTTAGAATATTAGAAGCCGTGTTGGCGTTACCATTTATTAAGCAAAAAATGTCATCGACGTATCTGTGGTAGATTAAAATATTTTTATGTTGTGGAATAATGTAACTAGTTTCTAAATGATTCATAAAGATATCAGCGATTAAAGGAGATAGGCCACATCCCATAGCAAGGCCATCCGGTTGTTCGTAGGTGATATTGTTAAAAGTAAAGAAATTTTGTGATAAGCACAAGTTTAAAAATTGAAGAATGATGGTTGTGTTATTGACAGAGACATTTGAACTTCTCAGAACCTCCCGAACCAAAGGCATGGTCTCAAACCTTGGGACTGAGGTATACAGGTTGCTAACATCGAAAGAAACCATGGTGCAGTTGTCAGGGATGTTGAAGTTTTTGATTTTATTACAAAATTCTAAGCTATTACTTACCGAGTTGACTGGTTTGCACGAAATACAAGTTTTTCCTTTTGAATCTAAACTACGTGCACACAGCTGTCAACCTTTTTTGGTTTTTTTAATAAATGATTTCTGAAAGTTAACTGCTGCGTTCGAGGCTCCACAATAGATTTTTAGCAGTTTATCTACAATATCTATATCTTTTTGTTTTTCAAAGTATATAGTTATGTCATCTGCATAGGCAGATATTTTAATTGTGCGGTTCGAAATTTTTAACCCTGGTAATGAAAAGTCACATATTTTTAAAAATGGTTCCATAGAGATACTGAAAAGAATCATGGATAGTGGGCATCCTTGTCGTACCGAGCTACGAATATCGATTTTTTTACAAAAAACCGTTTATCATAAGAGACGAATTTGCTACACTATATATATTTTTTAAGAAATTAACAATTTTATTATCAAATTCCATTGCTTGCATTATTTACCATAGGTAAGAATGGTTGACTCTGTCAAATGCCTGATTAAAGTCGAGATTAAGGATGCCTCCTTCAGACTTTTTTTCATTGTCGAAATCCAATATAGTGTCCCTATTTAAAAGGAGATTGTTAAAGATTGATTTAGTTGTACCACAGCTTTGTTGATCACCTAAAACTTTTGATATAACCATTTGAAATCTATTTGCTAAAATTTTCATTAGTATTTTATAATCGGTGTTTAATAATGTAATGGGTCTCCAATGATTCATAGTAATTGGGTTTTTTATTTTTGGAATTAAAGTGATTATTGCTTCTGTAAATTCTTTATTAGGAGTTGTTGTATTTGTAAAGATATCGTTAAGTAGTTTGGTCAATTCGTCTCCAATGATATCAAAAAACAAGATGTAAAACTCGTAGCATATACCATTTAAGCCAGGAGTTTTTTTCTTTGATACTTCATCTAATACATTTCTTATTTCTTCTTTTTTTATTGAATTTAATATTATTTTATTATCTACATCAGATAGTTTTTTTGTATATGTGCTACCATACATCGAACATCAGAATCTTTGATTGCTCTTATTTTAAATTTATCAGTAAAATGGTTCGTTGTATATTGAAGTATGTCTTTAGATGTTGTTAATGTTATTTGGTCTTCAGTTTGAACTTTTGATAATATTGAAACTTTATTTTTTCTTTCTTTCTTTCATAAAATCAAAAAGTGAATATTTTTCATTAAATTGATCTTTATTTTTATTTAAGAATTTTTTTTCTAGTTGTTTTTGTTTTAATTCAACAATAATATTTTTAATTTCCAGTATTTCTTGATAAACTTGTTCAACTTGTTTTTGTTTTTCGTTTATTTTTATTAGAGACCCTTAATAAAATTCAAATATCTTTTTCTCATCTACTGCATCTGATATTTCTATATTCCTAAAAAAAGATTTTACTTTCTTTTTAAAAATATAGAACCACCATTTAATGAAATCTGTGTTATACCAATAGTTTGTTTTTAATTTTATTACTTCATTTTTGAATCTATTTATGTTTTCTTCTATTAGAGTTGCTTTTTTTATTTTCCAATATCCCCACCCATGATATAACGGTTTTAAATTATCTAATTTTTCTAAATAAAGAATATATGCCGAATGATCGGAAAAAGCAACAGGTTTAATTTAGGCTTTTTTTATTAACTTTTAGTGCTCTTTAGATATGTAAGCTCTATCAATGCGAGTGGCACAATTGCCTCTGATAAATGTGTATTCAATTTTATTTTTATAAAAAAAATCCCAAGTATCTATAAGATTTGAATTTTGTATAAGCTGTAAAAGCATTCTGCAAATTGAGGCATTATTTCTCGAGTCTTTTTGTTGGATAACACAGTTGAAGTCGCCTAATAGAATTGTAGGACAATTAAAATTAAAATGTACGAGTATTTCATTTTGAAAAAAATCATTTCTTGTCTTATAATTTTGTCCACCTGATGGAGCATAAACATTTATGTAACGAATATTATTAATATTTACTGGAATAATGCGACCATCAAGTAAACAAATAATATCTTTAACTTCATACCCATTTCTATAAATAACACCTGTCCCTCTGTTTGCGTTGCCTACATTTTAAATCATATTATATCCATAGGAAAATTTTAAAAAGTCAATGTTTAATTCTTGTACAAAAATGATATCAATATCATGCTTTCGAATGAAATCAAAAAAGAGACCTTGTTTTGTCGGATTTTTAAGCGAGCTACAATTTACCGATAAAACTGTATATAATTTTGTGACTATCTTAAAATATAAAATAAAAAAAATATATTTATATCTATGTATACCTAAAAGAATAGATCAGAGTCGCTCATTTGGGTATCGCTTTCATTATTTTCCTTTATGTTATCTTCACTTTCATCAATTATTTGACTACTTTGATTTTTCAAATTAATTTTTAACTTTGGAACTTTTCTTTCTTCTTCGCCCGAGCTTTCACTAGACTTTTCTTTCTTTTTCTCAGTTTTTTTGTTCATGTTTTCTGGAGTCGCTGAAATAATATCGATTTGGGATGTAAGATCGGCAGCCTCTTTTTCACTTGCCAAGGTTGAATATTGTGGAGGATTGTGAATAATTATGTTTGGAAGTGCACTACGATCTTCTGTTGTTTTAATATCTGCGATAGGTGTTGTAAGGGTGTTTTCAAAAAACATTTGGTTTTCTGAGTCAGAAATAGCATCATCATGATGCGTAATTTCATTTGTTATAAACTTTGAGATTTTGTCCATATCTGCGTGACTGATGTTTGTATCTTTGTGTGATGTAGCCATGTGAGCATTTACCTTTTCTAATATCGTAGCATCTGGCACCGCAGCATCTGGTACTGCAGCATCTGGCACCGCGGCATCTGGTATCGCGGCGTCTGGTCTTCTAATTGCAATTATTCTGTTATTTGGTTTGTTAGGGTAATCCCTTATTTCATGTCCAGGATTATCACAAAACATGCATGTACGTTCTTGATTTTTATACGTGACCAACGAAGTGGTCCCCTCGATTGTAACGTAAGATGGTATGTTTTTTTTTCATTGAAATTAACATTGATCTCACACCACTTTCCACATTATATAAATCATCATCCGACCAAGTTTCATTTCGAATGGTTTTTACAATTCCATATGTACCAAAATGTTCGATTATCTTAGAGTTCTTTAGTTCCGGAGGAAAATCATAAATTCTTATCCATATATCATCTGATTCTTCGCTTATATAAATTTCATAATCTTGTTCTTCATCTGTATAAACTAATTTCCCAGATTCAAATTTTTGCATTGTTTTTCTTACCAACCACTCAGATATTACTTTAATAAAAACTTTTGAACGAATGTGATCAAACTGTATACATACCAGTTGATCATTGGTGAAATTAAATACTTGTTTAATCCAACGGTGAATACTAATATTAGGAGGTTTTTGAATTCTAAAACCATTGTATTTTCTCGTTTAATAGCCATGGCACGCCACTGGAAACTTTACTTTTATTCGTTAACAGTAATCACACACCTTTACTCTTTGAAGTCTGAGCTACGACTGACCCTAAAAAACTCCTATTGGTCATGCTTTAAGTCTTTGAATATATCGTAAGTATGTGGTGTGTTTTCCATTTTACTGATTTTATGCTAATATTCTCAAAGCAATCCACTTTAGATTCGAAATTAAATAATTATCATTTAAACTAAGTATACGCTGTAAATCATGATAATCTTTACAACTGCACATACCACCTAAGAGAACATGCTTATGTTGATATGTTTTTTTACATATACCCTTATTGTCTGGAATTTTCACATGTACAATGAATAATTGAATAAGCATCATAGATTTTCAGTAATTCTTCATAATATGCTAACAGTTGTGGAACTGGGCACTATAAGAAATAATAAACTTACAAAAAACCGATTTAAAATATCTTCTAACACTTATTCTATTAAAACTAATGTAATTTAAACTTTCAGCCGAAGCTAAATATAGTTAGGTCAACTGTCTTTAATTTTGTCTATCGAAATTCAATAATGAAATACATATTTTTCCAGTAAATTAAAATATCTATTATTTCTGACTCTGCCTCCAAAATATTTAAAATAAATTTGTAAATAAACTCCTATACAAAAATTAAATAATTGAAAGCAATGCGAGATGTATATTGCTTTGTATATTACATGTTATTATGGTTACACATGATCATATATGGGGTGACAATTTAAAAACTTACAATGGCTATATCTAATTATGTAAAAATTCAATTCCATACTTTTTAAAAGTTGGAACGTATGCTATTACGAGTTTTATTTCTCCCACAGGTGGGAACAAATTCTCTAGCTATACCTTTTATAACACAAGACCTATTATTATAAAGAAAAAGCTAATTCCTACGTATCACTTTAGGTTTAGGAACTCCGCATAACAGATATAACTGAAAGAGCCTATGATGAAAAGCAAATATGTTCACCAACATTTTTAGATGTAACTCAGGCATTCAACTGGGTCTAGCACGAATGACTAATTAACAAACTGGAGAAAATGTTACAAAAACAATATACTGAGATTTTAAAATCTTATATTACTAGTCGAGTATTCTGAGTCAAACAGGAGGAAGTAATTTCTACAATAAAAGGTATTAACGCAGCTGCACCACAAGGTAGCGTGATAGGCCCTGTGCTTTACCTGTTGTACACTTGTGATATACTATAGACCAAACATGTAACAATCACCAATTATGCGATACAACTATCCTAGCAGTAAAACATGACATCGAAGAAATTATAGATAAACTCCAATAGGCATGTAACAGTGTAACTGAATGAAACAAGACGTAGAGATCCAAAATAAGTGAGCGCAAATCATTAGCTTTATCTATAATTAAAGTGAAAAATTACAAATAACTATAAATAATGAGGAGATACCAAACTATAATACGGTATAATACTTGGTAATTAACCTGGATGTTTAACTAAAATGGAAAACACACAAAGAAAAAAAGGAAAGAACTACTTTGAATATAAAAAAATGCATTGGCTATTGGGACGAACATAAATCTTTCTGTCTATAATAAGTTATTGTTGAATAAACATATTTTAAAACAATTTGGCTCTGGGGATGTGCAACAAAATTCAAATATTTCTAAACAAAGTCCTTCGAGGTATTGTAGATGCACCATGGTATTATAGAAAAGATCACCTGAAATAATGCAGACATAATAAGAAGACTGAAAAGGATTAATCCTTTTGAATTTGTGTAATACATAGTGAAACATGCCAAAATTGTGTGTTCATTTTATTGCTTAAGAAACACCAATTAAGTACCCTATCTTTAAGAAATTATAGGTTAGTCGCCGCCGACTAGTAACAATAAATTCATACAAAAACAAAAATCTAAATATCTAATTATCCAATAACTTTATTAGACTTATGTGTAATTTGATTTAGAAATTAAAATAAAATTGTAGATTAGTCGCCGCCGACTAGTAACAATAAATTTATACAGAAAACAAAAATCTGAATAGCTAATAATTATCCAATAACTTTATTAGACTTATGTGTAATTTGAAATTCATGTCATTCAGGAAGATCCCATTCTTAAGCTGCATCAAAGTTTATCAGACCCAATTGCCATAAAAAAAGAGAAGAGGTCAACTATATACACGTATTTCTGACTATTGGTTTGCAATAGGATGCAGCCAAAAGCGCATGAAACTAGAAATTAAAAAATAAATACAATATAAGGTCACAAACAAGGGGCTAAGCATATAATTTTGTTTAGGAGTTTATGTAATAAAAAATTACATTTTAATGAGATGACAAAATACATAATATTTCCAATGAATTAAAGCTAAATTTAACAATTCTATTATTTCCTCTTTGTTTAAATCTACCTCAAAAATATTTATAATTTTATCAGTTTCAAATTTAGGTGAAGCCACACAAAATAAACCTTTATTTTTGTTTGCAAATAACATTTGCATTTGTAATTGGAAATAATATTTTTTTGCGATTACATTATCTTTAATATATCTGTCTACAGATTTATCCTTAAAGGGGCATTTAATTTCAACACAATAATCTTCACTACATAATAGCAAACCAACTTTTTTAATTTAACCTTTTTTAATTTTTTTATTTTTTTCAACTTCCTTAATTACTTCGGGCTCCAGCTCCTTTCCTCTCGAAGTTGCTCTTGTTTCAAAAGCTTTTTGAGCACCCATTATACTTTCCAAGAGAGATCCCTCTGCAGTTTTGCATTTTGCAGCCTCATAAATTTTAGAGGCAGTGATTCTGCTGAAACGCATTTTATACCACAGAGGACAATTGGATTGGTTTCTTGTTTTTTCTTCACAATCTGTTACATTGGTGAAAAACCTTTTTGCAAACTGAAGGAAGTCATCAGCATATGGCGTTTCTGTTGTTGGCTGGTACTTTAAAATTAATTGGTAAATATCTAAATTTTCTAGTTCCTGTTCATTAAAAAAATCGAAAATGCCCCCACTTTGTTTCCCAACAATCTTTATGAATTCCGGTACTATTTCAGGTTTACTTCGTTTTGTAGGTCTTACCGTCCCAGCCATTTCACTTATCGATAAACACTTCTCAGCTGTACCAACTTTTGATAGTTTTGATGCTTTCCAATAGCATTCTACCGAAGTAACACTTGGCTCCTCTAAACGTCTATGCAACCAAAATAGAAAAGCAATTCCGTGTTTACATCCTCCTAAAATTAGTTATATTTTAGTATTAAATCGTTGATAATAAATTAAATAGTTAAGAATTTCTCTACATGAATTTTGTCCTAAAAATTATTTTCTGATGTGAAACGTTGCAAGACATATATAATATAATAAAAAGACTCACCAAGAGCTGCAGCACAATCTGAACAAACACAGGTAAGAACTTTCTCATCTTCTTCATTTATGGTAGCCGTCACATTATAAGTTTTTTTATGGATCTTATGTTCCGGAGTTACCTTGGCTTTAATAATACATATATTATTTTCACGCTTCAGTTGTATATAACCAACAGCATTATCTCCACAAGCTTCTCTGGATGAACCACAAAAACCCATTTAAATAAATACAACTTCATAAAAAAATGTAATAGTAATAATTCACGCCAGTAAATCAAACAAGCGTATACAATATCTTTGGTAAGAAAGTATATAATACAAAACATTTTGAAGTTAACCGTCTGTACCTCCAAACACTTTCTTTACTAGTATTTTCTCTAAAAGAGTACCTAGGTAAGTAATTTTCTTCTACATTTAACTATTCTCGATAGACACAATAATAATTCATAAAGAACATTTATGCAAAAAATATCTAAAAATATACAATTAAAAAACATAATTTATTTATAAAGTCTAAGAAAAAACAGAAGTAGTGTCTGATAAAACTTTGTTTAAAATTGAATTGGGTATATCTGTTTTTTTTTATTATGCATATGTATTTTTCGTAATTATAAACATCTCAAAAGTAATTTTTAAGTTATTTTAAAGGCACGAGGACAATAATAACTATAAAATGTATTGATAGATTTAATAAATGCTTTTGAATATAATTTAATCTTACCTTTGTGTTTTTACATTTTTCATTTCCGCACTAAAATGTTGTAAATTGTTCATATAAAATTGCGTAACCATGTCTACATCTACCCGTGGAAGATTACTAGAATCTGCTTTAATAAATCCCTCATCCATTTTAAAAGATTTGAAATTACAACGAATATCAAGGTAATTGAAAATTCAAACGATGAATAATTATGATAAGATGGACTTCTACTAATCGGAAATTCAACCAAAAAGGCTAAATGAACGGAGTTTACATATGGCAACATGGTATTCGCGCCCTTTGCTCTGAGTGGCTGGTAAAAAGCCCGGCTTTTAAAAATTATTAAATTTTAAAATTCAATAACTTATGAAATATTTATTAAAAATAGTAACTGATGTAGGGAATATTAAAAGGAAATTTTGCTTAATGTTTTCTATATAAACACATATCGAAATTCCGACCCATGAATTAACCTTAAATACTTCCGGCCAGACACCAGAATCTAAACATTTATTTGTAATATACCTATTTAAGTGGTTTTACTATATTATTTGCAGCTCACTTTAGAAGTTCTGCTTTGATATCGTCAGTTCCGACGGATTTGTTATTTTTGAGTTTTTTAATTAGAAATAATATTTCTTTTTCATCAGTATGTATTAAAACAATAGAGTTCGGTAAACCCGTGATATATTTTGAATTTTTTTTAATGTCTTTTGCAAGTTTATAACCCATATTTATAAATTTTGTGTTGAATTCATTAGCCATGTCAACAGTTTTTATGAGGAGTTCTCCGTTATCGTTCTTTATAAGGCCAATAGTTTTTGTTTTAGTATTTGTGCCTGTAATTTCTCGGACAATGTTCCATAACCGTTTCGTATTTTGATTGTCTAATAATCATATTCGCTGTTTGTAATAATTTTGTTCAGTTTTATTTATTAAATTAGTTAGTTTATTTTTACAATTTTTATATAGTTGTTTTATATAATTACCATTTGGATGTTTTATTAAATTTCTCTATATTTTATTTTTTTAATTAATTATTTTTAATAAGGAGTTTGTCATCCATGGTGCTATTTTCGTATTTGTTCTTAAAACTTGTTTTGTATCTGTACATAATGGGCCATGTTCACATGTGAGATATGCTGTTTTATAAACTATATTGTAATAGTTAGTCGCTATACAAGTTATTCTAAATAATCAGTTCGTTAAAAAAGCTAAAAGTTTTTAAATTAAGCTCAATTGAAATTTAAAATTTGAAATTATACGTCATCGGGAATAGACCAATCAGCTTGTGTCGAAGTTTTTTTGTTATACAAAACCAAGCCAACGAACAAACCTACATACAGAATGTCGAAGTGAACGCACATCTAAGTGACATTAAAAATTGACAGCACCTAACAACTAACCTTAGTTTTTTGTTTTGGTTTAATTTTATTATTAATCTGAATTTATCTGGGTAAATTATACTGTGGGATATAGGATATATAAAGGAAGAAGAATATGAATTTATCAGCTGTATTTATAAAAGTTGAATCAAGTATTTTTCCCATTGTAAACGAAAATATGATTACCGAGATGATTACTGCATTTTTTAACAATACTCAGTTTACAAAAGATAGAAAGGTAAAACTTTATTTATAAATTGTTTTAATGGTAGGTAGTTACAGTTTATATAAAGCAATACACTTTATAGTAAAACATATTTATCTCAGGTTTTATTTTAGATCTGCCAAGCAAGAATATGGAGATATTTACTATTTCCATAAGAGAGAAGGAGACAAATTACACCTAAACATAAAGTACAGTAAAAAACTTATGATGTGGCTGTTGTATTTAACAAAAATGAAATTTTTAGTGCACAATGCTTAGGATATGTTGAATCTCAAGGTTTGTAATATTTATTATGCTTTTTTGTTTTTATATCACATATAATAAACAGTGTATAAGGCCCTTTATTCCTATAAATATTTTTTTTCTAATTTTGACATAAAGAGACATTTTTTGTAATCACAGCAAGTGTTAAAATAATCTAGAAATAGATTTTGTTAGTGAACCTAGTAATAATTATGATACCAAAGAATGCTGCAGAGCACCTATGAAATTTTGAGTTAAAACATGCCATATTTTTAGGCTATTTTTATACCCTTTTCAAAAATTTTATGCTCCTCGTTTTATGCAAAACTTAAAATGCTCTGATAGCTTCGAACGAAGTCAGCAAAGCACCTCTGTTTTATAAAGTTTTTTGTGTAAAAACAGCAACACCATATATTTATGCACTTGAAATATTATATTTTTAAAAAATACATGGTGCTTGCTAACCTTCGAAAGAAGCCAGCAGAGCAATTCGGTTTTTTAAAGCTTTTTTCTAAAAACCACACCCCATTTTTAGACTCTTGAAATATTGTAAAACTTTACTAAAAAAATTGCTATTTTTAAATAATACAGGGTGCTTTGTTGGAACAAAGTCAGCAGGACACTTCAGTTTTTTAATATATAAAAACAACTACTTATGACACATGTTTAGGCTGTTTTAAAATCCTAAAAATGTGGTAAGTATATTTGTTTTCAGAAAAAAAACTTTGAAGTCAGCAAGGAATTGCGAATTTTTTTAAAAATGCCAAATTTCGAATATTTTATAATATTGTAGGAGCCAAAAAATGTGGTGTGGTTTAAAAAAAACTGGGGTGCTCTGCTGAATTCGTTTGAAGCTAACAAAGCATCCCGTAATTTTTTATTTTATAATACGTAATAGCCTAAAATGAGACATAGCTGTTTAAACAAAAATGGTACTTTTAAAAATAGCAGTTTTTTTTGAAAAGCTCTATAATATTTCAAAAATGTGAAAATGTGGTGAGCTTGTTTTTTTTAAGTTTTGAAAATCAGAGGTTCTTTACTGGATTCGTTCAGAGCTAGTAAAGTGCTCGTCTTGTTACATAAAATAAGGCATTTTGTAGCTGGTTATATAGTTATTTTGTAACTGCATATCTAACCCTTTTATTTTTTTCAGGAGGTTGTAAACATGTGGCTTCATAGAAGAAGTGAGGAACCATCTGTAACATCTACTCAGTGTTATTGATAATGATGTACACTTGGCTAGATTGTTAAAGAAACCTCTTCATCCACTACAGGAAAATAAATCAGGACTTTTATATTCTTAGGATTTCTATATATTTTTTATTTGTAAATAAATTGTTTTTTTACTTAATTTTTCTCATTTTTTATTAAAAGGTTAATAAATAAAATTTTCACAGATTTTTATATTTTTGTTTGTAAACAATAATTGAAGTTTTTATTAAAAATCACCAATGTTAATAATAATAACTTAAGTCAATATTATTCTTTCTCCTTTCTTAAAGCTACTATTAATAAAGGTATTACTTTAGCTTGACCTATGATCAATTTTTAATTTTGTGATATATTTGGTTTGACAGAAAAAAAATTAAAACCCTTTGACATTGGTTGTTTTTACTTAGATTTTCATAAAAAATAAACGGAACTGCAAACATGTTTTACTATCGTAATAACGAATAGCAACATGAAATTTTTTTTTCACATTTATCACTGTTGTCATTTTCATAAGAAGGCACACTTTCTGGTTTTTTGAAAAAGGTGGCAAGAATTGTGATATTTTTAAATTTATCACCAGTGATACCACATGCAGTTACCCGATTTATTGGAATATATGGACTTTGCTACCACATTCAACTGAACTTGGTTTTTAATATTTATCACTGTGACATAGGCGTTTTTGTTAAAATATTTCATTTTAAACTGCTGTAAATAGGTGCCTTTGTTTTGGTAGTTTTAGTCCCAAAAAAAATCTATGCATATACACTCATTCCTCTTTGATTTGCTCAAAAAATTAAAAGCTTATAAAAAATTACATTGGCTGTTTAAAAACTCATTATAATCCCTGAAATGTGATAATTAGGTAAATTAAATTGAAAAACAAACAAAAAAGTTTATTAAATTAATATTTACTCTTACAAAATAGGTTCTTGTAAGTTAACAAGCAATTATGCAGATATTACTAAGTAAATGTACTTGCTTAAAATTCACACACGAATGTGGTTTTAACATGGTAAATTAACTAACCCTTCTTATAACTCTTTCCACATGTATTCTTAGAGATGCTATTCTTTTACTTAATTGTACATCTTCTGGAGAAGTTTTTTCATTCTGTGATACACTAGGTGTGGCTTTACTAAAGTGCATCTCATGTTTTCAAGTAGCTGATTATTCTGAAACCCCTATCTGCCATTATATGGGATCCAGGAACCAGTTTGTTTAAATACCCACATTTTTCCATTATTTCTTTATCACTAGTTCTTCCACAAAATGATGAATAAATTCGGTATCTTCAAACCTTTCAGGAGATTCTGCATTTTCTTTCAGAAGGGTTTTTAGGTTATACACCTAAGAATTTATAGTAGCCTCATTTTCAATTTCCTGAAGGGGACAATTAGCAGAAATTGCTGCTACATCTTGATAATCCGGTGTATTTTTATTAAAAAGTTCACGAGAAACATCGCTAGTAGAAGGTTGATTTTCTTCTTTCCAAATTTCTAGGAACACTAATAAATATTTTTGAAGATGAATGTGAATCATTATCACATTCTGGAACAAAACACTTTTTCGTAGTCATAATATTTATAAAAAGTACAAAATTAAACAATCAAATTCCAAATAAATTCTTGATGGAGACACTATGATGACAGATGCCATACACAGTGCTGCCATTTTGCCATTTTCTGAATTATTAAGTGACTTTTAAAACAATGAAACCTTAAATATGGTAAAAGTTTAAACAGAAATAATACTTTAAAAAAACATTTGATATTATATATTTAAAAGATATTTGTTTAACGATGTTTTAGAAGTCTAAAAGTAAGAAGGAGTACACAAACGAACGTACATCACTTCTCGTAAACCTTCTAGCCGGCAACGTTGTGCGCTAGCTGCTATTGGTCTATTCCCGGTGACGTCATAAATTTTAAAAAAATTCATAACTCCGGCAAATGAATAGATAAAAAAAAAAAATAAAAAAAATGTAATTTTATTTTCAACTCTATTATTCATAAAAAAATTTAAAAATTTTTGAACATGCCCCATTGGGTAATTTCATGAATAATATTAATGAAGATATTAGTTGCATCATTTGGATCTGTTTCAGAGTATATTGCCTCCCAAGTAGTCATCTGTAATACTTTATTAATTTTAGTATGATTTAGATATTTAATAAATTTATTGTTAGAATTATTTTTTAATTTATTACAAGTTATTATTTGTAATATTGCCGTTGCATGATCTGTAATATTTGTAGTAAAAATTAAGGGCAAAATCATATCAGAGGTTTCTAAGTTTTTTGATTCAATGAAAATATGACCGAGATATGATTTACCCCTAGTAGGTTTATTAAGAGTGGATACGTAACCGTGTTTGTTTATTGTGCTTATGTACTCAATTGTATTGTTATTGTTTTCTAATAAGTTTATGTTAATTTTACCAATAAAAATACAGTAGTTGTTATCTGTTTGATTTCTTTCAGAGAATGTTTGTAAAGTTTTGTATAAAGTCATTGATGTCAGTGGAAGGTGATCTATAACAGGCAGTAATATTTATAATATTATGTTTAAATTTGATTTTTGTGTTTAAAAATTGTATGTTTTCTATATTTATAATTTCATGTTCAAACTCTTAATCATTTTTTATGTATATTACGGTGCCATCGTTTTGAATAAAATTACCTTTATTGTAAATTATTGCATAACTTATTATATTATATAAATTAGGATTCGATAATTTCCTAGTTTCAGTCAATACTAAATAATCACAATGGATATCTAATTCCTGCAGAAAGATCTTTAGTTTATCTAGATTTTATCTATACTTTTTATGTTATTATGTTATTTTGAAATTAATATTTTTTTTAACATCTAATATTTCTCTACATTCCTTAGCGTTACTTAAAATATGCGTTTCTGGTAAATTTACTTGAAAATCTCTTAAATGGGGGTTTATAATATCATAACATCTATTTAATATATATTATATCCTTTTTTGTTTTTAATTTAATTCAAAATTTTTGATGATAATATTACTTAAATATATAAACCATTTTATAATTTATGATTTTCAGATTCACGACACTACTGTTAACTAGTTTATTTTAATCGATTTACTCTTTTCAGAGATCACTTTTTTCACTATATTCACTATACACATCACACAAATTATTAAATAACTTTACTATAAGAATTCATTGTTGTTTATATTTATTTTTTACATATTATTCATACTTTGCTGCACAGTTTGGGATAATCGATTATAATTGTTTGTGCCAAATCTTATTGCACTATACGAATATAAAAAGGGGTTAAAAATTATTTTCCTTTACATTATATTACACAAATAAGTAAGGACATGTTTTTGATAATTACTTTTATTGTTCTAGAACAGTGGTTTTCAAAGAGGGCAATAGCGCTGCTTGGGGGCTCTGTAGGTCTTCAGAGGAAAATGAGGCGCGTTAAGGCGGTCAAAAGGGTCTGTGACACATATTGAAAAATTATGTTTTAATACGTATTTTGACAGCTCTATAAATAAAATTTCCTACTGTACTGGATTAAAAACAGTTTTTGGTTGCTTTTAAAACAGATTCGGGTTCTTTTAAGAAAACAAAAATAGTGCAGAATATTTTCTATTAAGTGATGAGAGTAGATATATGTATATTTTATGGTTTCAAATAAATAAGCATAACTAGATTATAAACAGGTGAGTAATTATATAAATTAACTATTATTTTATATAAATATAAATGATTTTAGGTAGTTTGAAAGGCAATCACAAATCGAAGATAATCTGAAGATTTAAAGGCTTGAAGAGCTTCTCTTTGGTATCCATGTAAAAGCAGTAAATTAAGTTTAGTAATTACTGTAACAACCTACGGTAAGATGTAGTTTATTTTTAGAAATAAATAGTCAATAAATGATATTAATAAAATTAGATTAATTGGTACAATAAATTTTATAAAATCAAGGCAAATAGTATATGAACGTCACCAATCAGGTGAAAAGACGAAAAAAAATTATTAGGTTTAAATAAGGTTAGTATTTAAATATTATTCTTAGCTGTTTTTCCAGGTCTTCTGGTTGTTAACCATGAGTTGAATTTTCAGTTGTAATAATATTCTTTCTTTTTATAGGGTTTGTTCCTTAAAAACTCTCCTTGGATGATGGGTGGCCACTAAATATGAGGTTTTTCGAAGAAAATGTGCTTGATGCAAAAAAGGCAAGAACCACTTTTTTTGCTAATATTTGCCACGAAGTTTTAGGAATAAATTAATTGTTTTAGTTGGTACCCTGTTTTATTCTTTTGACTGATTTAACAGAAACTACTGTTTTAAGAATTAATGACAAATTAGAAATTAAAAGAAGAGACAAGAAAGAATATGACAATTTTTAGACAAGGTTATATTTGTTTCTTTGCAATATTGGAATATTTCTAATTACTATTTCCTTTTATTTTAAAAATGAAATATGTGGGAACCAACCAGCCAAATTCATTGGATTTTCCACGAATAATAGCATATAAAATTTATAGTTATACAATATATTTTATTAAATGAAGTTCATTTGTTTCATTTTGTCTCTTGAATTGCATTGAGGTATGGAATTAATTAAATTTAAATATTAATGTTTGAAAATCATAAAAAAAGGTAACTAACGTAAATTTTAAATATATTGCTCAGTAAGGTACTTTTAGCCCGTAACACTACCTACAAGTAGCGTTTTTCCATTTGGGCAGTGAACACCTAATTAAATATATTAATAAAATATATTTTTTTTAAGTTAAATGCTTTTATTAAAAAAAATGCTCTAAAAAGTAAAAAATATTTTGAAAGATCCCTGTTGAGTAAAAAACAGTTTTAATGGCATATTTTTGATATAAAATCGTGTAGCAAACCACAAAAGTAATAATATGTCATTAACACTGTTTTTTGCTCAACAGGGATCTGTTAAATTATTTTTATTTTTTGTGCATGTTATTAATAAAATCGTTTAACCTAAAACAAAATTATTAATTTTTTATTTTCATCTTTTTAGTTAAATTATGTGTGTCGTCTAGTAGTCTACTAGAGAAATTCGTCGCGCCGCGCCGCCACGTCGGGTTTGTTATTGTTGTATTGTTGTTGTGCGTTTATAATTATTACTTAAATAATTACTATATATATGAAGTTGTGTAAATTTTTTTCTTGTGGCGCACTAAATAATAGTTAAAGACATACTTTGAATTCTGACGATCCGCCACTGCTACCTACTGTACTATCATGGTGAAATCCAAATAAACTTATTCCGCCGGCAATCATGCACGAATCGACAGGAATATGTGTTATAAGCGGTTTGTAGAATTTATACATGAGATAATTCCTGTCGATACGAGTGGTATTTCCAAACTATTTATAAGGCAGGGTAGGGATACTTTGTTTTTATTTTCATTAGCATTTCAGCATAGGTAGCAGTTTTCTAAAGGTATACGTGCTTCCAAAATAAATAGTTGTTTGTTCTTTTTTATTTAAGTAGTATGCTGATCATGTCCAAAATCCTACAAATCCGTCATCGCCTTTTTTGTCAAAAAACGTTTTCAAATGAAGCCATGAAACCTTCGAGATATAAAGAACATTTAAATAAAATACATGCAGATATAAAAGACAAAGATGTGACATATTTTCAAAAACTGGAAAAGAAACACTACATTAAACCTTTTTTCAACCTCTTCTAGACAAGATGACGACGGGCTATGGGCTTCGTAAAATATTTCATTGGTAATTGCTAAATCAAGAAGATCTAATTTTACCAGCAGTGAAAGAAGTCCCACTGTTCTCTACAAACCAGCGGAAGACATTATCCGAAAAATTCCTCTGAGCAATATTTCCGTGCAAAGACAAATCGATGAGATGGCTAAATACATAGAAGACTAATTGTGTAATTATCTGAAGAAATGCCAATTTTCAATTAGATGAGTTCACTTTACCATTTAATGAAGCGTTATTGTTGGCATAATATGTGTATCAAAGATGAGAAAATATGTCAATTATTATTTGACAAAAACTTACAAATAGATACAGAAGGAGAATCCATATTTAAGACACTGAGACATTTTTGTGACAAAAAGAAAATTCGTTTGAATAATATTTTATCAGCTGCTACGGATAGCTAGGATATGACCGGTATACACAGAGGCTTCATAGCATTTTTAAAAAGTAAAGTTCCAGATGCTATTGTGATACACTGCGTCATTCTACATTCTACGAATGTAAGAAGGGATTAAAAATTATTTTCCTCTACAGGGTCAAAAAATATAGGATGCTTAAACAAATTGTTAATTCAACACATTCAATAAATTAACCATCAACATATTTTTTAAATCGCCCTCTAGTCAATGAATTGAATAATTATACATTTGGCAAATACACAAAAGTCCCGTATAAATACTGCGTTCCACATAAATACTCATAAAAAAAATCACCCTATATAAATGGCACCTAATATCTTTTGTATTAATTATATTTAGACATGATAAATATAGCAATAGTTTATTTTTTAGTGAATATTTTCACCTTCTAGAACAATAAAAGTAATTATCAAAAACATGTAATTACTTATTTGTGGCTCACTCTGTACAAAAAAAATAATTTTTTAGACCCCTTTTTATATTCGAAGAATGCCAATTTTAATTCAAAATATTATAATCGATTAGTTTTCTCCTGAAATAACCGTTATTATATAAGTGGTATTTCTTAAGTTTAACACCCTGTTTCTCAAAGAGCTGTCATAGGATTTGAATAGTCCCATGGACACTATTACTTAAGAGGTCGAGAACTGCAACAATGTCAAAAATTTATGACATTTAACAGGTTGTCACTTTTGTATAAGCGGTGTTGCGGGTACGCAAAAACAGGATGGGTGGGGCACATCTTGTGATAAATAAATCAATTGAAAAAATGATTATTATTAAAAACTAGCAAAATTTGAAATCCTAGTTTGACGAGAAAGTATTTTTGCGCTGATCAAACTATTGCAAAAAGTTAACCTTTATAAACATTTAACTAAAGAACTAGAATCGCCAGTACTGAAAAGAGGGGAGATTTCTCTAATGACGCCATCCGATTTTAAAGCACTATGTTTGGTTTTCCGTGTCACTTTTCTTTACTGGTAAGGTCCATAGCTTATGGCATAGGCAGTAACATTTTTTACACCAGTCCTTTACATCATCGAACTTTTTTTATATGTTTAACACTAAGATGTCCTCCTGCTAGACTGTCATGTAACTGACGAAGTAATTTTGCTACTCTAGTCTTTGGAATGACCAACTGTCCTCTGTTTTCAGAACCATCATCATATTTAAGTACTTGCTTTGATAAGCCTTGTTCCAGGACAACAAAGTCCCACTGAGCTTAATACTTTCCATCTTCCATTGTCTTTTTTTTTTTAAACAGGATCGTTCCCTTGTTCTTCTTAAATTTTGGTAGAAACCCACTCATTGTTAACTCTCGTTGTTTTTCGTAATACAACTTTTTCAGCAAATGCGACCCAACCCCTTTCCGATCAAAATTCCTTGATCAACTCCTTCATTGTGCTTTTAAGGTTTCATCGTTAAAGGTGTTCCTTCTTCCATACTTCCTCTCAACCGAATTACTCTAATTTTTAAATTTTTGTCAAGTATCTGGTATTGCTTTTCGATTTGTAGTGATCCTAATTTGTTTGCGCGAACTGTGTATATTTTCTATTTCGCCGAAATTCCAGCACCTCATACTTTTCATCTTTATCCACTGCTTAACGGATTCTTTTTGCATTTAATGTTACAGAGTTCATAAACAAATGTTTGGACAGCTAAACATTCCATCTATTCTGGAGCTTATGGATTAGTAAATTGCACCATCTTAAAGGCTCTTGTATTTTTGCTGTTTGCGATTCTTTACCTTTAATCGGTACACCTAATGCAGGTTTTTGTAGCTATATCGCATAATTATGCATTTTTTCAGTTGTTTAAAGTCATATGTCTCTTCCACAGGTATATTTTGAAGAATATATGAAGCATTTACTCAAGGGCGATAGTCAGATTTATTGCCTTTTTCTTTCGGACCATTCGTTCGCTCTCATAGCTGTTTCGAAATGTCTTTAGAAAACTGCATGATTTATGACAGCTTTCCGTCGAAAGTTGGGACTTTAACACTAACAGAGCTTACAATTCCTTCTAATTTCGGCTCATTGCACTTTATTTCACCAGCCTTGGCCCATTTTATATTTTCTATAACTGGCCTGTATGTGTTCTCTTATTCTATTCCATCTCTTTTATTTTCTCCTAGAGAGAATACATCTTATTTTCTGTAAAAGAAATATCAGCAGAAATTTTATTTTCCATTTTCCATTTAAAAGAAATATCAGACGAGAATGAATTTAATTTTTTAAGAAAGAAATCTTGTTATTATAGGAAGAAACCTAAGGATAAAACTTATTTTTCATAGCAGAAATTTAAGAAATTATAGAAGACGCATCATTTGAAAGTAGATATTTTTCCAAATATTTATTTTGCTCGTTTAAACCGCTCTGCCAACTCTGTTTTTCCTGTTGTTTCCAGTTTACGTTCTACTAGTTTCTGAAGCAACTCCATTTCTTTTAAATCAAACAGTTTTTTTAGTAATTTTACCCACCGTTTATTTGCAGTTTCCTGATTTTTGACACCAATGTAACGTTTCTTTGTTTAAACAGTTTAATAATTTAATTTATTTACACTTATACTCTAATTTATTTTATAACTTTATGTCCTAATTTACATACATACTAATAATTTTAAATAGCAATATTAATCTGCTCATATCTATGTTTAAATACTCCGATCAAATAACAAAACAACTCATTTATACATATTATAAGTGTTATAACTCCAATATTTGTCACACTCAACTAGCTACGGCAGCGGTGCCTTCGCTGATGTGTAATTTCTAAATATTTCGTAACGCATCCAGTACAATCCAAAATAATCTAGAATTCAGCTGACAGTGTTAATGGGCGTATTTTTGGTAACGAAAAAATGAAGGCCGTAAGAAGTTCAAATAAGACAGAGAGGGACATACGGAATTAGAGCAGGAATGGACTGGTCGAAAATGTCTCGCACGACAATACTCTTTGGTAAACAATCTGGCTATGTTCATGTTCGTAGTCTAAATTAAAAATTAAAATTCTTTTTTACAAATTTATCATTTTTTTTTAATAATTAGATGTTATTAATTTTGTAATTTTTATTTCATGTTGCTAATATTTCACATTTCTGTTTGTCTCCGTCTGGAAATACTTGAATTTTAGAGTTTGATGTAGGATTAAAATTATTTTTCTTTACAAAAATATTTAGTTTATTTAATCTATAAAATTTAAGATTTTAATTAAAAAAAAATTATCCGCTTATGAGCGATTTTTGAGATCAATGGGATAGATGACCCGGGTTTTTTGTCATTTTCAATTGATTTTTATACTCTACACCGACTAGACATCCATTATTGTATGTCTTACTTTAATATAAATAATTTTACGGTTGTAGCTTTTAAGATTTTATACATTTACGAAATTTCGTGGTTGGGCCGGTCAGGAAATAGAAGAGACGAAAATCTTTTACTGAATTATTGAAATCTTTTCTTTTTCTCTTTCACTATATTCCTTTCAGACCATCTGTCGTGTTCGGCGACGCAGGAGAATATCGTTGAATAATATGAAAAATCCTGAAATATATGGATCAGGAAAGGGATTTTTATATTCTGGCAAAAGTACCTACTAGTAGATTTTACCATGAATAAAAGAAAATTTGTAAAAAGTGTTTTTATTTTTTTAAAAGGCTTTGTATTGGCGATTTTCAAGCCCAGTCAATTTAAATTTTTTGATAAGAACTTGTTGTTTAAGATTATATTGATCAACTGTTAATAGTCTGCGATGGAATCGAAAAATTTTTGGATCTTTGATATAGACAAACTAGATTATAACTAATTCTAAACAGAATTATATATTCGAGCTCTCCAATACTTTGATGCTGGATTTGGGTAAAACTGGATATTCTATCGATATGACGCAGGAAAATTTGTAGGATGGAAGATTATAAACTACTTAAAATTAATTTTAAATCTCCGATAGCTAGGTTGGTGTAAAATTGGTGGACGAACATTTAAAAAAAAAACGTGACTTTCCGATATAATTATTACAGACTTCTCCGATTTTTTTGTACAACCTATTGTATCACCCATATAAATGTTTAGAAGATGAACTAAATTCATACATTTTCCACATATATCTTACTCGAAACATATCTCGTCTGTCGTCTGTCGATGAAATCAAATCGACAGGAGATCACTCAAGAAGCCAACCACACATTTGTAGACTGTGCTAACATTCTCAGTGATTTTTTCCCTGGGCTATAACTGCTATTGTGGCGATGTTAATATCCTTATGTTAGTAGAATTAATTTCTGAGGTTGGTCCAGGTATGGAAGAATATATCAAGAGAGTTCAACGAGAGTCTGATGAATGGTATGTGACTTATCAAAGTAATAATATAAAAGATGAATTGATAAATTTGATGATATATGTAATTTTAAGCAAACTAAAAAACGCTAAATATTTTTCGATAATCGCCGATTGTACCCCAGATGTACGTTATATTGAACAGCTCCTACTAACTCCATTCAAAAGAGATATGACATTGTAGAACTTATTTTGACACATTTGGAAAAGCTAGGTTTTGTTTGAGTTAAAGTGATTAGAGGATAAGACTATAGTAACGGAACAAATATGAGAGGCCATACATTTCAGACTATAAATACGTTTATTGGGCGTAAAGTGGCCCTTTAATGCCAGCGGCTAATTAACCGCCCACGAACTACTTTTCCGCCCGCCGGGCGATAAAGTAATAATATATTATTTAACGAGCGGGTAATGATGGTTATTAGGAGGATGAAGTTTGCTCTACGAGCCGCAGGTGAGTAGTGTAATCATCTGAATAAGTAATAACCAATACCCGCAAGTAGAATACTAAATGTTTTCTATGATTATTAAATTAAATAATAGAAAAGAGTTATGAAATATTTTATTTCATTTATTTGTTTCAAAATTAATTGTGAAATTAGAACGGTATTGAAAATAAACAGAAGTTTTTAAATCCAAATCAAATAGTAATTATATTTGTATTAGTCAACTAGGTTTTCCATGTAAGTTGTAATTGTGGTCGAATTTTAGTAGATCAACAACGTTCGTTCTGTGACACATAGGGAATTCAACGTGTAAGAGTGAGAGGTACATATTCAATGGCTAAGAGTGAGACAGACGGTCTGAGAGGAAAACGGGGTAGTGGGGGGAGTGGGGGGATTAAATTTCGTCGAATAGAATTTTTGCGTAGTGGTAAAGCCAAAAGGGCCTTAGCTTATATCTTCTCTGCTATTGGTCCGATTTAAACGGGGGAAAACGGCATTATGAAGAGAGCATGATATAGATTAACGTCGAACAAAAAAAAATCATGCGCAGTGACAGGACAAAAGGACCTTAGCGTGTATCTTCACTGCTATTGGTCCGATTTAAACGGGAAAAAGGGGGTTATGTAGAGAGCGTGATATAAATTAGCGTACAAGAGAATTTTTGCGTAGAACGAAAAAGCCAGAAGGATCTTAGCGTATATCTCAGCTATCGTTGGTCCGATTTAAACGAGAAAAACGGCATTATGAAGATAACTCAGTATTGATTGACGTCGAATAGAAAAAGCATGCGCAGTGACAAGACAAAAGGACCTTAGCGACCATCTTTGCTACTATTGGTCCGATTTAAACAGGAAAAACGGGGGAGTGGGGAGAATTAAATTTTTTTAACGTTAAAGAGAAAAATCATGCGCAGTAGCCAATAAGGCACTAACGTCTATCTTTGTTGCTATTGGTCCGATTTAAACAGGGAAAACTGGGGGTTGTGGGTAAACACTCTAACTCAAAAAATATTTCTAACAACATGTTTTAACAGCAATTTCTTTAATAGCACACTAAACTACACTACATATTGAAATTTTAGAGCTACATGCTGAATGGTCACGTGGTTGACCTAATATATGTTGTAAAGCGTTATTAGATACCTAAGGAGTTTAATGGTACCGTCAAACTTCTTATCGCATTTTGATCTGGAGGAAGTTTAGTTATAGACGCTATATGAAAAATTTTGATGCCATTGTATTCTATTTGCTTCACAATATACATTACAGGTTTTGTTCACTCGACCAAAAGCCTTTTCAAGGTTAAAAAGGTTGTATCTTTGCATCTAAAACACCTACAAACAAATAAACTTCAGATTATTGATTCATAAGTCAAACAGATTAGTTTGATATCTAACCAAACACTCTAGCTCAAAAAATATTTCTAACACCATGTTTTAACGTCAATTCCTTGAATAGCATACTAAACTACACTACATATTAAAATTTCAGGAAAATCAGAGCTACATGCTGAATGGTCACGTGGTTGACATAATATATGTTGTAAAGCGTTATTAGATACCTAAGGAGTTTAATGGTACCGCCAAACTTCTTATCGCATTTTGATCTGGAGGAAGTTAAGTTATAGACGCTATATGAAAAATTTTGATGCCATTGTATTCTATTTGCTTCACAATATACATTACAGGTTTTGTTCACTCGACCAAAAGCCTTTTCAAGGTTAAAAAGGTTGTATCTTTGCATCTAAAACACCTACAAACAAATAAACTTCAGATTATTGATTCATAAGTCAAACAGATTAGTTTGATATCCAACCAAACGCTCTAGCTCAAAAAATATTTCTAACACCATGTTTTAACGTCAATTCCTTGAATAGCATACTAAACTACACTACATATTAAAATTTCAGGAAAATTAGAGCTACATGCTGAATGGTCACGTGGTTGACCTAATATATGTTGTAAAGCGTTATTAGAGACCGAAGGAGTTTAATGGTATCGTCAAACTTGCGCACCAAGAGAATACGCTGAAGAAAAATAAATTGATTGTAACCATTAAGACACCACCCTGTATCATGCATTATAAAATTTAATTTTAAACAAAATAATATAGTCTCGCTGATAACAAAACCACATTTGTTGAAACTTGAAAATTGATAAAATATTTCCCAGACAGTTACACGGGAAGTTAGAATTTGATAAGAAAGTTCTCAAAACAATAAAACCACATTTACAGGAAGTTATAATTCTGTTAAGAAAATTCTCAACCGCATTCACAAGAAATGTTTACTGATATAGCAGTTGTTTTTGAATAAAAGATTATTCATTGACGTCACAACAACGCAGATATAAGACCTGGAAAACACATCGTTTCTCAGTTTACGTCTCACCAGCACCGTGAACAGTAGCAGCAAGAACAGATCACCGCAGCAATCCACAACAACAGCAACAAATATTTGGTGTGTGTTAAAGTTAATATACAGTGACGTTAAGGTAAGAAATATATATTTTATTATTAGGTTTTCATCATCTTTTGTTTTCTATCGAATTTAATTATAATTTATCCTCTAAATAGTAGATTTTTCTCAATCCCTTTGCTTTTGAAGCAATTTTAAAGTTTACTGACTCTCCACTTTTTATGTAAACGATTTTTAGTTTATTTTTTAATTTATTTTTGTAAATACCAGATTTTGTTTTTGAATTTAATCATAATTTTTCGTTCCATGTAAACGATTTGAACGTATTTTTAAGTTCTAAATCTCTAAATTTTCAGCAAAACAGATTTTGCTATAATTTTCTAAATATTTTTAATCAAAATTTTTTAAATTGAGAGAGCTTTTTTATTCAAAATGTGTATTTTTTTATAGATGGATACATCAAAACTTAACGAGGCATCTTTAATTACAGAAAGGAAACATTAACCAATAATTAAATTGAATACTCTACCTATTGGAACTCCATTTAAAATTATCAAGTCAAAAATAATACAAGGGAAATTTGGCCCAAGCATTTTGGTTGAACTGGAGCACGGTGTAACATTTTTACCACAACGGGTTGTAGAAACTTACAAACCATACCTACACCACCTCACAGACAGGCAGTACAGTCTCACATTCAGAGGAACCGTTGACACAGGAAAACCGCATCCAGCTGCATCTTTTGAAATTAACGAAAATTAGTAAGTTACATTTTTATACTAAAAAGTGAAATGAACAACTTTAACAAATCTTTTAATCAAGTTAATGAAACTCTAAAACAGTTAAACGACAATTTTTCTAAACCTCTAAGCAAACTTGCAATAAAATCAATTAATAAACATACTAGGAAATGTGGGCTTGCTTTAAAAATAATTCCATTTTCTATTGGGGAAAAACGTAAAATTCATACGAAACTTGCCGAACTAAAACGAATGAAATGTTTAATAAAATTAATGTCAAAGAAGGTAGGCTTGGGATTAAAACGGAGTAGTAGGGTCAAGTGGGAAGATGTTAACGCCATTTTCGATAGAAGAATTAGAACGGGAGTCATAATAAATTTGCAGCACAAAGAAATTAAAGCTTTTTTAAGGGACGCCTATCATACATTTAAAATTAGAGTCAATAAGATTTTAAAAGTTATGCCAATGCTTAAAATAAATACAACTTTTTGGGGAGATTTCATAAAACAGTCTGACGATCAGGAATTAGTAGATAGAAAGTATTTCATCACTCCAAATGCCGCTGTGGACGTAGGAACGAATTTATTAGATTGGTTTAATAATAACGTAGTTGATGTAATCTTAAATAATTTGTCTGAATTTTCAGAGAAAAATAGTGGGTGGGCACTTAGTAAAATAATTTTGTTGGAAGTAGCTATAAATAAATACGAGGTGGGAAATGGTTCGTCTTACATTAAGTTACCAAAACAAATTTCAGATAAAAAAGCTTGCATTAATATTAAAAATACCGATCAGGCCTGCTTTTATTGGTCCATTATTAGTGCTCTTTATCCTCCTACAGGAAACGTATTACGCACATCTTCGTATCCTAATTATAAAACTATTTTAAATACAAAGAGTTTGGAAACTGCGATGCCATTAAACCAAATTTCAAAATTTGAAAAACTTAACCGAATTTCGGTAAACGTTTACACATTAGAATTAAACGAATCAAAAAATAGTTCATCTTATGTAGTAGTACCTGCTCTGTTGACAAAAAATAAACTAGAAAAACATGTGAATTTATTATTATTACAAGGTCGGTATTTTCCGAAACTAAATGATTACGAAGCGCCACCTGTTGATAATGAAAACGTAAAAATAAAGTATCATTATTGTCAGATTAAAGACATGTCAAGATTAATTTCAAGACAACTCAATAAAAATCATAATAAAAAATTAATTTGTGACAGATGTCTAAATTACTTTTCTAGTCAAGAGAAGTTGGATGAACATGAAAAACTTTGTCAAAATATTAACAACTGTAAAATTTCATTTCCTTATTTTGATTATGTAGAGTTTAGAAATTACGTGTATAAACAGAAATGTCCATTTGTTATTTATGCAGATTTTGAGTCAGAGTTGGAAAGCTGTAATGATGAGGTTTCTGAAAAAACTAAAAAATATCAAAAACACCGAGCTTTTAGTGCAGGCTTCTACCTAAAATGTTCATATGATGATAGCCTTTCTTATTTTAATAGCTACAGAGGGGGCGATTGCATGCTATGGTTTGCAGACCAATTGTCAAATATAGCTAAATTTGTTGAATCAAAAATGAAAAATATCGTTCCAATGGTAGAGAAACCTAGTGCTATTAATGCTAAGGTATGCCACATATGCGAAAAGCCTTTTAATGATAAAGATATCGTCGTTCGCGATCATGACCACTTCAGTTCATTATTCAGAGGTTGGGCCCATCAGGCATGCAATTTGAACTTTAGAAAATTGTTTGTCGTTCCAATCGCCTTCCATAACCTTTCAGGGTATGATAGTCATTTTTTTATAAAAGATATAGACAAACGGGGTAGAGTAAGCATACTTCCCGTCAATATGGAAAAATACATTTCTTTTACACAATACGATTCAGAAACTAGCATTAAATTTAGATTTATCGATTCATATAGGTTTATGGGAGTAGGCCTAGATGAACTAGTATCTACTTTAAGAGCAGAAGACTTACAAATTTTAAAAAAGGAATTTTGCGATTTAGATGAAGAAAAATTCAAACTTTTAACAAAGAAGGGTGTTTTTCCATATGATTACATTAACAACTTAGATAAATTGAACGATACGCATTTACCATCCAAAGAACAATTTTACAATAAACTGAATGATGAGGATATTAGTGATGAGAAGTATGCTCATGCACAAAATGTTTGGCAGCAATTCAAAATTAAGAACTTGGGTGAATATAGCGATTTGTACATGCGCACAGATATCCTTCTTCTAGCTGACGTCATGGAAAATTTTCGAAAAACTGCTTTAAAAACGTACGACTTGGATCCTGCATGGTATTACACCATGCCTGGATATACGTGGGATTGTATGCTAAAGTATACAAAGTGTAAATTACAAATTCTCAAAGATGTTGATATGATAATGTTTATTGAAAAAGGTATAAGGGGCGGAATATCGGTTTGTTGTAACTGATACGCCGAAGCCAATAATCAGTATATGGAGACATACGATCCTACAAAACCAACAAAGTATCTGTTTTACTTAGACGTTAATAACCTCTACGGTTGGGCCATGTCTCAGTACCTACCTTATGGAGGGTTCAAATGGGTCGACACTAACATCGACGTCACTCAAATACCTGACGATGCATCAGAAGGATATATTCTCCAAGTTGATTTTGAGTACCCTGAAACGCTGCACGATTTACACAAGGACTTTCCATTTTGTGCCGAACACCGCGTTCCGCCTGGTTCAAAATTACCTAAACTAATGACCACCCTTTATAACAAAGAAAACTACATTTTGCATTATAGAAATTTAAAGCAAGCTTTAGCACATGGTCTTATACTTAAGAAAATTCATGAAGTTTTAAAATTCAAACAATCTGCGTGGCTGAAGCCCTATATCGAGTTGAATACTCGGTTGAGGGCTGCAGCTACCAGTTCTTTTGCCAAGAACCAGTTTAAACAAGCAAACAACGCTGTGTTTGGTAAAACAATGGAAAATATTCGTCTTCACAGAGTGGTTAAGCTAATAAGCTCATTTGATGGTCGATACGGGGCTAAAAATTTAATATCTAATCCGAGATTTCACAACCGAACAATTTTCGATCATAATTTGATAGCTATAGAATTAAAAAAGGCTGAGCTCGTGTTCAATAAACCTCTGTATATTGGTATGGCTATTTTAGATATTTCAAAAACATGTATGTACAATTTTCATTATTCTTTTCTGCTTCCAACAGTGGGGGTAGATAATTGTAAGTTAATGTATACAGACACCGATAGTTTTATATATGATATACGTTGCGATGATGTATACAAAAACATTATTTTTAATCACAATGAAAAATTTGATACGTCAGATTACGATCGTAGTACCGTTAGTTAATAAAAAAATTCCTGGCTTAATGAAAGACGAAGCCAACGGTAAAATAATTACACATTTTGCAGGGTTAAGATCAAAAATGTACAGCTATAAAGTACAGGGGGGAAAAGTCGTAAAGAAATCAAAAGGGGTTAGATATAACGTGGTTAAAAATAAAATTAAATTTGAAGATTATGTTGATTGTTTAAAAAACTTTAAAGAAAAAACTGTAACGCAGTGTACCATTCGATCTTACGCTCACAACGTATTTAGCATTCAACAAACAAAAATTGCATTAAGTCCACACGACGATAAAAGGAAACTAATTCCGAGGTCATTTGACACGCTGCCGTGGGGTCATTACAGCTTAGACAAATAATGTTCTAGAGTTTCAATCATCACTTTTTAGTTTTTTAAAATGTAACTTACAAATTGTACTATATACTTTATGTACTATATTTTATTAGTTTTTAAAATAAATATTGCTTTACTATTTTTGACTATTGTACTATATTTTATTAGTTTTTAAAATAAATATTGCTTTACTATTTTTGTCTCTTATTTTGAGTAGGTAAGAGAAAAAAAAGTCTTTAGTATTGTTTTATTCATAAAAAAGAAATTATTTTTGTCAACATAGTTTTTAATTGGTTCAATATGTTATCATCAGGACATGGTACTTCAAATAGATTTCAGCTGAAGGTTCTTGTAAAAAAAAACTGAAAACAACGTTGTTTGATGTTTGATGACATTGTCAACATCATTTGTCTCATTTAATCGTTTTTTTGATTCTATACTGTAGGAAGTGGAGATAGCTGAATGGTGTAAGGCGCTGACAATTGTGGTTAATAACTATATTAAAATCAAGAGCGCTAATATACCGTTCGACTATCTTTACTTTCTAATAAAACAAAACTTTTCTAAAAATTATTTATTCAAGTCATTAATTATAGAAATTTTATAAAAATAAATGTACTCTCTAAGAGCATGGTTTAACAAATCATTTGGAAGTATATCACACATTGAAAATAACAATTGTACAGAGTCATCACGTGTTTTACAAAAATCGATAATATTATGATAATATAAACAGACATTAAGTTCTTCTAATGCAGCCACTCTATTGGACACCAATTGTTTATCAGTTTCAAGAATTTCATGAACTTCTTCTTCACACAAATAGTATTCAACGCCATGTTTCTTCACAACCAAGAATTTGATGTCGTCATAAACCAGTTGCGTAATCATACAATAATCGCCACATGAAAATGTTATAGGATCATACTCGTCTGGATATGTAGGCAAGTCTTCCTCGAAAAAATCACCCATCTTTTGTCTGAGAATATCAACAAAAAGAGCCCATTCGAAAGTTCCAAAAGATATTTTAGTAGACCTAAAGTGTTGAGCCAAAATGATTGCTGGAGTAAACGATCTCGCTGGACTTATACCGCATCGAATGTCGTATCCTGATAACATATATGAGGTTTGAAGTAGGTAATGCATCTCACGTTTTGCAGCATCTTCATAGGATTGTACAATTTTGTCAAGTTTTACAGAAGGTTTTAGCTTTTCGAAAAATTGATCGAATTCAGCATCAATATCATCCATATCACTATCGCTATCACTCTCGACTAATACTTCGATACCACTGTCTTGACTGCACATTTTTACTGATCGACTGCAAACAACTGAGAACGTCAAGCTTGATTTTTGCAATTTATACTTTTGCTCTCCCCCACTTTTACCTCCTATTCATAGTCTCCCACTTTTACATTCGGTAGATTGTACAAAAAGGCCCGTGACTTGCAGAAATTTGTTCGTGTTTTCCATAAGATCCTATACAAAATCATCGTTTTTGATCCAACTGTTACCTTTTAGCCCCAACCATTTAACGTACATTTTATTTGCTTTGCGTTTAAGAATCTTCTCCACCAAGTAGATATCAGGATTTGCGGTTTTCTGTAATTCTTCTTCGTAGAATGCGCCTTTGATTGGTGCACCCTCCATGTCCTCGAGAAGATACGTAGCGGGATTGGTTATCTTACATTTTGCAACTTTAAATAATTCTGTAGTCCAATTGGGCGTATAGCCTTTTTCAAAAACGTGTTTCGCTTTACTAATGCGTACAATGTCGCCGACTTTAAGTTTTCTAGGCCCTGCAATTTTCAAGTGAGAATATTTTTGTTTCAAAATATATTTTTCGTTTGTCTTGTTTACCTGCGCAGGCTTACATCCAATCGTTCTATGTCTGGTTTCATTATATTCTTTTGTTAGGTTAGGTAAGGCATCAAGCCACTTGTATGTTCCAACTAAACTAAAGTATTTATATAATTTCAATTTTAAAATTCTTATTGCTCTTTCGGCAATTGCAGCTTTGACAACACTGTATGAATTATAATGATTAATGTTGTATTTTTTCATTAAATTTTGGAATTTTGTATTGAAAAATTCGGTTCCTTGATCTGTCTGCACATTTTTCGGTATTCTTTTGGAGTGAGCGAGAACATCGGCAAAAGCTTTCGTTATTTCCTCACCTGTCTTTGTCTTAAGTGGGCGTGTCCACATAAATTTCGAAAAACAGTCTATTATAACCATAATCATTTTGAAATTTTTATTTTGATGCGCATAAGGACGCATTTCAGCCAAGTCCATTTGCCATAGATCATCCAAACCTTTAATAATTGTACGACGTCTAGGATAGTTTTTACGAGCAGGTCTATGCAACTCGTTAACAAGTTGAATCTTTTCCTTTGACATGATTACTGATGTAAATGAAGGTGTTGCAGTTAGTTTTGTAATACGGGATTGTAAATCGTTGATATTCAAGTCAATTTCTGAAAATTGTACATTTGCAGTTTCACGTAGTAATAATAAGTCCTTTTCATTGGTTTTCGTTATCTGATTGGTGCTTTGTAAAGTGTTTTGTAATACTTTTAGTTTATTTTCATTAGTTTTTGTAATTTGATTAATGCCATTTAGATTTTTTTGTAATAATCCCACCTCTTTTTTTACATCATCAATTACGTCATTTGGAACTGTATTAATTTGATTGTTTAGTTGCTTAATATTTTTCGACATTAAATTTGTAATATCGGTAATTTTAATCAAAAACTCATCACGCAATTGTTTCAGATCTTCATTATAGAGGTGTTGTAATTGATTTTGGATTTGAATTATATCAGAACGTAGAGGCGTCAACGTTTTTTCAATCTTTTCCAAAACTGTATTAAGTGATTGTATTTTAGCATTATATTCGTTGTCTGTGTCAGTTTTAATTTTTGCTATATCACTTCGAAGATATCCTTCATTGGTTTTAATCGCATCATCAACGTATTTTTTGGTTGCCATATGCCATAACCTGCTGTAGGTGGATTTCTCGAGATGAATGTTTCAAGGTCTATAGTTTTATCTGCAATACCGTTTACACTGTCATTTAACTTGTCCAGAGTTACTTTGTTTATGCTATAATTATTTTTAAAACTGTTTTCCAACTGCCTTAATTTAAGCAATGGTTCCACCGCCTTAGAACTTTGTCTACGTCCAAACTTATCGAGACTCATGATGAAAATGATTATAATATGTAATGTACTCTAATATATGATATCTGCTTCTCGAAGTTCGTTGATTATGCTGACGATTTCGTTGTTTACCGAAGTATTTCCAGCATTTTTCGAAGCCATCAACAACTTCAATCGATCGCAAAGTTCGTTGGGATCATCCCAATAAACATATTCTATAGGCTTCTTATTGTAAATTAATTGGTTTTTATTTAACATACCTTTACCAGAGTACTTGACGACGACGATCCCTTTACCACCCTGTATAAACATAGGTTTTATTATATTTAAATATTTGTCTCTCCTTGTACCTTTCAAATTTCCTAAAGAATTTCGGTGTACCTTAGACATTTCTAAAAATTGTTTATAGGGGACCAAATCCTCCTTTGTATAACTAGGATCACTGTAGAAAATAAGCTGATATAATCCTGGTGTTCCCTTTGCATAATACCACTTTCCATCAGAATTTAGGATTTTTATACTTCCCATGTTTTTGTCAAAGTCTATGCGCTTGTCACCTAAATACCACCAATCGTTTCCAGGTTCATAAATAGGACCATACACGGGATCAATTTTATCATCTTTATTCCAAAAATCTTGAATGTATGGTTGACTCATTGGCGGATACTGTTCAAGGTATTGCTCAACTACTCCTGGTGCCATCCGTTCTTCAGAATGTTCAGGTTCATCAACTTCGCTAAATTCTTCACGGGTACTACCTCCATCATCTTCAACTATAGTGTCTATCGGTATGTTTTTTATTTTTTGGTGTGGCGATGAGGCTGTTTGTGGATTGAAATGAGACAAAGAGAAATCCTGCTGATTTGTTAACTCTGTTTTCGGCTCGATCTTTGACACGTTTAACAAGTTATTTGAATTTTTTTGAATTTTTCTCAGAGGTTCGGCAATTGGTTTAAATAATCTATTAATAGATTCATCCTCCTCCGTTCGACCTAGTTTCAGAGCAAAGTACTTTCTTCGAAAAGAACGTCTAAGTTCGGCAATTTTTCGTTTGCGAGCTGCATCCGTCGACATCTGGCAATTTTTGTCTAAATCAAGGTCACACCATCTCAACTAACTCGTCGAGCCACCAACGGGGGAGTGGGGAAAACGGGGTAGTGGGGGGAGTGGGGGGATTAAATTTCGTCGAATAGAATTTTTGCGTAGTGGTAAAGCCAAAAGGGCCTTAGCGTGTATCTTCACTGCTATTGGTCCGATTCAAACGGGAAAACGGCATTACGTAGAGATCGGGGTATAGATTAACATACAAGAGAAAAATCATGCGCAATGACAGGACAAAAGGACCTTAGCGTGTATCTCAGCTATCGTTGGTTCGATTTAAATGGGAAAAACGGCATTATGAAGAGATCTTGGTACAGATTACCGTCAAATAGAAAAATCATGCGTAGTGGTAAAACCAGAAGGGCCTTAGCGTATATCTTAGCTATCGTTGGTCCGATCTAAATGGGGAAAAGGGGGCTATGTAGAGAGCGTGATATAGATTAACATAAAAGAGAAAAATCATGCGCAATGACAGGACAAAAGGACCTTAGCGTGTATCTCAGCTATCGTTGGTCCGATTTAAATGGGAAAAACGGCATTATAAAGAGAGCGTGATATAGATTAAAGTTGAAAAGAAAAAATCATGCGCAGTGGCAGGACAAAAGGACCTTAGCGTATATCTCAGCTATTGTTGGTCCGATTTAAACGAGAAAAACGGCATTATAAAGATAACTCAGTATTGATTAACGTTAAATAGAAAAAATCATGCGTAGTGACAGGACAAAAGGACCTTAGCGTATATCTCAGCTATCGATGGTCCGATTTAAACGAGGAAAACGGCATTATGAAGATAACTCACTATTGATTGACGTCGAAAAGAATTTTTGCGTAGAACGAAAAGCCAGAAGGGCCTTAGCGTATATCTTCACTGCTATTGGTCAGATTTAAACAGGGAAAACGGGGGAGTGGGGAGAATTAAATTTTTTTAACGTTAAAGAGAAAAATCATGCGCAGTAGCCAATAAGGCACTAACGTCTATCTTTGTTGCTATTGGTCCGATTTAAACAGGGAAAACTGAGGGTTGTGGGTAATCACTCTAACTCAAAAAAAAAAAAATATTTCTAACACCATGTTTTAACGTCAATTTCTTTAATAGCACACTAAACTACACTACATATTGAAATTTTAGAGCTGCATGCTGAATGGTCACGTGGTTGACCTAATATATGTTGTAAAGCATTATTAGATACCTAAGGAGTTTAATGGTACCGTCAAACTTCTTATCGCATTTTGATCTGGAGGAAGTTTAGTTATAGACGCTATATGAAAAATTTTGATGCCATTGTATTCTATTTGCTTCACAATATACACTAGAGGTTTTGTTTACTTGACCAAATGTCTTTTCAAGGTCAAAAAGGTTGTATCTTTGCATCTAAAACACCTACAAACAAACAGACTTCAGATTATTGATTCATAAGTCAAACAGATTAGTTTGATATCCAACCAAACACTCTAGCTCAAAAAATATTTCTAACACCATGTTTTAACGTCCTAATAGCATACTAAACTACACTACATATTAAAATTTTAGACGTTTCGTTACGTTCCGTTACGTTTCGTTACGTTTCGTTACGTTTCGTTACGTTTCGTTACGTTTCGTTACGTTTCGTTACGTTTCGTTACGTTTCGTTACGTTTCGTTACGTTTCGTTACGTTTCGTTACGTTTCGTTACGTTTCGTTACGTTTCGTTACGTTTCGTTACGTTTCGTTACGTTTCGTTACGTTTCGTTACGTTTCGTTACGTTTCGTTACGTTTCGTTACGTTTCGTTACGTTTCGTTACGTTTCGTTACGTTTCGTTACGTTTCGTTACGTTTCGTTACGTTTCGTTACGTTTCGTTACGTTTCGTTACGTTTCGTTACGTTTCGTTACGTTACGTTACGTTTCGTTACGTTTCGTTACGTTTCGTTACGTTTCGTTACGTTTCGTTACGTTTCGTTACGTTTCGTTACGTTTCGTTACGTTTCGTTACGTTTCGTTACGTTTCGTTACGTTTCGTTACGTTTCGTTACGTTTCGTTACGTTTCGTTACGTTTCGTTACGTTTCGTTACGTTTCGTTACGTTTCGTTACGTTTCGTTACGTTTCGTTACGTTTCGTTACGTTTCGTTACGTTTCGTTACGTTTCGTTACGTTTCGTTACGTTTCGTTACGTTTCGTTACGTTTCGTTACGTTTCGTTACGTTTCGTTACGTTTCGTTACGTTTCGTTACGTTTCGTTACGTTTCGTTACGTTTCGTTACGTTTCGTTACGTTTCGTTACGTTTCGTTACGTTTCGTTACGTTTCGTTACGTTTCGTTACGTTTCGTTACGTTTCGTTACGTTTCGTTACGTTTCGTTACGTTTCGTTACGTTTCGTTACGTTTCGTTACGTTTCGTTACGTTTCGTTACGTTTCGTTACGTTTCGTTACGTTTCGTTACGTTTCGTTACGTTTCGTTACGTTTCGTTACGTTTCGTTACGTTTCGTTACGTTTCGTTACGTTTCGTTACGTTTCGTTACGTTTCGTTACGTTTCGTTACGTTTCGTTACGTTTCGTTACGTTTCGTTACGTTTCGTTACGTTTCGTTACGTTTCGTTACGTTTCGTTACGTTTCGTTACGTTTCGTTACGTTTCGTTACGTTTCGTTACGTTTCGTTACGTTTCGTTACGTTTCGTTACGTTTCGTTACGTTTCGTTACGTTTCGTTACGTTTCGTTACGTTTCGTTACGTTTCGTTACGTTTCGTTACGTTTCGTTACGTTTCGTTACGTTTCGTTACGTTTCGTTACGTTTCGTTACGTTTCGTTACGTTTCGTTACGTTTCGTTACGTTTCGTTACGTTTCGTTACGTTTCGTTACGTTTCGTTACGTTTCGTTACGTTTCGTTACGTTTCGTTACGTTTCGTTACGTTTCGTTACGTTTCGTTACGTTTCGTTACGTTTCGTTACGTTTCGTTACGTTTCGTTACGTTTCGTTACGTTTCGTTACGTTTCGTTACGTTTCGTTACGTTTCGTTACGTTTCGTTACGTTTCGTTACGTTTCGTTACGTTTCGTTACGTTTCGTTACGTTTCGTTACGTTTCGTTACGTTTCGTTACGTTTCGTTACGTTTCGTTACGTTTCGTTACGTTTCGTTACGTTTCGTTACGTTTCGTTACGTTTCGTTACGTTTCGTTACGTTTCGTTACGTTTCGTTACGTTTCGTTACGTTTCGTTACGTTTCGTTACGTTTCGTTACGTTTCGTTACGTTTCGTTACGTTTCGTTACGTTTCGTTACGTTTCGTTACGTTTCGTTACGTTTCGTTACGTTTCGTTACGTTTCGTTACGTTTCGTTACGTTTCGTTACGTTTCGTTACGTTTCGTTACGTTTCGTTACGTTTCGTTACGTTTCGTTACGTTTAGTTACGTTTCGTTACGTTTCGTTACGTTTCGTTACGTTTCGTTACGTTTCGTTACGTTTCGTTACGTTTCGTTACGTTTCGTTACGTTTCGTTACGTTTCGTTACGTTTCGTTACGTTTCGTTACGTTTCGTTACGTTTTGTTTTACGTTTCGTTACGTTTCCTAACGTTTCGTTAAGTTTCGTTTCGTGGTCAAAAGGACCTAAGTCTCGGCGGCATGTCACCAGGTGCAAAATGGTCAAAAGGATCTTAGGTAGACAAACGGAAAGACAGACAAAAATACAGATAAAAGGACATGCAGACGGAAAGAGGAGACATCAAAAGGATCTTAGGTAGACAAACGGAAAGATAGACAAAAATACAGATAAAAGGACAGGCAGACGGAAAGAGGAGACAAATATACGGTAAAAGATAAAATCATAAAAATTCGTATCTATGTATCGCTAAGTAAGTAAACAATGTCAAATGTCAAAATGCTAGGAAGGGGGAAACCAAAAAGGTATAAACTTTGGAGGAAAAAATACTAAGAAATCATACAGAGAGCAGTGAAGACCTAAGATGATGTAGAAGCCACTGAAGAAGAGAGAGAGCGAAACGTTGAAAACGGGACACAGTCGGATATTCGTAGAAAATCAAAGAAATCCATGGAAAATCATAGACACCCTCCTTAAAATTTATTGTTACGAGAAGCCAAAAAGGCCTAAACATTGAATAATACTTAGAAATTATGTAGAGAGCAGTACAGGCCTAAGAACAAAAAACTACTGAAGAAGAGGAAGAGTGAAACGTTAAAAGGGTGATATTTGTAGAAATTCATAGAAAAAAGAATGGAAAATCGTAGAAATCTTTAAAGAGAAGAGAATTTTTGCGTAAAGCCAGAAGGGCCTTAGCGTATATCACGTGGTTCGATTTAAATCTTTGGGAGCACCCTAGTCCAACAACCGGTGTAAATATAGCCCACCTGAAATATCATAGAGATCATATACAAAATGGATATTGATTTGCAATAATATAGGACATTCTGTATCATACATTTATAAAATATAATATAATTTTAAACAATACATATATCGTCCAACAACCGGTGTAAATATAGCCCACCTGAAATACCATATACAAAATGAATATTGATTTGCAATAATATAGGACATTCTGTATCATACATTTATAAAATATAATATAATTTTAAACAATACATATATCGCCGATAACAGGCCACAATTGTTGAAACTTTAAAATTTATAGGAAAATTATCAAACACCGAGACCAAATATACCGGAAAAGCATTTCCGTGAAAAAATGATAAAAGTATAATCTCAAACCAAACTTGTAAAGTTAGAATTTTTGATAGCAAAATTCTCAGACCGCTAAAACCGTATTAACAAGAAAAATATATCTCTTGTTGGTGAACTTGGAAATTTCTAGAATTATCGTCTGATACTACGAAATTATAAATAGCCCCAGAATTAGCCATTGTTTGTCAGTATTGAGCAAGACGCTATACAGTGAATACTAATAGTTTTGTGTATTAAGGTAGGAAATATATATTGATTTTTTCACTCTCTTTATCCCAAAAATACTCTTTGTTTTTAAATTCGAAATTGTGAGAGACTATTGCTGTTTTTTTTTTTTGATATTAGATCAGTTATTTTTGAGAAAACGAGCTACATTTTTAATTTATTTATTGATTTTTATGAAAATACATGAACTTTTGTGAAATAGAAACTAAAAGATTGTTCTTTAATTAGATAAAGCCGACAATCAACTGTCAATCATCCGTCAATCAACTACAACTATATAGATCCAATCAAGTGGCAATCATCCGTCAATCAACTACAAGTATAGATCCAATCAACTGTCAATCATCCGTCAATCAACTACAACTATAGATCCAATCAAGTGGCAATCAACTACAAGTATAGATCCAATCAACTGTCAATCATCCGTCAATCAACTACAACTATATAGATTAGCTGCCAATCTTCCACATTATCCTTTTAAAAGTAAGTAAGTAACTTATAGTGCTTTTTTTTAAGTAACGCTTTATACATAGATTTTTTTATAGATAATTTTTCACGCATTAGTCAATTATTTGATTTTAGTTTTTAAAAATTATAGATTTTTTTTATTTTTCTGTTAATAACTTTTAAAATTATTATAGATGAACTTAAGTGAACTCAACAAATGTTCCTTAATTGGAGAGAAAGCAAATAAGCCAGTTGTGAAGCTGAGTACTCTACCTTTGGGCATTCCGCACACCATCTTAGCAGCCAAAATTACCAAAGGAAAATTTGGGGAATCAGTGCTAGTAGAATTGGACCACGCAGTGACCTTTTTACCAAATAGAGTAACGGAACTATACCGGCCAAGCATCAAACATTTCACGGCATCAAGATACGCGATTGTCTATAGGGGTGCAGTAGACACTGGAAAACCACAACCAGCGGCATCTTTTGAAATTATCGAAAATTAAGGATAAAAGGGTAAGCGATTTTTTTAAATATTTTTTGTTTGCCAGTGTTAAAATGTTAAGATGCTGAGATTTGGCTAAAACGACTACAAAGACAGATTAAATCGTGCAATAAAGCAATTCGTAGAAGACGGCAATATAATTTATCTATTGGTGCTCTACGTAAATTGGAAACTAATGTGGGACATTTTAAACATTTTAGAAAATTAATTTTGAATAGACATATTGGTATGGGCATACAATCAAAATTGGGGCAACGCGTAAAATGGGCTAATGTAGAATCTAGTTTTAAAAGTAGAGCTACAACTGGAATTATAGTTAATTTACGTCATAAGGACTTAGATACATTTTTGGATGATTGTGTAGTTATTTTTAAAAATAAAATTAATAAATTTTTAAAAGCAAATCAAGCACTTAAAGTTAATACTACATTTTGTGGCGAATTCATCAAAAAATCTAACGATAATGAGATTTTAGATTTAAAATATTTCAATACTAAAAATGCTGTTATTGATAAATCGACTGAAATAACAGAGTGGTTTAGAGATAATGTGCAAGATAAAATTTTAAATAAATTATCGGAATTTTCGGAGAAAGATAGTGGGTGGGCATTAAGTAAAATCGTATCATTAGCAGTAAATGTAAATAAATATGAAATGGGAAACGGATCGTAGTTTTGACACACTTCCCTGGGGCCATTATAGTATCCCTAAAGAATAAAACATTTTTCAAATGCACTACATACACCTCCTACAAATTCTGGATGTAATTTGTCAAAAACACTGGTAAATAAAAATATTTTTAAAAAAATCGCTTTATATCCTTTTTTCGTATGTAATTTACTTTTGTTTTTTTTTTCTGTATAGAAATATTGTCATATATTTAAATTTTTTTCTGTAGATTTTAAGATATTTTTGTATAGAATCGTTTTAATTCTATTGTAACATACATTGTATAATTTTTGATTTTTGTAGTTTTTGAGATACATGTTACAACGTAATCTCAAATACTTTATTTTTATTTTATTTTAAAAACAATAAAAATATTATATCTCTATTTTTGACTTTTATTTTGAGTGGGTAAAAAAAAGCAGAAGTCTTTAGTAATATTTTATTCATAAAAAGAAATAATTTTTGATAACATAGTTTTCAATTGATTCAATATGCTATCATCAGGACATGGTACTCCAAACAGATTCCAGCTAAAGATTCCTGCTTCTACAACTTTTCTTGTATATTCACTGTATTTATAGTAGGTATTTTGATAGAAAAAGTATATATGTCCATCTATATATCTAAATGCAGAAGTTAGATCTCCAGGAATTCCAGGAAACAGATCTCTTGTTCTTCCGCGATTAAGTATTTCTCCAGTTTCATTAAATTCAATGTATATATCATTGTTGTACAACAGGTACATCCGCCCGCTGTTTGTTTGAAATAGAGCATTAATAACTTGAATATTTTTAATTGGTAGATTAAAACTATGTTGAATGTTTAAATTAGGAAACCTCACTACGTACACCATTTGTTTACTGATTGTAACCAAGTCTCCAACAGAGTTTTGAAAGATATGTGAAATGTTGTGAGATTTGAGCTCTCTAGGAAGGTAATCGGCAATGAGTTCTGATGTGAGTGGAATATGCATATCATTTAACTCTAGTTTCCAAAAAAAACTTTCGTGGCCTACATACATTCGATAACTAGGAAAGCTTTCTGCCGTTGCTAAAAACATGAAGTTAGGTATTTTAATATTACATAAATTTGTAGACGATTTTTGCGATGGAATGTTGGGCATTATATTTGACTCCGTTGTAGTTGTGGTGGTAGTTGGTTTTTTAGTTGTGGCGGTAGTAGAGGCGGTAGCAGGTTTTGTAGCGGTTTCAGTCATTTTAAAAATATTTGGAGGAATTTTAGCAAATTTTTGACGACTTCCATACAAGGATTCCATACCTATTACATCATCTTCATCGAGTGGCCTATTTTCTTCTTGATACCAAGGATACATAATTGCATTTTTATTACTACTATGCCCTAAACCAAGTGCATGTCCAATTTCATGAACAAGTACCATAAATAAGTTGTATTGTTCTTCAGGTGTTTTTCCATCTCCTATATACCACGGTTCTTCTTCATCAATATGAATCTCGATGCATGTGTCATTACTAGGAAAATACGATTGAGCGAGTTTTCCTCCTGGACCATCAAACTTAAATGTACATTCATGATTTCCTTGACAATTAAAGCGAGTGTTATGATTCCTTTTTGTAACGAAAATCGCAATATCTGCGCTTGGATTAGGTATGCGAACATTTTCAAATGTTAGAGTAGTATTCTGCGCCCATATATCAAAAGCCTTCTTAGCTATCTCAAAATACCTTGTATGCCGTCCCGCTTGAGGAAAGTACCACTTTAAATGTTTTTTGTTCCATTTGGAATGTACAGTAAAAGAATTATCGCCCTGAGTACATCTAGGTCTATTTATTAAACGAACGGTTTCTTTGTTTAATTTTCCATCGACCGGAAGATTATTGATTTCTTGAAAATCTATCAATGCACTAGTAATATCAGTAAGACCATTTTTACTTTTATTTATGTAACCGAAATTTTGTAAATATGTCAAAGCATCATCTTTTGAATGATAATGAACAATGAATATGAAAATAAAAGAAAACTAGCTTTCAAAAATCATTTATTTAAATCATTAATTACAGAAATTTTGTAAAAATAAATGTACTCTCTAAGAGCGTGGTTTAACAAATCGTTTGGAAGTATTTCACACATTGAAAATAACAATTGTACAGAGTCATCATGTGTTTTACAAAAATCGATAATATTATTATAATATAAACAGAAATTAAGTTCTTCTAATAAAGCCACTCTATTGGACACCAATTGTTTGTTAATTTCAAGAATTTCCTGCACTTCCTCTTTACACAAATAGTATTCAACGCCATGTTTCTTCACAACCAAGAATTTGATGTCGTCATAAACCAGTTGCGTAATCATACAATAATCGCCACATGAAAATGTTATAGGGTCATACTCGTCTGGATAATATGTAGGCAAGTCTTCCTCGAAAAAATCATCCATCTTTTGTCTGAGAATATCGACAAAAAGAACCCATTCGAAAGTTCCAAAAGATATTTTAGTAGACCTAAAGTGTTGAGCCAAAATGATTGCTGGAGTAAACGATCTCGCTGGACTTATACCGCATCGAATGTCGTATCCTGATAACATATATGAGGTTTGAAGTAGGTAATGCATCTCACGTTTTGCAGCATCTTCATAGGATTGTACAATTTTGTCAAGTTCTACAGAAGGTTTTAGCTTTTCGAAAAATTGATCGAATTCAGCATCAATATCATCCATAATATCACTATCGCTATCACTCTCGACTAATACTTCGATACCACTGTCTTGACTGCACATTTTTACTGATCGACTGCAAACAACTGAGAACGTCAAGCTTGATTTCTGCAATTTATACTTTTGCTCTCCCCACTTTTACCTCCTATTCATAGTCTCCCACTTTTACATTCGGTAGATTGTACAAAAAGGTAGGCAGAAATTTGTTCGTGATCCTATACAAAATCATCGTTTTTGATCCAACTGTTACCTTTTAGCCCCAACCATTTAACGTACATTTGATTTCCTTTGCGTTTAAGAATCTTCTCCACCAAGTAGATATCAGGATTTGCGGTTTTCTGTAATTCTTCTTCGTAGAATGCGCCTTTGATTGGTGCACCCTCCATGTCCTCGAGAAGATACGTAGCGGGATTGGTTATCTTACATTTTGCAACTTTAAATAATTCTGTAGTCCAATTGGGCGTATAGCCTTTTTCAAAAACGTGTTTCGCTTTACTAATGCGTACAATGTCACCAACTTTAAGTTTTCTAGGCCCTGCAATTTTCAAGTGAGAATATTTTTGTTTCAAAATATCTTTTTCGTTTGTCTTGTTTACCTGCGCAGGCTTACATCCAATCGTTCTATGTCTGGTTTCATTATATTCTTTTGTTAGGTTAGGTAAGGCGTCAAGCCACTTGTATGTTCCAACTAAACTAAAGTATTTATATAATTTCGATTTTAAAGTTCTTATTGCTCTTTCGGCAATTGCAGCTTTGACAACACTGTATGAATTATAATGATTAATGTTGTATTTTTTCATTAAATTTTGGAATTTTGTATTGAAAAATTCGGTTCCTTGATCTGTTTGTAAATTTTTCGGTATTCTTTTGGAGCGAGAACATCGGCAAACGCTTTCGTTATTTCCTCACCTGTCTTTGTCTTAAGTGGGCGTGTCCACATAAATTTCGAAAAACAGTCTATTATAACCATAATCATTTTGAAATTTTTATTTTGATGCGCATAAGGACGCATTTCAGCTAAATCCATTTGCCATAGATCATCTAAACCTTTAATAATTGTACGACGTCTAGGATAGTTTTTACGAGCAGGTCTATGCAACTCGTTGACAAGCTGGAGCTTGTCCTTCGAAGCCATACTATTGAATAAAAGATTTAATGTTTTATAACGAATTTAAGCATTAGTGAAAAAAAATTCTAAGAATGAGTAGTATTGGCGATTGCTTTAAAATTTGCATCCAAATCTAAAATCAATTGATTATCTTGCAACAATTGTTCAGTCAAATTATCTATTTTAACAATCATTTCATTGCGAATTGATTTCATATCTATATCATATAACTTAACGAATTTTTCGCTGATACTTTCAAGATCTTTTTGATGTGTTGATACTTATTGCGTTACATTCGAAAGTTCACGCTTAATGTCAGCATCACCTATTTTAATCATATCACCAATTTTTTGTATTTCTAAAGATAATTTATCGTTAATTTGATTAATAGAAGTATTCAAAGCAACGTTCACCTTATCTATATTTCTTTGATGAAGCAAGGTCAATTGTGCAAAATTCTCATTTAATGTTTGTATTTTCAAAAACAAATCATGATTGCTTTTTTTCAACTGATCCTCCAATTTTGCGATATCGCTTCGAAGATATCCTTTATTGGTTTTAATCGCATCATCAACGTATTTTTTGGTTGCCATATGTTTACCTGCTGTAGGTGGATTTCTCGAGATGAATGTTTCAAGGTCTATAGTTTTATCTGCAATACCGTTTACACTGTCATTTAACTTGTCCAGAGTTACTTTGTTTATGCTATAATTATTTTTAAAACTGTTTTCCAACTGCCTTAATTTAAGCAATGGTTTCACCGCCTTAGAACTTTGTCTACGTCCAAACTTATCGAGACTCATGATGAAAATGATTATAATATGTAATGTACTCTAATATATGATATCTGCTTCTCGAAGTTCGTTGATTATGCTGACGATTTCGTTGTTTACCGAAGTATTTCCAGCATTTTTCGAAGCCATCAACAACTTCAATCGATCGCAAAGTTCGTTGGGATCATCCCAATAAACATATTCTATAGGCTTCTTATTGTAAATTAATTGGTTTTTATTTAACATACCTTTACCAGAGTACTTGACGACGACGATCCCTTTACCACCCTGTATAAACATAGGTTTTATTATATTTAAATATTTGTCTCTCCTTGTACCTTTCAAATTTCCTAAAGAATTTCGGTGTACCTTAGACATTTCTAAAAATTGTTTATAGGGGACCAAATCCTCCTTTGTATAACTAGGATCACTGTAGAAAATAAGCTGATATAATCCTGGTGTTCCCTTTGCATAATACCCCTTTCCATCAGAATTTAGGATTTTTATACTTCCCATGTTTTTGTCAGTCTATGCGCTTGTCACCTAAATACCACCAATCGTTTCCAGGTTCATAAATAGGACCATACACGGGATCAATTTTATCATCTTTATTCCAAAAATCTTGAATGTATGGTTGACTCATTGGCGGATACTGTTCAAGGTATTGCTCAACTACTCCTGGTGCCATCCGTTCTTCAGAATGTTCAGGTTCATCAACTTCGCTAAATTCTTCACGGGTACTACCTCCATCATCTTCAACTATAGTGTCTATCGGTATGTTTTTTATTTTTTGGTGTGGCGATGAGGCTGTTTGTGGATTGAAATGAGACAAAGAGAAATCCTGCTGATTTGTTAACTCTGTTTTCGGCTCGATCTTTGACACGTTTAACAAGTTATTTGAATTTTTTTGAATTTTTCTCAGAGGTTCGGCAATTGGTTTAAATAATCTATTAATAGATTCATCCTCCTCCGTTCGACCTAGTTTCAGAGCCAAGTACTTTCTTCGAATAGAACGTCTAAGTTCGGCAATTTTTCGTTTGCGAGCTGCATCCGTCGACATCTTGACGCCAAGTAATGAGTAACGTATGACACCTACATTTTTATATATTTATCAAAACCTTTACGATATCGACCATCGTTAAGATCAAACTCTTTTACGATTACAAGAGTACCGTATCGATCGTTCCAACATTCAGAACATACCTTTTTGAAATCGTCAAAGGACATGTCAGGCGATACGTGTTCGTCAAAAATATGTTTAAGGTTAATATCATCCTGTTTAAATACCACAATTACGTTACAGTTATCTCTCACCATCTGTTTTGGAACTTTAGAGTAAGTTTGACAGAGATATGCAGCATCGATATCTTTGTGTCGACACATGGAGTAATATTCACGAATTTTCTGCTGCCCATCGCATGCTACATCATCAAATATAAATATTGAATTTGGTTTAGCATCGTTGGGACTTAGAATTTCTTCGTTGTCTTTGAATGGGAAATAACCCACCTCCTTCATACCAGATAAAACTTCTTTCAGCAATTGGTACTTTAGTTGGTACAATGACTTTGAATAAACATAAACATTTTTGAATTTAGCTCCATTCGGATCGTAAAGAAGCGCCATCATTGCGTTCGTTTTCCCGCATCCACTAGGTCCACAAATAATAGCACGAAACGAATTAGGTAATAATTTACCATGTTTACTTTCAGTTTTTTCCGTATTAAAATCTAAGTTGCTTATGGGCAACGTCTGAGCCTGTTGAACTACCTTCATCGTTTATCGCAATTTTATTGCGATACCCTATATATAAGCAAATTCACTAAAGTATGCATCATTCTAAATGTTGGTGTACGAGGGACAAGGTGTTCTCAATACTATTAACAAGTTACCGTTCGAACTTCATTTTCCGGGCTAAAGATACTGTGGACCCGGTACTAAATTACAAAAACGTCTTGCGCGTGGTGATCCTGGCATTAATCCTTTGGATACTGCATGTAAAGCACACGATATTGCATATTCTAAGAATCATTCTCTAGACGAACGCCATAAAGCTGATTGGGAACTTGAAAACAAAGCTTGGGAACGCGTCAAGTAGAAGGACGTGACTTTTGGTGAAAAATCAGCCGCTTGGCTTGTTACTACAGGAATGAAGGCTAAACGTAAAATGGGTGCAGGATTAGGCGACCAAGCTGTTGCTTGGATGCTTAAAGTGGCTAAACGAAAACTTGGGTTAGAAGCGATTACAGGAAAAATAGGAAAATCTTTGAAGAAGAATCCTTCATCGGATCTGAAAAAGTCAGCCGCTCATGCGTTGAAAGTAGCACGAATGTTAATTAAAAAATCTGGAGGGCGAAAAAGTGTTAGAATTCCCAGGATAATTCCGATTCCAAAGAGCGGAGGATTCCTTCCTTTGATTCCATTATTTGCTGGTCTATCAGCTCTTGGTGCGTTATCAGGAGGCGCGGCCGGCATCGCCAAGACAGTCATCGATGCCAAGAGTGCTCAGAAGAAACTTGAAGAAGATCAAAGACATAATAGAGCTATGGAATCTATTGGTAAAGGATTATATTTACGAAAAAACGCAAAAGGAGGATTGGGATTATTTTTAAAGAAACAAAAAAACTACCGTTGAAGCTACCCTCTAGACCTCTATACGATAAAGACTTGATTGCGTATGCTAAACGTTTAAAAATACCATATTTTCGTGGAGTTTTTATGAGAGACACTTTACCAAAGACATCTCACCAAAAAGAATTCGCCATTTTAAATTTAGATACGTCGAGAAATCAAGGAACTCATTGGGTAGCTTATAGAAAGATAAACGATATCGTAGACTATTTTGATTCATTCGGTAATCTAAAGCCGCCGAAAGAACTTGTTCGTTATTTAGGTAAAGCAAAAATATTTTACAACGACGATCCATATCAACCTTATAACCAAATTAATTGTGGACATTTATGTTTAAAGTTTCTATACAATGGAGGCCATACTAGCGTAAATAGACGGAAAAAGGACGCTGCAATCCCTTAAAGAAGATTAACTAAGCATACTTCCTGTCGACTATTTGATACGGCACGTTAGACCAGGAGAATTGTTGGATGTTTGGCACAAGTTACCTAATGAATATAAATGTAATTTTAATTTACAAATTCGTTTACCTTGTTACGTACATTATAATAGGCCTGACGCTCAAACTCACTTTGATGGGCCTGCAGATGCGCAGGCTGATTGTCACGCTTGTAATTATTATTTTAAAAAATAAATGATAAAAATTATAAATGTGTATATGTATATAAATCCTTACATCACTCATTCTACATCAGTCATGTTGTTAACTTTAACGAGTACCACTAACGAGTTCTCATTCGTTCCGCAGACCCCAATCATATTAAATCCTGAAAATTCATATTTTCTAGGATTGTTGGGGTTCTGTTCGTACAATTCAATACCCAATATTGATGGTGAAAAGTTTTACTATTATGAAAATAATAATCGAAAAAAATTAAAGACCATCGAAATTCCTACGGGGTGCTATGAAATTACGGATATCGAAAAATATATAAAGAAGGAACTAGAGGTGCGAACCAACAGCATTGACGAGTTTTCATTGCAGCCGAATAACAATACTCTCAAATGCGAAATATACTGCCGAAATCACGCTATTTCATTTGTACAGGATGATAGTCTTGGTAATATTTTAGGATTTTCCAAGACAATTCTTGCTCCAGATCGAAAGTATGCATCGGATCTACCTGTAAACATTATAAAAGTATCTAGCATACACTTTGATTGTAACATTACTGAAGGAGCCTTCTACGGAGATAGACCTACGCATTCAATATACGAGTTCCCGATAATCGAAAATCCTGGATATCAGATTATAGAACGTCCACATAATCCGATATACTTACCTGTAAGCAGTAGCAGAGAAATAACAAACATAACTGTTGTGGCGCTTGATCAGCAGCAGAGACCCGTAAACTTTCGCGGTGAACTAAGTACTCTTCATTTGGAGTTACAAGAACGGTAAATGGGTTTAGTTATAAACACTTCTGCATACGTGATGTTGTCAGTACCAACCAGAGCTCCTCAGCGACAAGTTGTTATATCTACACAAAACCTATTATTTCTTAAATCGATTGGATTTAAACCTAAACGAAATGGGAAAACGCCAGCATGATGATGATGAACCGACGATGATGAAACGTTTTCGATTCGATGAAGGTGGTATCGATCCAAAATTCAACCTTTATAAAAAACCACGATTTGATGATACCATTAGAAAAGAAGAATATCGATCCTATAGTCCATACGTTAAATCGTTCAACAACAGCGACGTCATTGAATTTATCATAAATCAATCTGATGAATTTTTCGCAATGCCTGACACTCTATTGGAAATTAAAGGAAAATTGGAAATTACTGGCGGGGGAAAATGTGAATTAGCACCCAATTTTGGAGCGTTTCTTTTCGATAGCTGTTCCTACAGCGAATGCTCTAGAGAAATAGAAGTCATTAGAGATCCTGGAATCGTAAGCACCGTACGAGCCTTAACATGCTATGGACCGGAATACAGTCGTTTCATGAGTATTGCGGGATGGAATTATCCCGATACCCCGCTTCTGAATGGTTTAAAACATTTCAATTTGCTTATGCCTCTTAAACACATTTTCAACGTTTTCAATGATTATACTATGATTACCTATGGTAGACAAACATTTCGTTTAGTTCGATCACGTAACGATAATGATTGTGTCATTGTCACAGAGCAGCCTATAACCGGAGGTAGTGGTATGACCTCTACAACCGTTAAATTGATAATTGAAAGTATGGAAGTAAAAATTAAACATATCTTCCCTAATGACGAGATTAAAATTAAACTTATGGAACCCATCAAAAATGATCGCCCTATATTGATTCCGTTTAGAAACTGGGAATTAAATGAACTACCATCAATAACTAAAGATTCTAAACGAGAAATTTGGGCCGTAAAGACTAGTGCTGCCGTAGAACGTCCACGATATATATTAGTTTGCTTCCAAACTGACAGGCGGAATAAACTAAGTAGCGACCCCACTAAATTTGATAATGTTAACCTAACCGGTGTTAGAGTATCTCTAAACGGGGAATATTGGCCAAACGAACGAATGCTTTTAGATTTTAAAGAAGACGATTATGCTATTGCTCACTACAACTACACAGAATTTAATGCAAACTATATAACCGGTACACCGAAAATGGCTCTTCTAAACTATGAAGCGTTCAAACGATACGCATTATTTGTGATTGATTGTTCAAAGCAGGAAGAGACCATGAAATCTTTTACGGTTGACGTAAAATTGGAAATAGAAACAGATACAGGATTCCCCGCTAATACCAAAGCATATTGCATCATAATTCATGATCGTTTGATGGAATATCATCCTCTTACAGAAGTAGTTAAAAGTATTATATAAGTCTCTCAGTCTCGTTTCTGTCATCATGAGGATCGCATTCGTTGACATCCAAGGCTTCTGCATCGACGGTATTTTTCATCCGAAGGAATTGAGTATCGCAATTGGTTGTAAAAAATACCACGCTTTGTTCACACCGCCTACACCTTATTCTAACCTAAATACGCCTGATAGAATTAGCGCTAGATATGTTGAGAAACATATTCATGGGATCAACTATTCCTCCGGAGACGTGGATTATTCCAAGTTAAACTCTATTCTGGAAAGTAAAGGGGCAGCACGGGTTCGGGGCCATTCCTTATGTAAATTAACATGGGAAATTGCTAAGGTTCATTCTAGCAATTTTTGTCTAAAAGTCCAAAGGTCAATCGAAGTTCGAAGTCTGGGTTATCAGTAAACATGATAACGTCGAAAATCCAAGATGGCGGTAATAGTTGACGTAAACAATGAAAAATAAGCAAAAAATTCAACCTACCCTCCTTCACCCCCACGACCCCCTCATGCTTATAAAATATGGTCGGTACATATGATACGTCGTTGAAAAGGTCTTAACGTACAGAGTAAGGGAAAAATAATGAAAAAATGTCAACTACCCCCTTTCATCCCCGCGAACCACCCCCTCATTGAAAAATCGATCAATCATAGTGTGTGATACCTCGTTGGAAAGGTCTTAACGTACAGAGTAAGGGAAAAATAATGAAAAAATTCCCAACTACCCCCTTTCATCCCCGCAAACCACTCCCTCATTGAAAAATAGATCAATCGTAGTATGCGATACCTCGTTGGAAAGGTCTTAACGTACAGAGTAAGGGAAAAATAATGAAAAAAATTCCACCTACCCTCCTTCACCCCCCACGACCCCCTCATACTTATAAAATAAAAAAATTCTCTTTTAACAGAAAAATCATGCGCAATGCCACAAGGGCCTTAGCGTATATCACGTGGTCCGATTTAAACGGGAAAAAGGGCATTACGTAAAGAACGATTAACATACAAGAGAAAAATCATGCGCAATGCCACAAAGGCCTTAGCGTGTATCTTCACTGCTATTGGTCCGATTTAAATGGGGAAAAACGGCATTACGTAGAGATCGTGGTATAGATTAACGTTGAATAGAAAAATCATGCGCAGAACGAAAAGCCACAAGGGCCTTAGCGAATATCTCAGCTATCGTTGGTCTGATTTAAACGGGAAAAACGACATTACATAGAGAATGATGAACGTTGAATATAAAAATCATGCGCAATGCCATAAGGGCCTTAGCATGTATCTTCTCTGCTATTGGTCCGATTTAAACGGGAAAAACGACATTATGAAAAGAATGATTAACGTAGAAGAGAAAAATATTGTGCAATGTCAAAAGGGCCTTAGCACGTATCTTCACTGCTATTGGTCCAATTCAAACGGGAAAAACGGCATTACGTAGAGATCGTGGTATAGATTAACGTCGAATAGGATTTTTGCGTAAAGCCAGAAGGGCCTTAGCGTATATCTCAGCTATCGTTGGTCCGATTTAAATAGGGAAAACAGGATTATGCAGAGATCGTGGTATAGATTAACGTACAAGAGAATTTTAGCGTAAAGCCAGAAGGGCCTTAGCAAATATCTCAGCTATCGTTGGTCTGATTTAAACGGGAAAAACGACATTACGTAGAGAATGATGAACGTCGAATATAAAAATAATACGCAATGCCATAAGGGCCTTAGCGTGTATCACGTGGTCCGATTCTTAAGTCTATAGATCAAACAGAAAAAGATGGTTTTGTTACGTTTCGTTACATTACGTTTCGTTACGTTTCGTTTCGTTACGTTTCGTTTCGTTTCGTTACGTTTCGTTACGTTTCGTTACGTTTCGTTACGTTTCGTTACGTTTCGTTTCGTTACGTTTCGTTACGTTTCGTTACGTTTCGTTACGTTTCGTTACGTTTCGTTTCGTTACGTTTCGTTACGTTTCGTTACGTTTAGTTACGTTTCGTTACGTTTCGTGGCCAAAAGGACCTAAGTCTCGGCGGCATGTCACCAGGTACAAAATGGTCAAAAGGATCTTAGGTAGACAAACGGAAAGATAGACAGACAAAAATACAGATAAAAGGACAGGCAGACGGAAAGAGGAGACAAATATACGGTAAAGGATAAAATCATAAAAATTCGTATCTATCTATCGCTAAGTAAGTAAACAATGTCAAATGTCAAAATGCTAGGAAGGGGGAAACCAAAAAGGTATAAACTTTGGAGGAAAAAAATACTAAGAAATCATACAGAGAGCAGTGAAGACCTAAGATGATGTAGAAGCCAGTACAGGCCTAAGAAGAAGAACAAAAAACTACTGAAGAAGAAGAAGAGGAAGAGTGAAACGTTAAAAGGGTGATATTTGTAGAAATTCATAGGATCTTGGACACCAATGCTTTTTAAATGGAAAACGTGTAGTTTACTCTGGACAGTAGAGTGCAGGTGTGGACATTTAAGTAAAGACTGGACAAATATTGCTAATAATTTAAATGGGGGAAAGTTATTTGTAATAGGGTAAAGTCAACATTGGACAATGAAAATAAAATAAAATAAAATATATTTTGTTTTTAAATTATATTTTTAAAGAAACAGTATTAAGTATTTACAGTAACTCAATGAGTTTTAAAATTGTCTCTCTTTGAAGCTCAGCCTTTTTATTTAGCCCCATTTTTAGTAAACTTGTAATAAGTTTCTTTTTCTTAATTTGTTTTTCTTTGTAATTATTCCTAATTTCAATACCCCGTTCTGTTTTGTAAAATTGTCTCCGTTTCTCGTTAGCTTCTTCCCTCCGCCTTATTCCTTCGGCACCTCTATCACATCTACATGTGGATTTATCATGAAGTTCGTGTTCGGATGTGTAGTTTTCTAAGTCTTTTACACCTTCAGATGCTAATTCTGAAATTTCTGTGCGTACTAAACCACACTGTTTTCCTCGAGAATGTAACCAATCTTGTTTAAATACTCTTCTATCGTAATGAGAATGAGGTGTACCCCTAAGACCATCTCCATCCCTTCTAAGTGGCTTTTGTCCATCAGCACAGGTGATGTATCTGAGGACACCAACAGCATGGTCCAAGCAAATTATTTTCCTAAAAGTTGTTTTTGAATGGAGTCGTGTACCAGTGCGCTGTAGTTTTTTCTTGTAGGCCAACATTGTAAATCCATTAGTAAAATGTATTAAAGCGTGAAGATGTTCATGTGCTGTACTACCATCGTCTGCTATTAGATGACATCGACAAATAGAATACCATTTAATATTTGGAGCACAAGCAAGTAAATTAAAGTCCTTTTCATTTAATATTAAATGATACCATTCTTTGGACAATTCTTCGTAATCTTGTGCCATTTCCTGTGGCGACAAAGCGTTAATTTCATTTAGATTCAAGAGAGTCAAATAATCAGTTTTTGACAGTGAAGACATTTTTTTGTTATTTTTAGAGAAACTACTCGTAGAAAATGTCTCAATAGACTGGAAGAGTCTTTAATGTCTCAATACCTTAAACAAATAATTCATTACCCCCACCACCAAGATTTTTGCGCACGCGCAGTAGTACAAACGATCGTGATGTAAGCGTCGTTGCGACATGCGTTCACGTGAACGAAGGTTAGGTTAGGAGGGCATACGAGAAGTTCTCCATGTATCATCGTTTTCTTATTTTTCATCTTTTCTCGGTAAATTGCTTTAGAACTTCTCGTATGCCCTCCTAACCTAACCTTCGTTCACGTGAACGCATGTCGCAACGACGCTTACATCACGATCGTTTGTACTACTGCGCGTGCGCAAAAATCTTGGTGGTGGGGGTAATGAATTATTTGTTTAAGGTATTGAGACATTAAAGACTCTTCCAGTCTATTGAGACATTTTCTACGAGTAGTTTCTCTAAAAATAACAAAAAAATGTCTTCACTGTCAAAAACTGATTATTTGACTCTCTTGAATCTAAATGAAATTAACGCTTTGTCGCCACAGGAAATGGCACAAGATTACGAAGAATTGTCCAAAGAATGGTATCATTTAATATTAAATGAAAAGGACTTTAATTTACTTGCTTGTGCTCCAAATATTAAATGGTATTCTATTTGTCGATGTCATCTAATAGCAGACGATGGTAGTACAGCACATGAACATCTTCACGCTTTAATACATTTTACTAATGGATTTACAATGTTGGCCTACAAGAAAAAACTACAGCGCACTGGTACACGACTCCATTCAAAAACAACTTTTAGGAAAATAATTTGCTTGGACCATGCTGTTGGTGTCCTCAGATACATCACCTGTGCTGATGGACAAAAGCCACTTAGAAGGGATGGAGATGGTCTTAGGGGTACACCTCATTCTCATTACGATAGAAGAGTATTTAAACAAGATTGGTTACATTCTCGAGGAAAACAGTGTGGTTTAGTACGCACAGAAATTTCAGAATTAGCATCTGAAGGTGTAAAAGACTTAGAAAACTACACATCCGAACACGAACTTCATGATAAATCCACATGTAGATGTGATAGAGGTGCCGAAGGAATAAGGCGGAGGGAAGAAGCTAACGAGAAACGGAGACAATTTTACAAAACAGAACGGGGTATTGAAATTAGGAATAATTACAAAGAAAAACAAATTAAGAAAAAGAAACTTATTACAAGTTTACTAAAAATGGGGCTAAATAAAAAGGCTGAGCTTCAAAGAGAGACAATTTTAAAACTCATTGAGTTACTGTAAATACTTAATACTGTTTCTTTAAAAATATAATTTAAAAACAAAATATATTTTATTTTATTTTATTTTCATTGTCCAATGTTGACTTTACCCTATTACAAATAACTTTCCCCCATTTAAATTATTAGCAATATTTGTCCAGTCTTTACTTAAATGTCCACACCTGCACTCTACTGTCCAGAGTAAACTACACGTTTTCCATTTAAAAAGCATTGGTGTCCAAGATCCTATATTTAGCATTTCTACCCTAAAAATCAGACATCTGTCATTCATCACTATTAAAAACGTTTGTACTCACTTTTTCCGTATATTATTATTTAGTTTCAGTATTTTTGCATCATCTGTCATAAAAATCCAATATAAAAATTCCCATTCTTAGACATTTAAATACACTTTTTCATTAATTACTGACATTTCAGTATGGTATCTTCGCTTATATTGTATCTTTCATTATCCTAAAAATATGACATCAGTTGTTTTTTCAACCCAAAAAGATAATAGCTATCGTTAAAGACATCTGTAAACCTTTGTACTCACTTTTCCCCTAATTATTGACATTCATTTGTTACGATATTCTTACTTATTTAGTTGCTGTATATTTCTACAAAAATAAGACATCAGTCAGTAAATTGGGTTAGTATTAGCACCACTAGGTTATTTTATACTATCTTCTGTCTATGCTATCTTCATAATATTCTCATTTTTGTTTTTAATTACATCTCTCATTTAATCCATTAGTATTAAAACTTTTGTACTCACACACATTTTCGTTTTCTGTTTTTAAACCTGAAAATATGACATCTATCATTTAATCCAATAATAAAAATATGATATCTGTCATTAAATCGAATAAAAAAGTACTACTTACATTTTTGTCCTAAAAATATGACATCTGTCATTCATCACTATTCAGTAAAGTTTTCATTTCATACATACTATTTAATAAATCCTTTTTTATCACCAAAAATTATGTTAGAAATATCCATTTAATTATTTTGTATCGGTATTTGAAGTTTAGCTGTATATTTCGGTGTTACCATAAATTCTCCTCTGTCCTAAAAATATGCCATCCATCATCAATAAATACATTACCATTTAAAAAAAGTACAATCAAAGTTTAATTTCATACATACTCTTTTAATGGAACCAGTTTTAGTTAACAAAAATTATGTTAAAAATACGTAGTCGATCTAGGTATCCGGCTATTTGAGATTTTACACTCAGTTTTTCATTATTCACTAAGTAGTTAGGTGCAAAGAGACGACTAAAATTAAAATTTTCAACTACTTAGTTACAAACAAACTTACTTACATCTGAAAATAAAGGTTCAGTTCAGAATGAATTATAAATTTTCAAGGTGTTCGGTTTGTATAAAGATAAACGATATCATCGGTTATTTCCTGTCTACAAGTATAGATAACTCAAAATATTAAAACAATATTTTAGTGCTTAATGGTAGGCAACCATTAATACAATGTAAGAGCAAAAGGACATTAATCTTATTAATAGCCCATAGTTAAATGGAACAATCTCTACAATAAAAATTTCTAAAACTGTTTAATCAGTAATTTTCATAGAAAATTCATGATGGTTGTATATACCGAGGGAACAAGAAACACCAAACTATCAATATTATTACATCAATTAAATGGACCAAAAGTAATACTGTATATGTTATTTTCACCGGTAAATGTTTAATTGGTAAAAGAACATACTTGTTAATACCTAATAGACCGAAACCGTTAATTCGGTTTCAAAGGAATATTTATATTGTCACATTAGATTAATAACGCATCCACCAATGGTGTGACAGTATGCTCGTAGAGATGTTCACTGTACATTGAACAGATTCCAATTCGAGTACCATTCTCATGAGGCAAATAATATAGATATCTCGTTACAAAGTCTAGATGAGAGACAAGTTAGATATTATTGGACGGCGTTACGAAAAACAAATGGTATTATGTAGAATACGTGACGTAGAATAATATTAAAAAGAAAAATAATACAAAAACCAAAAGAACCTAAGTATTCACTATTATCGAATAGAATTAAACGAGAAAAAATTACATTGTAACGGAAACGAGCCGTAGATTAACGCTGAAGAGAAAAATTAGGCACATTATCTTTGAAGAGAAAAGCCATGTGCAAACCCAGAAGGATCTAAGTAGTGACTATTATCGGATAGAATTAAACGGGAAAAAAATAAAATTTTAACGGAAACGTGATGTATATTAACGCTGAAGAGAAAAATTAGACTCAATAGCCGTAAGGACCTAAGTATTCGGCTATTATCGATGCAATTCATATTAATAGGCATACATCGTCATTAGTCATTGTAAGAAATCTCAGTTTAAAGCATTCTTCCTTCATTGTGGTATGTTATCGTTAGTCATTGTCGTTGGATATTAATAAAAACAAGGTAAATGAATACTCAACCAATTAACTTAACAATTACAAATCTTGAGCTGGCGTAACATATACTAACTACGGTCATCGATTGTACTCGAATTATCTTCTCAGGTCCTCGTTTGTTTATTTTCTTCTATCACTTAAAAAACAATCAATGACTTAGCAAGTTACTAAGCAGAATTTTGCTACAACAGTCATCTGCATGTCATTCGTTGTTGAGCACCGCTTATCTTTATCAGTATCGATCAGATTGTGACTAAATTTAAACGAGCAGAATTTTTTGTTACAACCGTCATCTGTGGGTCATTCGTTGTTAAGCATCACATATCTTTGTTAGTATTGGTCAGATTTTAAGTAAATTTAAACGAGTATTACGTCATTCATTGTTTCTTTTCGGGATTTTTTGAAAATATTTCTCATATTTTCGCGAGTTTTGAAGTCGTAAGACCATATGACATACTAATAATAAATCTGTTACGCTAATAATGTAGGATTTGCTTCAACAAACTAAAACGTATATTTTTCTACGGTCAATGCTAATGTAAGTTTAAAAAAACCTCGTTTCAGGACACCTCTGAAGACATCTGAAGACCTCTGAAGACCTCTGAAGGCCGTTTCAGAAGACACCTGAAGAGCTCTAAAGAACGTTTCTTAAGACCTCTAAAGAACGTTTCAGAAGATATCTGAAGACCTCTGAAGACATCTGAAAACGTCTAAAGAGGAGTCGAACACCGTAAAAGGACACAGTATAAATTAGTGTGTTACCTCAAAATACAATAGATTTTATAAAGATGACTGAAGACATCTGAAGACGACTGAAGAGGAGTCGAAGACCGTAAAACAGCACAGTATAAATTAGTGTGTTACCACAAAAATACAATAGATTTTATAAAGATGTCGTCGGATACAGCACGTAAACGAAAAATTGTAGATCTTAGACTTGTTATACGAAAAAAAGTATAACTCTCTGAAGAAAATGGAAGTTGATAAAAAAGAATTGAACTTTTTAAACTCTGTGATAGAACCATTAAAACAAATAGCTGAAGTATCGTAAAACATAATCCTTCGTAGAAATGCCTGCAGAATAACATTTCAAAACATTCCATTGCCTTAAAAAGATATATTTATTGTAATAAGAAAGACATTAACGTAATGCAGCATCTTCATCGCAAACATCATCCTACATATATTAATGGTGTGATACCATTTATTTAGATTGAAACGGTTATACTGTAACATTAGTATCATTCATATCAAATCCAACGGTATAACAAGATAACTCTTAATATAATTTTTCGAACTTCATATCAAAGATGTACTACGACAGTGAAAAGTCAGCCTACCAAAATCTGTTGAAGAAGCCTCTAGAGAGACTCTATGAACAAAGAAAAGGAGACATAGAAGCAGCGTTTAAAGAATCGATGATGAAAAAGTGAAATCAATCGATAAAGGAGAACATGCGCAATAACTGTCACACCAACAAGGTACACCGAGTACCATTCTCATGATGGAATAATTTTGGTTATTTCGTGAAAACTATCCAATATTTTTTAATATTACTGTCTACTAAATGGTAAATGTTTTAGATTCTTCAATTAATAATAACAGATCCTAGATACGAGAATATTTGTAGTAAAAGTATGATAAAAGTCTTAAGATGTTTATCCACGATTAAAGCTCATGGAATCAATACCAGTATCAATATCGGTGGTAAAAGCTAATGATCTTAAAATTACTTGTAATATTCATCTGACATAGATTTGTCGTCTAGATGAGAGACAAGTTTTTGTAGACATTTCACTTAAAAACGACACTTTGAAATAAAATAAGGCATACTATTTTTTCTATCAACATTGCTAATAAAGTAAATATTCATTCAACAAATCTCTATCAACAGAGATATGAAGAGTATGAAGAACTTCTTAGCGATTACTTGTAACAAAGCATGGTGAGTATATTAAATTATATGAACTACATCATTGTCAAAACGGACAAGTCTATATCTTATTTACTAGTACATTTTTCGCAGGAAGTCATTAGCGTAAAACATAATCCTTCATATCAATACAGACGGTATACCAGCATTTATATTCGAAAGTATATTTATGATGTAATGAAACTGTTAAGTTATATTTCTCGTAATAAGCTAGACAGCATCCTTTACAAATCAGTGGTGTTCTAACGTTCATTTAGAATCAAAGGATAATTTTTAATGTAAGAAATATTAGAGTAAAGGTACATTTACCAATACTGTGACAGTATCCTTCATACCAAAGCCAATGGAAAATTACCATATAAAAATTCAATAATATTCAAACTTGTTGACATATCAGCTAAATACATTTGACGAAACTCTAATAGAATATAATATTTTTCTACGACTAAATTTAAACAGATACACTGGATATTAAGTAAAGTCTTTTGTAAATCAACTATATAATTACAAACGAATTCCAATGGCTAGGTAAAAACGAGGTGATTCAGAGTTCTTAACATTTAATAAATTTTAATATTAAATAGCTACAAAAGATGATTTTGTAGCAAAATTAGGATGAATTTCTTAATTTATATAAAATGGAAGATACGTCAGAGTACTCAGCATTTATTAAAAAATAACGTTAAAAAGGTGTCAAAATTTGATACAAAAGAATAAATAATTTAAATTTAAAGGAATACTTATATTATATTGTAAGAAATATTAGAGTAAAATTGCAACCACCAATGTTGTGACGGTATCTTTCATATCAAAATGCAATGATGAATTAGGATTTTTATGACCAAACAGTGAATTAGGATATTATAATTTTTCTGCGTAGGCTGTGTTATAGCAGAGTAGGTTAATAGAGCTAGTATGATAAATTTAGGAATGTACATTGATTTTATTAAAGAAATCTAAGGAAAGTCTAAATAGTAAAACTGGCTGATAATAGGCTAAGTGATAATTCGATAGAGTACGTCATTAAGCAAAGTTTTAGTAATCAAATAATGATAAACGAGATCCAAAGACTATATAAAATACAAAATAAATAAAATAACATTAACAAGTATGAAGATTTGATACAATAGTATGAAGGATGTCTTTGGCATTTTAAATGGCAGAACCTATATTTTTTTAACAATTAAAACAACGTTAAGTAGATATGATTCATTTTACCAGAAAGGTACGTTCTCTAAGAAAAGTCTAAATATATCAAAGCAGGTTAATTATAGGTTAGTTTCGGAATTTTCAATATAGTGTTCAGCGTATTAAAAAAAAAAATAATAATTATATAGTCGTTGATAGCATGGCATTGTAGCTGTCAGACATTTGCAATAGCTATTAGCTTTGAAGGTATTATTATCGCCGCGAACCAAGGTTAGGTTAGAAGACATACGAACGATACGCATTTGATGGCCATATCGCCCTCAGACGTTTGAGCACTTCGCCTATGGCGTCGTTCTCAAATTTCGTCTTCGTGCGATATGGCCATCAAATGCGTATCGTTCGTATGTCTTCTAACCTAACCTTGGTTCGCGGCGATAATAATACCTTCAAAGCTAATAGCTATTGCAAATGTCTGACAGCTACAATGCCATGCTATCAACGACTATATTATTATTATTTTTTTTTTTAATACGCTGAACACTATATTGAAAATTCCGAAACTAACCTATAATTAACCTGCTTTGATATATTTAGACTTTTCTTAGAGAACGTACCTTTCTGGTAAAATGAATCATATCTACTTAACGTTGTTTTAATTGTTAAAAAAATATAGGTTCTGCCATTTAAAATGCCAAAGACATCCTTCATACTATTGTATCAAATCTTCATACTTGTTAATGTTATTTTATTTATTTTGTATTTTATATAGTCTTTGGATCTCGTTTATCATTATTTGATTACTAAAACTTTGCTTAATGACGTACTCTATCGAATTATCACTTAGCCTATTATCAGCCAGTTTTACTATTTAGACTTTTCTTAGATTTCTTTAATAAAATCAATGTACATTCCTAAATTTATCATACTAGCTCTATTAACCTACTCTGCTATAACACAGCCTACGCAGAAAAATTATAATATCCTAATTCACTGTTTGGTCATAAAAATCCTAATTCATCATTGCATTTTGATATGAAAGATACCGTCACAACATTGGTGGTTGCAATTTTACTCTAATATTTCTTACAATATAATATAAGTATTCCTTTAAATTTAAATTATTTATTCTTTTGTATCAAATTTTGACACCTTTTTAACGTTATTTTTTAATAAATGCTGAGTACTCTGACGTATCTTCCATTTTATATAAATTAAGAAATTCATCCTAATTTTGCTACAAAATCATCTTTTGTAGCTATTTAATATTAAAATTTATTAAATGTTAAGAACTCTGAATCACCTCGTTTTTACCTAGCCATTGGAATTCGTTTGTAATTATATAGTTGATTTACAAAAGACTTTACTTAATATCCAGTGTATCTGTTTAAATTTAGTCGTAGAAAAATATTATATTCTATTAGAGTTTCGTCAAATGTATTTAGCTGATATGTCAACAAGTTTGAATATTATTGAATTTTTATATGGTAATTTTCCATTGGCTTTGGTATGAAGGATACTGTCACAGTATTGGTAAATGTACCTTTACTCTAATATTTCTTACATTAAAAATTATCCTTTGATTCTAAATGAACGTTAGAACACCACTGATTTGTAAAGGATGCTGTCTAGCTTATTACGAGAAATATAACTTAACAGTTTCATTACATCATAAATATACTTTCGAATATAAATGCTGGTATACCGTCTGTATTGATATGAAGGATTATGTTTTACGCTAATGACTTCCTGCGAAAAATGTACTAGTAAATAAGATATAGACTTGTCCGTTTTGACAATGATGTAGTTCATATAATTTAATATACTCACCATGCTTTGTTACAAGTAATCGCTAAGAAGTTCTTCATACTCTTCATATCTCTGTTGATAGAGATTTGTTGAATGAATATTTACTTTATTAGCAATGTTGATAGAAAAAATAGTATGCCTTATTTTATTTCAAAGTGTCGTTTTTAAGTGAAATGTCTACAAAAACTTGTCTCTCATCTAGACGACAAATCTATGTCAGATGAATATTACAAGTAATTTTAAGATCATTAGCTTTTACCACCGATATTGATACTGGTATTGATTCCATGAGCTTTAATCGTGGATAAACATCTTAAGACTTTTATCATACTTTTACTACAAATATTCTCGTATCTAGGATCTGTTATTATTAATTGAAGAATCTAAAACATTTACCATTTAGTAGACAGTAATATTAAAAAATATTGGATAGTTTTCACGAAATAACCAAAATTATTCCATCATGAGAATGGTACTCGGTGTACCTTGTTGGTGTGACAGTTATTGCGCATGTTCTCCTTTATCGATTGATTTCACTTTTTCATCATCGATTCTTTAAACGCTGCTTCTATGTCTCCTTTTCTTTGTTCATAGAGTCTCTCTAGAGGCTTCTTCAACAGATTTTGGTAGGCTGACTTTTCACTGTCGTAGTACATCTTTGATATGAAGTTCGAAAAATTATATTAAGAGTTATCTTGTTATACCGTTGGATTTGATATGAATGATACTAATGTTACAGTATAACCGTTTCAATCTAAATAAATGGTATCACACCATTAATATATGTAGGATGATGTTTGCGATGAAGATGCTGCATTACGTTAATGTCTTTCTTATTACAATAAATATATCTTTTTAAGGCAATGGAATGTTTTGAAATGTTATTCTGCAGGCATTTCTACGAAGGATTATGTTTTACGATACTTCAGCTATTTGTTTTAATGGTTCTATCACAGAGTTTAAAAAGTTCAATTCTTTTTTATCAACTTCCATTTTCTTCAGAGAGTTATACTTTTTTTCGTATAACAAGTCTAAGATCTACAATTTTTCGTTTACGTGCTGTATCCGACGACATCTTTATAAAATCTATTGTATTTTTGTGGTAACACACTAATTTATACTGTGCTGTTTTACGGTCTTCGACTCCTCTTCAGTCGTCTTCAGATGTCTTCAGTCATCTTTATAAAATCTATTGTATTTTGAGGTAACACACTAATTTATACTGTGTCCTTTTACGGTGTTCGACTCCTCTTTAGACGTTTTCAGATGTCTTCAGAGGTCTTCAGATATCTTCTGAAACGTTCTTTAGAGGTCTTAAGAAACGTTCTTTAGAGCTCTTCAGGTGTCTTCTGAAACGGCCTTCAGAGGTCTTCAGAGGTCTTCAGATGTCTTCAGAGGTGTCCTGAAACGAGGTTTTTTTAAACTTACATTAGCATTGACCGTAGAAAAATATACGTTTCAGTTTGTTGAAGCAAATCCTACATTATTAGCGTAACAGATTTATTATTAGTATGTCATATGGTCTTACGACTTCAAAACTCGCGAAAATATGAGAAATATTTTCAAAAAATCCCGAAAAGAAACAATGAATGACGTAATACTCGTTTAAATTTACTTAAAATCTGACCAATACTAACAAAGATATGTGATGCTTAACAACGAATGACCCACAGATGACGGTTGTAACAAAAAATTCTGCTCGTTTAAATTTAGTCACAATCTGATCGATACTGATAAAGATAAGCGGTGCTCAACAACGAATGACATGCAGATGACTGTTGTAGCAAAATTCTGCTTAGTAACTTGCTAAGTCATTGATTGTTTTTTAAGTGATAGAAGAAAATAAACAAACGAGGACCTGAGAAGATAATTCGAGTACAATCGATGACCGTAGTTAGTATATGTTACGCCAGCTCAAGATTTGTAATTGTTAAGTTAATTGGTTGAGTATTCATTTACCTTGTTTTTATTAATATCCAACGACAATGACTAACGATAACATACCACAATGAAGGAAGAATGCTTTAAACTGAGATTTCTTACAATGACTAATGACGATGTATGCCTATTAATATGAATTGCATCGATAATAGCCGAATACTTAGGTCCTTACGGCTATTGAGTCTAATTTTTCTCTTCAGCGTTAATATACATCACGTTTCCGTTAAAATTTTATTTTTTTCCCGTTTAATTCTATCCGATAATAGTCACTACTTAGATCCTTCTGGGTTTGCACATGGCTTTTCTCTTCAAAGATAATGTGCCTAATTTTTCTCTTCAGCGTTAATCTACGGCTCGTTTCCGTTACAATGTAATTTTTTCTCGTTTAATTCTATTCGATAATAGTGAATACTTAGGTTCTTTTGGTTTTTGTATTATTTTTCTTTTTAATATTATTCTACGTCACGTATTCTACATAATACCATTTGTTTTTCGTAACGCCGTCCAATAATATCTAACTTGTCTCTCATCTAGACTTTGTAACGAGATATCTATATTATTTGCCTCATGAGAATGGTACTCGAATTGGAATCTGTTCAATGTACAGTGAACATCTCTACGAGCATACTGTCACACCATTGGTGGATGCGTTATTAATCTAATGTGACAATATAAATATTCCTTTGAAACCGAATTAACGGTTTCGGTCTATTAGGTATTAACAAGTATGTTCTTTTACCAATTAAACATTTACCGGTGAAAATAACATATACAGTATTACTTTTGGTCCATTTAATTGATGTAATAATATTGATAGTTTGGTGTTTCTTGTTCCCTCGGTATATACAACCATCATGAATTTTCTATGAAAATTACTGATTAAACAGTTTTAGAAATTTTTATTGTAGAGATTGTTCCATTTAACTATGGGCTATTAATAAGATTAATGTCCTTTTGCTCTTACATTGTATTAATGGTTGCCTACCATTAAGCACTAAAATATTGTTTTAATATTTTGAGTTATCTATACTTGTAGACAGGAAATAACCGATGATATCGTTTATCTTTATACAAACCGAACACCTTGAAAATTTATAATTCATTCTGAACTGAACCTTTATTTTCAGATGTAAGTAAGTTTGTTTGTAACTAAGTAGTTGAAAATTTTAATTTTAGTCGTCTCTTTGCACCTAACTACTTAGTGAATAATGAAAAACTGAGTGTAAAATCTCAAATAGCCGGATACCTAGATCGACTACGTATTTTTAACATAATTTTTGTTAACTAAAACTGGTTCCATTAAAAGAGTATGTATGAAATTAAACTTTGATTGTACTTTTTTTAAATGGTAATGTATTTATTGATGATGGATGGCATATTTTTAGGACAGAGGAGAATTTATGGTAACACCGAAATATACAGCTAAACTTCAAATACCGATACAAAATAATTAAATGGATATTTCTAACATAATTTTTGGTGATAAAAAAGGATTTATTAAATAGTATGTATGAAATGAAAACTTTACTGAATAGTGATGAATGACAGATGTCATATTTTTAGGACAAAAATGTAAGTAGTACTTTTTTATTCGATTTAATGACAGATATCATATTTTTATTATTGGATAAAATGATAGATGTCATATTTTCAGGTTTAAAAACAGAAAACGAAAATGTGTGTGAGTACAAAAGTTTTAATACTAATGGATTAAATGAGAGATGTAATTAAAAACAAAAATGAGAATATTATGAAGATAGCATAGACAGAAGATAGTATAAAATAACCTAGTGGTGCTAATACTAACCGAATTTACTGACTGATGTCTTATTTTTGTAGAAATATACAGCAACTAAATAAGTAAGAATATCGTAACAAATGAATGTCAATAATTAGGGGAAAAGTGAGTACAAAGGTTTACAGATGTCTTTAACGATAGCTATTATCTTTTTGGGTTGAAAAAACAACTGATGTCATATTTTTAGGATAATGAAAGATACAATATAAGCGAAGATACCATACTGAAATGTCAGTAATTAATGAAAAAGTGTATTTAAATGTCTAAGAATGGGACTTTTTATATTGGATTTTTATGACAGATGATGCAAAAATACTGAAACTAAATAATAATATACGGAAAAAGTGAGTACAAACGTTTTTAATAGTGATGAATGACAGATGTCTGATTTTTAGGGTAGAAATGCTAAATATAAAAGCAATCGGTAATTACTTTCTAAAAATGAATGAGGCCTTTTTATTGGATTTAACGAGTCATACGAGACAGAAGATGATGCAAAAATACTGAAACTAAATAATAATATACGGAAAAAGTGAGTACAAACGTTTTTTAATAGTGACAGATGACAGATGTTATATTTTTAGGATAGAAATGCTAAATATAAAAGCAATCGATAATTACTTTCTAAAAATGAATGAGGCCTTTTTACTGGATTTAACGAGTCATACGAGACAGAAGATGATGCAAAAATACTGAAACTAAATAATAATATACGAAAAAAGTGAGTAAAACGTTTTTTAATAGTGACAGATGACAGATGTCATATTTTTAGGATAGAAATGCAAAATATAAAAGCAATCGATAATTACTTTCTAAAAATGAATGAGGCCTTTTTATTGGATTTAACGAGTCATACGAGACAGAAGATGATGCAAAAATACTGAAACTAAATAATAATATACGAAAAAAGTGAGTACAAACGTTTTTTAATAGTGACAGATGATAGATGCCATATTTTTAGGTTAAAAAGAATATTGAATAGACATACAAAAACCTGTAGAGATGACAATGGTTGGATAGCTGCGATATTTTTTAGGTTGATAGCTTGAAAAAAAGAGATGGTAATAATAAATGTTTTACAGATGATTTTCCAGGTTGAAAATCTTAAATGCCAAAAATAATTGAGCACAAACGAAGATGGTATATTGTAATTGTTGTATTTATTTTTAATAAAGATTAAGACGATGACACGACAATAACGTACTGCGCAGGTTTACATACGATAATGGACGAAGAGTATTTTGTTACCTTTTTATCATCGACAATAAACGTATAGTATTTTTATTGTACTTGTAAGTAATAAGGAAACGACGATGATGTATGACTACAATACGAACAATACGACTTCTTAGACTTATTCTCAAATACTGAACTTTTGATTGTTTCCTTCACGTATTCAGAGATCCAGAGAAGCAATGTGTCCTTGTTTATTACATTTTCTGTACTAACCAACTATGGCCCCTTTGGTAATGCAGCACCGTGTATTCTTTAAAGATTTCCACGATTTTCCATTCTTTTTTCTATGAATTTCTACAAATATCGCCCTTTTAACGTTTCACTCTTCCTCTTCTTCTTCTTCAGTAGTTTTTTGTTCTTCTTCTTAGGCCTGTACTGGCTTCTACATCATCTTAGGTCTTCACTGCTCTCTGTATGATTTCTTAGTATTTTTTTCCTCCAAAGTTTATACCTTTTTGGTTTCCCCCTTCCTAGCATTTTGACATTTGACATTGTTTACTTACTTAGCGATAGATAGATACGAATTTTTATGATTTTATCCTTTACCGTATATTTGTCTCCTCTTTCCGTCTGCCTGTCCTTTTATCTGTATTTTTGTCTGTCTATCTTTCCGTTTGTCTACCTAAGATCCTTTTGACCATTTTGTACCTGGTGACATGCCGCCGAGACTTAGGTCCTTTTGGCCACGAAACGTAACGAAACGTAACTAAACGTAACGAAACGTAACGAAACGTAACGAAACGTAACGAAACGAAACGTAACGAAACGTAACGAAACGTAACGAAACGTAACGAAACGTAACGAAACGTAACGAAACGAAACGAAACGTAACGAAACGTAACGAAACGTAACGAAACGTAACGAAACGTAACGAAACGAAACGAAACGAAACGAAACGTAACGAAACGAAACGTAACGAAACGTAATGTAACGAAACGTAACAAAACCATCTTTTTCTGTTTGATCTATAGACTTAAGAATCGGACCACGTGATACACGCTAAGGCCCTTATGGCATTGCGTATTATTTTTATATTCGACGTTCATCATTCTCTACGTAATGTCGTTTTTCCCGTTTAAATCAGACCAACGATAGCTGAGATATTTGCTAAGGCCCTTCTGGCTTTACGCTAAAATTCTCTTGTACGTTAATCTATACCACGATCTCTGCATAATCCTGTTTTCCCTATTTAAATCGGACCAACGATAGCTGAGATATACGCTAAGGCCCTTCTGGCTTTACGCAAAAATCCTATTCGACGTTAATCTATACCACGATCTCTACGTAATGCCGTTTTTCCCGTTTGAATTGGACCAATAGCAGTGAAGATACGTGCTAAGGCCCTTTTGACATTGCACAATATTTTTCTCTTCTACGTTAATCATTCTTTTCATAATGTCGTTTTTCCCGTTTAAATCGGACCAATAGCAGAGAAGATACATGCTAAGGCCCTTATGGCATTGCGCATGATTTTTATATTCAACGTTCATCATTCTCTATGTAATGTCGTTTTTCCCGTTTAAATCAGACCAACGATAGCTGAGATATTCGCTAAGGCCCTTGTGGCTTTTCGTTCTGCGCATGATTTTTCTATTCAACGTTAATCTATACCACGATCTCTACGTAATGCCGTTTTTCCCCATTTAAATCGGACCAATAGCAGTGAAGATACACGCTAAGGCCTTTGTGGCATTGCGCATGATTTTTCTCTTGTATGTTAATCGTTCTTTACGTAATGCCCTTTTTCCCGTTTAAATCGGACCACGTGATATACGCTAAGGCCCTTGTGGCATTGCGCATGATTTTTCTGTTAAAAGAGAATTTTTTTATTTTATAAGTATGAGGGGGTCGTGGGGGTGAAGGAGGGTAGGTGGAATTTTTTTCATTATTTTTCCCTTACTCTGTACGTTAAGACCTTTCCAACGAGGTATCGCATACTACGATTGATCTATTTTTCAATGAGGGAGTGGTTTGCGGGGATGAAAGGGGGTAGTTGGGAATTTTTTCATTATTTTTCCCTTACTCTGTACGTTAAGACCTTTCCAACGAGGTATCACACACTATGATTGATCGATTTTTCAATGAGGGGGTGGTTCGCGGGGATGAAAGGGGGTAGTTGACATTTTTTCATTATTTTTCCCTTACTCTGTACGTTAAGACCTTTTCAACGACGTATCATATGTACCGACCATATTTTATAAGCATGAGGGGGTCGTGGGGGTGAAGGAGGGTAGGTTGAATTTTTTGCTTATTTTTCATTGTTTACGTCAACTATTACCGCCATCTTGGATTTTCGACGTTATCATGTTTACTGATAACCCAGACTTCGAACTTCGATTGACCTTTGGACTTTTAGACAAAAATTGCTAGAATGAACCTTAGCAATTTCCCATGTTAATTTACATAAGGAATGGCCCCGAACCCGTGCTGCCCCTTTACTCTGGAAACATATTTACTAAACCATGCTGATTGTATTTACGTACGAGGAAGTGAAAAAGCTGAATTTTTACTAAAAAAGTATCACGTGTCACGTCCTATAATAGTAGATGTATGCAAGTTCGATGGAACCCCGTCTGCAACAGAAAAATTCAGTAGTGACTCCAAAACCTGCATGTACCACGCCAATGGATCATTTAAATGTACCCAGAAGAACGTCGAAAGTCTACGCTAATGGTTTCTTAATTGCATACCTTTGTAATTTTTTTGTTATTAATAAATGATTATAAATGAAAAAAAGGTTTTTAATTGAAACTCCTTATTAATTTCATGCATTTATTTTCGTTTTACAAGAAGAATAAAATTTTTTATTTATAATTTTTACAATAATTTTCAATATTATAGACAAAGTAGATGATAGTGTTATACAACTAACTACATATAATTTAGAATATTTGGGCTCTGACATGTCACTCAAATCGATCGGTGGTGGTGGTGGAGTCTGCCAATCTTTGAATTCTCCTTCAGTGCCATCATTAAAAATCAATTTTAATTTGTATCTCTTTGCTTCATCGATTGCTATGGAAAACGTATTTAGCTTCATATTATTTACCACCGAGAAATTCATCTTTCGCCATTCCGTTTGATTGTCAAAACGTATCGCCATTTGCTGTACGCCACTCGGTACGTTTGTATACAGTATATTGTTTAATATAGCCGTAAGTATAATGAAATTAGCCTTTAGGATGGCCATATTTGCGTCGGTTGGATTCTTCTAAGTGGATACTGATTAGGATAATATCTCTCAATATCCCCCCAAAGACTTAAATTTGTTAAATCTCTTAAAACTTGTTTTTTATCTTCATATAATTTTATGTCTCTTCTTAGTTTTTGAATTTTTATACCAAACTCTTCAATTCTACGTCTATTCTCTTCGCTAGACATCTCAATACTGAATACTATACTTATTTTACTTTAAAAAATATATTGCTGGGTTTAATTATGTATAATAATCGGACAAGTTGAGCCTCAAATGCCAAATAAGACAGAGAGGGACTTGTAGGGTTAGAGCATGACTGAATAATGAAATGGCTCACATAACATTGCCCCCTCCTTAAGAGATAGTTCCTCCTGGAACTTTTACGAAACTAAAATGGAATGGTTGTATCTGCAACTAAACCCTCTTTTACAATTTCCAGTTGCATGGAAGTAACAAGGGACTGTCTTCGCTGTAACCTGGGCACTGGGCAAATGGCTGCAGACAAATATCTGAACTCCGGTATCTTGAAAGATTACTTCCACCATGTTCCTAATGATCCTCCAATCCAGCTGATTTCCTTCTATCTTCGGCATGGCTAGCTTCTGTACATTGGACTCCAGTACATGCTCCCTTAGACTAAGTAATGCTTCCCATACATCCTGATAGGTGGATCGGTCTTAGAAGGTGTTCTTCGTTATTAAATAAAAAGATACCGTAACCCATCTTGAAGTTTCAAGGCTTTTTCAGGGCCTGGTAACTGACATTGAAGTTCTACCAGTCGACCAAACTTCTTACGGAACACATGCCAGTCCTCGCGCGTCGTTGATGCTGGCGGAAGTACTATGGACCAGCGAGTAGTTTTTCGGAAGCGAGAGCAGATCTTGTTGTTGCTCGGTCGTAACACCATATCTGGCTTTTCCAGTACCTCCATATGCACCCATAAATTCTTCAAAGACAAGGTCTGGTGTTTCTTGAAGTTGGTTTACTTCTTCCTCATGGTCAGCCTCAAATGGCGCCAGCCTGTTTTGGTGCACTACCTTTGGTTTACCGTTTGGGATCTTACTTTTACGGTAAATTACATCATTTATTTTATTCTTGATAAGGTACGGACCTTCCCAAGACCTTTGAAGCTTCGGAGAATAACCCTTTTGCCTTTTTGGGTTATGGAGCCATACTTTGTCGCCTTCCTTAAAACATCCCTCCGTAGCTTGAGTATCGTACCGTTTCTTCATCCTGTCGCTGGGATTTGGAGATGCGAGCGAACTAATTCATGCATGTCGTCCATTCTTCTTCGTAACTGGATCACATAATCTTCACCAGCTACATCTTCTCCAGGTTGGCATCCAAACTCGAGGTTGCATGGTAGTCTCATCTCACGCCCAAACAAGACCTTTGCTGGTGTTTGGCCTGTTGATTCATTGACAGCGGATCTATAAGCCATTGCAAAGAACGAAAGATACTGATTCCAATCTCGCTGATGGTTTGAAACCACTTTTGACAAATATTTTCCAATGATCTCATTCATTCGCTCTACCATTCCATAATATTGTGGGTGCAATGCTGTGGTTCGGGTTTTCTTCATGCCTAGTCTGTCACAGATTCCACGGAAGAGTTGGCTTTCAAAATTTCTGCCTGTGGATCTCCAAGGGCACTCCAAATCGACAGATAAACTCTTTTATCAATACATCTGCAACAGTTGCGGCCTCTTGATTTGGAATAGCATAGACTTCCACCCACTTTGTAAAATAATCCATAACCACCAAAATATATTTATTACCATCCTCGGTCGCGGGGAATGGTCCAGCAATATCTAAGGCGATCCTCTCAAATGGGCTACCAACGTTGTATTGCTTAATAAGTGCCTTCCTTTTTCGTTGAGGTCCATTACTCATAGCACAGGTGGTACATTTCTTACACCAGTCCTTTACATCATCGGAACTGTTCATCCAGTAAAACTTTTCCCGAACTCTCTGAATGGTTTTCCTAACACCAAGATGTCCTCCTGATGGACTGTCGTGTAACTGACGGAGTACTTCAGCTACTCTACTTCTTGGAATGACCAACTGTCTTCTGTTCTCAGAACCATCATCATTTTCAATTACTCGCTTTAATAAGCCATCTTCTGGGATAAAGGAGTTCCACTGAGCCAAATACGATTTAAGTACTGGAGAGAGATTAGATACTTCTTGCCAAATAGGTCGACGATTTTCCTCTTTCAATTGTCGCATCTTCTTTAAAAAGGTATCATTCTCTTGTTCTTCCCTAATTTTAGCAGGAGCTCACTCATCGTTGACTACAGTTGTTCTTAGTAGCCCACTTTCTTTGGATTCCGCTTTGTTGCAGTGGGAGCAATCTGCTGGACATGGTCTTCTAGAGAGAGAATCGGCATTTCTGTGACTTATTCCGGCTCGATGTTCAATCTTGAAGTCATACTCTTGAAGTCGTTCAATCCATCTGGCTATTTGACCCTCCGGGTTTTTGAACTGCATCAACCACTTAAGGGCGGTATGGTCGGTACGGATTAAGAATTTCCTTCCATACAGGTATTGGTAGAAGTGTTCCACGCACTTTACAACTGCCAGGAGTTCTCTTCTTGTGACGCAGTAATTTCGTTCAGGTTTCGAGAGCACTTTTCTAAAATAACCAAGTACTCTTTCTTTCCCTTCCTGAATCTGTGAAAGCACCCCTCCAAATCCCACATTACTAGCATCAGTATCCAGGATAAATTTTTTCTCTAGTGGATAGCCTAGTATTGGCGCTGTTAAATGGTTCTTTAATGTTTCAAAGGCAGTTTGGCAGTCTTCGTCCCAGCAGAATTCTCTCGCTTCTTCTGTGAGTCTCGTAAGTGGTTTGGCAATATCTGCAAACTTTCTAATGAATTTTCGGTAGTACGTACAAGGCCCAAGAAAACTTCTTATTTAATGTTTATCCTTTGGTTGTGGCCATTCTTTAATAGAAGCGACTTTTTCCTTATCTACAGCCACGCCATCCTTGCTGACTACATGACCCAGGTAATTAACTTTATTTTAAAATAGATGGCACTTCTTGGGGTTTAGCATCAGTTGGGCAGCTTGAAGTCTTTTAAAAACATCTTCCAAGTTCTTTAGATGTTCATCAAATGTTATTCCCAAGACTATAATGTCATATAAATATACCAGACACGTTTTCCATGATAACTCTCTCAATACATTTTCCATAAGTCTTTCAAATGTCGCGGGGGCATTACGTAGTTCAAATGGCATGACATTGAATTGCCACAATCCAGATCCGGTGGTAGAAGCTGTCTTTTCTTTGTCTACTGGGTCCATTTCTACCTGCCAATATCCAGACTTTAGGTCTAAGGTAGAAAATAGTTTACTTCCGGCCAATATGTCCAAGGTATCGTCGATTCGAGGAAGAGGATAACTGTCTTTCTTGGTTACATTATTCAACTGACGGTAATCAACACAGAACCTCGTAGTTCCATCCTTTTTCTGGATCAGGACTACCGGAGAGACCCATGGGCTGGTAGAAGGTTCTATCACCCTGTCTTCCTTCATTTCCTGAACAATCCTTTCAGCTTCCTCTCTCTTGGCCTTTGGTAATCTTCGAGCTGATTGACGAATAGGCCTGGCGTCACCAGTGTCGATTTTGTGTTTTACAACAGAAGTTCTCTCTGTTGTTCCTCCTTTTGGTACAAAAATGTCACGATATCGTCGAAGAAATTCCTTGACTTTCTTTTTCTCTAATGGATTCAGAGATTGACCAGCAACTGCAATCATTTGCTCAAATTTGTCGTTGGAATTATCAGAAGTTGTTGTCTGACGAATTATGGAAGTTACTGGTACACAAGTTCCGATTCTGGTCTCTTTCTTGATGGTAATCGGATGATCATTAACGTTTATAAGACGGACTGGAATTTCTTTAGCAGTCGTGACCAACCCCTTTCCGATCAAAATGCCTCGTCCAACCTCTTCATCGCGGTTCCAAGGTTCCATCATGACAGGTGTTCCTTCTTCCATAGTTTTTTGAAGCCGTGCTACTATAACGGTTTCATTTCTACCGGGTATCACCGTATCCTCCTGTACAGCAACTGTCCCTATATGGATGTAGGAATACCTCTTCGGCACCAACTTTGATCACTCTGTTTTTAAAGTCCAACTGGAAACCATGTAAGTTCATTACATCTATTCCAAGAATAACATCTTCTTCGATATCAGCGACAATAACAGTGTGAGTGAACTTTTGTGTACCAATTTCCAATTGAACCTGGTTTTCCCCATGGATGTTGGCACTTTCACCTGTGGCAGTCCGTAGTTTCAATCTTGTTGGTAGAAGTTTCTTACGGTTATTTATAGTTGTTGATCGTATAATAGTCCTAGTTGCTCCAGTATCCACCAACAGTGTATACTTTTTGCCATTTACTTAGCCGTCTACGTATACACTATCATCGCGACATTTCAAAGAGGCTATCAGTATGAGAGGGGCTTTGGAGCGGTTTCGGGTCGAAGCTGCCCCCTCTAGGCCGACCCGCTCTAGTTTTCCTGAGGCGTATTGTCTTGATTTGTTGGGACCCTGGGGCGTTTGCACGAACTGCGTACATGTCACAGTTCACCGCAATTCCAGCACCTGATAGTTTTCGTCTTTATCTTTCTGTCAGTAAGGCTCTTCATCATGTTCACCAGTTAGTCGGGTTTACCTTCCTCTTCTTTCTCTTTTATGGTCCTCACTTTATTGTATCCACTAGAGGCCTGTGTAGCTGCCTCATATTCAAGGGCAGTGGACAAGACATCGACCATTGTTTTGTGACGGGCTAGACGAAGTGTTTTTAGCATCTCGTGGTCACGGAGTCCATCAACAAATGTTTGGACTGCCAAACATTCCATCATGTTTTCCGGGGCTGATGGGTAGGCAAATCGTACCAACCTGGCAATATCTACTTCATATTCCTGAAGAGTCTCGTCTCGTTTCTGTTTACGATTCTTCAACTGTGACTGGTATAAATGCTCCAAGTGTTCGTGGCCATGTCTCATATTTAGTCTCTTTTTGAGTTGTTCAAAATCATCTGTCTCTTCCACGGGTATAGTCTGAAGGACATCCAAAGCGTCTCCTCGAAGGGCAATGGTCAAATTTATTGCCTTCTCTCCTTCAGACCACTCGTTTGCTCTGGCAGCTGTTTCGAACTGCTTAAGGTAGTTCGTCCAAGACATCTTTCCGTCAAAAGTTGGGGCTTTAACACGAGGAGAGTTTACAGCTCCTTCCAATTTCACCTTCGACTCCACCTCATGACACTTTATTTCGCCGTCCTTGGCTGGTTCTGTATGTTCGAGTTCTTCTATCTTCTTTTCCATCTCTATTTTCTTCTCTACAGAAGACATCTTGTTTTCCACATCAGCAGCGATTTCGATTTTTAAAGAAGACTTTTCGGAAGACACCCTTTCTTCTAAGGAAGAAATATTAGACGAAAATTTATTTTCCATAGAAGACATTTTGTTTTCTAAGTCGAAAGAAATTTCATCTTTTAAAGAGGAGATATCAGAAGAAACTTTAGTTTCTAAAGAAGAGATTTCGTTTTTTACGGAAGAAACATCAGAAGACACTTTTGTGTGTGTGTGTGTGTGTGTGTGTGTGTGTGTGTGTGTGTGTGTATGTGTGTGTGTGTGTGTGTTTGTGTGTGTGTGTATGTGTGTGTGTGTGTGTGTGTGTGTGTGTGTGTGTGTGTGTGTGTGTGTGTGTGTGTGTGTGTGTGTGTGTGTGTGTGTGTGTGTGTGTGTGTGTGTGTGTGTGTGTGTGTGTGTGTGTGTGTGTGTGTGTGTGTGTGTGTGTGTGTGTGTGTGTGTGTGTGTGTGTGTGTGTGTGTGTGTGTGTGTGTGTGTGTGTGTGTGTGTGTGTGTGTGTGTGTGTGTGTGTGTGTGTGTGTGTGTGTGTGTGTGTGTGTGTGTGTGTGTGTGTGTGTGTGTGTGTGTGTGTGTGTGTGTGTGTGTGTGTGTGTGTGTGTGTGTGTGTGTTTGTCGGGAATTCACTGTCTGGCCATGCACATAATTCATACTATAGTAGTGTGGCCATCCTGAATTGTGTGGCCATTTTTGGGACCCCACAAGTTAAAAGCAGCTTTAACGCATTCTACACGTTATGCTGATTCGAATGGTACCTACTTTAATACATTGTCCCCAAAAGTGATGTTATAGGTTGTGCCAAAATGTGTGCTAATCGATGAGACGAGAGCAAACATTGTGTGGACAAAGTAGTTGATCAGCAAGTGCTGCCCTCTTTAACCTCTTCATTCGGCGAACTATTTTACACGGATTATAACCTACCTTACGGGACAAGTGCAAATATTTAAAAGTTTTTAATATGTTATTTTATTATATGGTACAGCGCGATGTTGCCGCTTCTGTAGTTTCTTGTAACTATTGAATATTGAATAAGTGTCTTGCGTATTTGAATAATGTACGCGTCGGCCCAGATACTTTTATTTATTATACAGGGAACAGAGAGTCGAAAAGACGCTTCTAAAACATCGAACTGTGCACTCGAAGATATACTTCTAAAAAAATATGTACTATGTGGGGAATGACCATGCGGATGCAAATTCAGAAGGCTCCGTTAAATTAGCAATTACAAAATAAAATAAAAATATATTTTTGGTGTTTAACTCGCGATTGTGAAGCCGTTTTTCAATATGACTTAGACCTAAACATCTGTAAAAAATAACCATCAGGGTTTAAATTAATATTTATTTAGCCTAATAATTTATATCAACACTACACATTTGTATGTACTAAAAACAACTACGAGAATATCGGTAAAGTTTTTTACCCAGAACTTCCCTCGATATAGAAATTGTTAAAACAAGGAGCTGATTAGCTGCTTTTAACATGGTCTAGTTACATAAACTAAATGAATGTTTTTTATTATTTCCATTTAAGGGAGCCCTTTTTCGATTAAATATAATTTTTTCAACGCCATTTTGAATTTTTAAAAACTTATTTAGGATCTGTTTCTTTGACTCTTAAAATACTCAGCAAACCAATTTTAGTCGAAATATGTCGACTTTGCTCCCCCTGTATATAACTGACAGAAAGTATAACTAGTTTTGAGACAAAAAGTAACCATACGCGTACAAAATTTGAAGCTTTTCTATGAAGCCATTTTTGAGCTATCGCGCCAACAGTCAGACGACCGATAGACAGACCGACCGACGGAATGGGGAAACATGTTTTTCGCAATCTAGGGACCACGAAACGTGATAATCTGAAATCTCGGATAGTGTCTTTTTCACTATTACAATACTTCCCTTATATCGAGGGACACAAAAATAATAATAATAATAATAATAATAATAATAATAATACTTCGGAGTACTTACGTTATAAACTATATAATGATAAAAAAATGTATAAACCCTATATGGGTAACTTAACTAACTAAATTTTAGTTTAAAGAACACCCACCCTCGCAATAACAACCTATTATAAAATCCAGCCCTGCTTTTAAACAACTATACAATTTCTAGTACATTTTTGAAGTTTGCATTTGCAGCACACATTTTCGAATTGTACATCGGGACGAACACTTATTGTGGTCAATTTTGGAACAAGTAAATTATTTTCTTTCAACGGGGATGAGAATTTCTGGATTTATTAAAATATTGCTCTTCAAGACAATCAATTGATACGCAGCTCTTATTATATGCTAATGAAATGCATTTTTTAGTAGGCGGCAAATTCATTATATTAGATTTACAGGTATGAAATAGACGAGCGCGTAATTTATTTAAATCACCTGTAAATAATGGCCTAACATACAAAATTTTGAAAAATGTATAGCCAAAATTAATTAAATTCTGGCCAACATTTTCAGGGTACTTATAAGTGCTTTTAATTCACACACACTGACCTTCGACGAACGATGCGCGATGGAAAAAGGTTGCGGCCGACGCACATAAGCATTTCACAAAAAAAATTGCTTCTCAGAAACCATAACCAATAGACAATTTTTGTTTTCACCATAAACCACTCAATAAGAGATGTAAAAGAACACCAATCAGGTAGGTCGAATAAAAAATATACCCGCTTCGGTGTGTTTTCGAAGACCCCACAATGTGGGTAATAGGTTTTGTTCATAGTTTCTTGTTCCCGACCGAAGGCGATCCTGTTTGCAATGGAAAACTGAAAGTAGGCTATAATAAAATAAAGCTGATGCGGTATCCCAAATGCAAGTTATAAAAATCAGAAATAGACAATAATTAACTAAATATAATAAAATTGAAACGTGTTAGGTTTCGACTAATTCTGTATTTTAAAAATATTACATGTTTCATTCATTTTCAGGTAAATTAGAATTGATTTATTCTTTTAAATAATAGCTGTTGCATTATTTAAATAATCTAGTTACCTTATTCTTGGGTACTGCACCTATATCGTTTTATTGTTGAAAATAGAAAAAACTCTACGACTGTAACATTTAGTTATAGGGAATACTTAACAAAAGTAAAAGTATTTTGTAAGAGATTTATGAAAATGATATTAGATACTGGGTGTTCCATTTGAAATAATCGAGAAAATCATGGTCGTGAGTTTTGTATGACTCTGTATATAAAATAAAAGATATCAAAAACATGATGAGTTGCAACAAAACTAGACTACTACTTAATAATTCTTGACTTGAGATATTAACCCTCAATTGTTGATTCTAAATAATATAGGGTGACGATTTCATTAGGATTTTCACATAAAAGTGGCCATTTCTTTAAAAGTACCCTGTAGAACCTGAAAAAACCCTATATTACCGGAATGGAGAACATGATTAAAATTCAAATTCAAGATAACATATAGGGTATTCTAGTAAAAAACATAACTTCTGTGACTTTATGAAATATCCTGTACATTACGAAATAATTATAAAATGCGGAGCTGGACTGTATCTATAATTTGTATTTAAAACTTTTTTCGTATCAAAACAGAGATATCAAACTCCAGAGAATAAGTTGATCACCCTGTATATATATTATATTATTATTATTATATAATAATTAATTATATTGTAAATGGAACTTCCCAAAGTTGTTCATTTTAATTAATCGACATCTTGTAGGTAATCGTAGTACTGACAAAGAAAAAAGAAAAACAATTGAAATTGAACATAAATAAGTATCTAAAGTTCAGCTCTTTGAAATATCGGACATAAAAATTTTAAAATTGCAAAATAAATACGTTTTTCTACAACCACATAGTAATTAGCTAATCTACGCACAGAATATAAAACAAAAAAGTATGCCGTTGTGTTCAACTGAACTAATATATTTCATAACCATTCTACTTGTAAGAAAACTGCATGATAATGAAATCTGTTAAACTAATTATCATACATTATACAACTAGACAACTGAAAATTCTCGATTATACGAGACGAATTGCCTGACGTTTTGTTAGGCAATACGTCGAGTTTTGAGAATTTTTAATTGTCGAGTTGTATACAGATTGACTATATCACGAAATAAAAAAGTTATGGGGCAGAATCAAACCCTGGCCCACCGCGTTAAAAACAAAAGTTCTACCGATCGATCACAGATCCTATATAAAAAAAGTTTCGTGCTCAAATTTCGTTCTCTTGCGATAATGGCCATCATATCCACCCTTGTTGCAGAAACTACTATTGTAGCATGTTTTAAAATAAAAAAACATTGGTCTATATCTGCAACCAGGGATAATCAACGACGCCGGGAGTACGCTACCCCTAACTGGGAATTATGACAAACTCTCTTATGTCGCAACCATCAGAAATAGGTAACTTTAACAAACCCAACATCCATGTACTGAGGACCATCGGCTTTATGCCCCTTCCGAAGAACAGCATATCCTCAATATTCCTCGTATTTAATGATATAGTACCTACGAGCTGTGGCTATTACGCTACTACGCTATAATTATACGAGCTACGGTTTTCCCCATATAGTATGCATCCAACTACTAACCTCGCTGGACCCTGCTTGACTTCGGATTTCGATAGACAATTAGTTGTCAACCTGATTAAGCTGGGACCCCTTGCCTTGAAGTTAAACATACATCTCAAATTCAGCTATGTTTGAAATTTCGGACATTAAAATTTTCAAATGACTTATATTATTACTTTCCTATCTGTTAATTTTTCGAGTTAGATGTATGTGGAAAATTAATATATTTAGTTTATCCTCTAAACATTTTTAGAAGTGCTGCAATATGTTGTAAAAACTAACCCGAAAAAGCCTATAATAACTATAGTCTGTTCGCAATACTTACGCGGGTTTCGGATTAACAAAGATATGCAAATTAGTCATTGACAACCAGTTCCAATAAGCCTCTTTCCAAGAAATTAGGTAAAATTGCCCTAATGGTCAGATTTAAAGTAAAATAACATAAGGGTAGGTACTAAATTTGTTACTAATAATTAATTAATTAATCCGAAACCCGCGTAAGTATAGCGAAGAGACTGTAGATAGGAAAATCATGTGTTGGACACATCAGATTTTTTTGTCTAGTTATTTAAACCCAGTTCTATCCAACATATTATTATCCTTTGTTGGAAAAACTTTAACTTTCTAATTTAATTATAAAAATAAATAAAAAAACGTGAACTGACATATCATATCTAATAAAACCGTCATAAATGTATACATTGTATACATTGTTCTTCTCAGTAAAAGTAGTTGCGAAATTTACCTTATTCTTAACGATTCTTCAAATGATTTGACAACAATGTGTGTGTATGACCCCATTATGTTGGTAATAACTTAATTTCCTATAAAAAGCGCGACCTTGACAAAAAAGTGAGTAAGGGAGTGTGTATGGCCACATTAGACATTATACCGTAATATATAACCATATCTATCTTTAAGAGGACTGACCCCCTAAGTCTGTTAGCATAAAAAATGGCAAAAGAAGGAGTGTATCTAAATAATTAAAATAGCTATAAATAGATTAAAAGATTCTACATAAAGTACATGCAGAAATTTCATTGTCCCCATAATTCACGTCAGTGTCATGTGGCCGCACAATGATTTCCCGGTGTGTGTGTGTGTGTGTGTGTGTGTGTGTGTGTGTGTGTGTGTGTGTGTGTGTGTGTGTGTGTGTGTGTGTGTGTGTGTGTGGGTGTGGGTGCGTGCGTGCGTGCGTGCGTGCGTGCGTGCGTGCGTGCGTGCGTGCGTGGGGGTGGTTTGCATCGGACATAATCCATTTGCCACAGACTTTTGGTAAAATCTTTAATGGTTTAGATATTATTGAGGTGAAATAAAATAAAATGTTATAACAGAACCAAAAAGAAAACCTAGAACTTATTAAAAGTAAAAACTAAGTTTCAAATGTCAAGTCTAATATTATCTAAAATATTAATAAGGGCATCGAAAATCTTTTTGTTTTGTAAGCTGAGTAAGACAGTTAAGTTGGTTGGCATCGGTATCAGGTTATTAATTAATGTTTTGATAAAATCTGTACTCTCCATTAAGTGTTTATTATTATTCTGAAAATAAAATGTGGTTCATATCACATATAGAAAGATTATCGCATTCGCAAAGCGGAGATGATGCTATTCCAATTTTGTGAAGATGAGCAGGGTATCTTCCACGATTTAATTTTAGACGTGTAATGGTGACCACGTGTTTTCTGGGTAAATTATAATTTGATAAATGTGATATTGTTGGTAAAGAGGGGTGTATAGTACCGTAATGATTTTTGGATGATGATGTAAAATCTATCCATAAGTTCTCCCAGTCCAGACGTATTTGGTTTTTGATTGTGCTGACTAGATCATCATAGAAGGAAATGTTGATAAAATTTAAAGATAGTGTTGCTTGTTTGGCTAATTGATCAACTATTTCATTCCCAACAATGCCACAGTGACCTTTTACCCACACAAATACTACATTAACATTAGCCGAGTGTAAAGCATAGCAGTATTTTTTTATTTTACATAGATGGGTAGATTTATACATTTTAAAATAATTTAAGTTATGTAATGCTGCTAGGACAGATTTAGAATCGGACAAGAAAACCGCGTTTTTTGAACTTTTATTTTCTTGGAGCCATTTTAAGGCCGATTCAATAGCAAGAGCTTCTGAAGAAAAGACATAACATATTTTTGGTATCTGGCCTAGGTAATTATAATTTGAAACAGAAACGTGAAAAGCAAAACCATTTCCCTTTTCCGACTTAGAGCCATCAGTATATATATATATATATATATATATATATATATATATATATATATATATATATATATATATATATATACATCATTCTATCATTATTGCGTCCATCAACATCCTAATCAAATATCTTATTGCGTCCTTTGAATTATTGCGTCCGTATATCGGACGCAATAATGTCATCCCATGTATTAGCGGGTTTCCGCCAATTCCCGCTAATTTTTAAACAAAATTTTAGCGCGAACAGCTGACAGAACTTTATAGGTTTCCATACGTTCATAAAACTAGGCTGTATCTAGTATGGTCCTTATGATTTTACAGGTTTTTCAAGTTGGTGGTGGACGCAATATTATTAGTGTTATAGATGAAAATGTATATTATTAGTTCAACGATTCTCCGGTAGAGGTGCGAAAATAGTATACATACTCAAATATACATTTTACAAACGAAGTATATTATTGCGTCCGAAACGTGGCAACATTGTAATCTATTTTTAGACTTGGATTATGTTAGCGTTTCTAGCTGTATTAAAAAATGTATATTTTCAGAGCTGCATAAGTTGTTTAGTGCATCTTACCAGAGGCATCATAATTAAAGGAGGGGGGAGTAAACGTTTGTATAGGAGTATCGGTTTTTTAAAAGTAAAAACTTGAAAATTGAAATTGTAGCTACTTATCTATATTTATAAAATTGTTTGTCCTAACTGACTGACTGACTGACCTATCAACGTACAGCCGAAACTACTAAGCCTAGAAAGCTGAAATTTGGAACATAGGTTTATTTTATAACGTAAGCTTCCGCTAAGAAAGGATTTTTGAAAATTTTAATTTTAAAGGAGGGAAATGGGAGGAAATGGGGATAGGGAGCTTTTAATGAAACTCTTCTTTAAAGTTAGAAACATGAAAATTTAAATTACAGCTACTAAGCATAAATAAATAATGAAGTGTTTCAGGGTTTTTGGATTTTTACATTTTAAGGGCAGAAAACGGGGGGTGAAAGTTTGTATGGGACTATCGATTTTTTTGTTCTCTTTGAAGTTAGATAAATGAAAATTGAAATTGCAGCTACTGACTACAAATTATTAATGACGTGTTTCAGGGTTTTTGGATTTTCACATTTTAGGGGGGGAAATGGGGGGTGAAAATTTATTTAGGAGTATCCATATTTTTGGTTCTCTTTAAAGTTAGAAACGTGAAAATTGGAATTGCAGCTACTGAGTATAAATTAATAATGACGTTTTTTAGGGTTTTTGTATTTTCACATTTTAAGGGGGGGAGGGAACCAGGGATGAAAGTTTATTTGAAAGTATCGATTTTTTTTAAGGTAGTAACTTGAAAATTGGAATTGTGTGTTCTTATCATAAATAAATAATGAAGCCTTTTAGGGTTTTTGCATTTTCACATTTTAAGGGGAGAAACGGGGGGTGAAAATTTGTTTGAAAGTAAGTATATATATTTTTTGTTCCTTAAAGTTAAAAACACGAAAATTTGAAATACAGCTGCTTATCAAAAATAAATAATGATTTGTTTCATAGTTTTTGGATTTTCACATTTTAAGGGGGGAAAATAAAAATAAATAAATAAAAATAAATAAAAATAAATAAAAATAAATAAAAATAAATAAAAATAAATAAAAATAAATAAAAATAAATAAAAATAAATAAAAATAAATAAAAATAAATAAAAATAAATAAAAATAAATAAAAATAAATAAAAATAAATAAAAATAAATAAAAATAAATAAAAATAAATAAAAATAAATAAAAATAAATAAAAATAAATAAAAATAAATAAAAATAAATAAAAATAAATAAAAATAAATAAAAATAAATAAAAATAAATAAAAATAAATAAAAATAAATAAAAATAAATAAAAATAAATAAAAATAAATAAAAATAAATAAAAATAAATAAAAATAAATAAAAATAAATAAAAATAAATAAAAATAAATATAAATAAATAAAAATAATTAAAAATAATTAAAAATAAATAATCAATAGATTTGAAAGGCGTTAGACATCATTTGTCCTTGTTCACCGCTACCTTGTCAGATATATGTTTTCGCCTAATGTTAGAAATCACAATCTAGCCAGGCTTTCACACTGGCGCAGAACAATGTTGCTTCTTCTGCTGGATTGATGACTCATGTGTCTTTTTAGGCGGCAGTGTCCGGTAAGAAGACCTAACGATTTGATGTTTTTGATCTTGAATTTGGCCGATGGTTCCTTGATGAACTCTTTGGCCTGTCTTATTTTTGGACAGTTGTTCCACCATTCCTAGGACTTTTTGCAATCATTGTTTGACGAATGCTTTGCACAATGCCTTAGCAACTCCATAGAAGGGTTAGTGGCCTGTTATAACCTTATCTGAGCCTTTGTAGGCCTTTTCGTTGCTCTAATATCCCTGATGGCCTGGAACTCAGGCTAAACTCATCTTATTTTGACTACTTAGCTCTGCCATGTCTTCTAGGCAGTCTTTCACCAGTCGTGATTTGATTTCTGGTGAGAGATTTGCCTTTAGAGCTGCTTTTTATTAGAGTATTTACCTGACACTTGTTGATTTAATATTTGTCTTGCACAGGGTTGTATGGCTATAAGTTCCGTCTGGAACACTGTTAAATATTCTTCTAGACTCAGCGAAACCATAGTTTTCGACTTGACTCCATAGATTCCAGCTCCTACTCCTTTCTTGGTTTTTGTAGCATCCGTATACCAGACGAGTTCAGCCTGTATCAGAGGTCCTTGTTTCCAGGATTATCGGGCTGGTACTTGAATTTCAAAGGTTGTTTTTCCAAAATTGTATGTGGTTGTGGTTATATCACTAGGTATTCCTATGATATTATCCTTACTTGTTGATATAGTCTCGTGTAGTCACGCTTTGTAGTTGGTTTATTGGGTTCTGTCCCTGCATTAGCCTGTGAATAACGGACCTGGTTTCTCCTTGTATAAATATGTGGTCATTTTGGAGAATTGGGCTCAAGGTATTCCCACATATTTTTATATAGCTTACTAAAATTATTATAGCTTTGTATGCGCGTTTTTTAAGATGTTGATCCCCATTAGCCTATGATCAAATATGACCCGG
>OV651817.1:10990109-11257609 GCA_927349885.1 Psylliodes chrysocephalus
ATATCGTCCTATAAGAATGGAAAAGTAAATAAAATCAGAATGGCCGAACGGTCCATGGAAGATTCAGCTTGTTTTAAAAAAAAATTAAACATACGTTACAGTTACTTTTGGGAATTGAAAGTTCATATCCCCGATATGTTTTAATGTTTATAATACTAATTTATCGGTCTCAGTCCCGTCAGTGGTTGAGCCGGATGTGGTGGCTGCGGTCTCACATGTTTAAGCCGGATGTGGTGACTGCGGTCTCACATGTTTTTTATTTTTATTTCTTATATTTATCGGTCTCACTCCCGTCAGTGGTTGAGTAGGATGTGGTGATTGCGATCTCACATGTTTTTTTTATATTATTATTGCTTATATTTATCGGTCTCAGTCCCGTCAGTGGTTCAGCTGGGTAGTGGCTGCGGTCTCACACGTGCATTAAGTATTTTATCTGTTTTATTTTAATATTATTTTATTTGCATTTTATTTTGTTCTATATTTTATATTTCAATTTAAAGTTATTAAATCGTTTATTGAATTAATTTCCAGTTTTTCCTGACATAGATTAAATAACTAAATATTACCGCCCAAATTTATAATAGATATTTTTAAATTACAAATATCGTCCTATAGTATTTATCAGAAGTGGGATTACCATCTCCTTCAGAGGTGGAATAAACATCTCCTTCAGAGGTGGAATAACCATCTTCTTCAGAGGTGGATAACATCTCCTTCAGAGGATGGATAACATCTCCTTCAGAGGATGGATCACCATCTCCTTCAGAGGTGGAATCACTATCTCCTTCAGAGGATGGATTTCCATCTCCTTCAGAGAAGGAATAATTTTATATTCTCCTACATTTTTTAAACACCTGTAACAATATTTACCACAAAGTAAAATAAGTATAGCCAGGCCTATGAGATGACGTACTAACAAAGTTTAAAGTTTAAGAATTCTTTTTTTTATTTATTTATTTTTATTTATTTATTTATAAAATGATCACGTATATACAAAACGCAATATCCCTGAGTTCTCAACACCGTAAAAAAAAGCACACTTCAAAAGCAAAACCTGAACAATTTACAAGATCTTTAAACAAAACTTTTCCTTACCAAAGATCAGATAATGTAACTTGCTACAAATGCAAAAAACCTGGACGCACTGCTAACATTTGCCACAGTTCTGATACGAGAAGCTACAATTTTTGTCAACGCAATGGTCACTTAGAGACAGAATGTTTTTCTAAGAAAAAGAAACGTCATTACAGTTGTTCAAACAATTACACGAGCCACAATTACTTTCTACAAAAGCCACCCAAGGAAAATCAAAAGTTATTTTACGCATAACTGAAAATTTTACAGTGTTACCAAATCATTGGGGAAATGTACAAATGTACCCGTATATAGCGACGGATTTGAAGGAGACGTATTTATCGACGCCAGCTTCAGATCTCCAGAAAATAATGACTATTTTATCGCTAATTCTATAATATCACTTAAAAAAAATGTATGCTCAGTAATGCCATGTATCAATGTGGCAGACAGAAATATTAGTTTAAAGAAAGGCACAATTTTTGCAAGAGCATGGCCCTGCGTCAAAGAAGAAGAATCTCGCGAGAAAATAATGTCTATTACCGAAAAATAAATATCAGCATTACCGTTAGAAGATGTGCAGATCGGCATAATCGACGAGGCACAAAAACTTCAACTGTTTAACCTTTTAAATGAATTTCGAGATTGTTTTGCTCTGGATACAAGTGAACTGGGTTGTTCAAGATCAGCATCCATGAAAATTACATTAAACGACGACAAACCTTTTACATACAGACCATACAGAATGTCAAAATCGGAACAGAACGTAGTCAAAGAAATTGTAGACGACCTGCTGGTAAACAAAATTGTACAAGAATCAGACTCACAATATGCTTCCCCAGTTTTACTAGTCAAGAAGAAAAATGGAGAACAAAGGCTTTGTGTTGACTACCGAAAATTAAACTCTTTAACTGTAAAAGATAATCATCCTTTGCCTAGGATAGATGATCAAATAGACAAATTACAAAATGGAAATTATTTTATAAGTCTAGACCTTAGATCAGGATATCACCAAGTGCCAATTGAAGAGTTATCAAAACAATATACTGCTTTCGTAACTGCTGAAGGTCAGTACGAATATACCAAAGTTCCGTTTGGTCTATCGAATGCTCCAAGAGTATTCCAAAGACTGCTGACCAAAATCATAAAACCTATCAGAGAAAAATCAGCATTATACTTAGATGATGTTCTTTTGTTTGGTAAAACAATAGAAGAAACTCTAAATGTTTTTAGAGAAGCGTTAGAAATTTTTAGAAAAGAGGGTCTGACACTAAATTTGAAGAAGTGTAGTTTCCTCAAAACATCTATAACTTATCTTGGATTTGAGATAGAACAAGGAACAGTTAAACCTGGTAGCGATAAAATTAAAGCTGTTGAAAACTTTCCAACTCCAAAATCGATTCACAACATTCGCCAATTTATGGGGCTAACAGGTTATTTCCGGCATTTTGTTAAAGACTATGCCATTTTAACAAGACCTTTGACAAAATTAACCAAAAAGTCAGTAAGTTGGAAATGGGGTGATGAAGAAGAGAATGCATTTACAAAACTCAAAGAAATCTTAGTTAGTCAACCTGTCTTAAATTTATTTGATCCGGATGCAAAAACCGAAGTCCACACAGATGCTAGTCAGTTAGGTTTAGCAGGTATCTTATTACAACGAAGTAATCGAGACGATAGACTGCACCCAGTCGCTTACTACAGCAGACAAACTTCCGAAGCGGAACAAAGGTACCATTCGTATGAGCTCGAAACTTTGGCTGTACTGGAAAGCTTACGAAAATTTAGAAGCTATATTTTAGGTATTTCGTTTACTGTGATAACCGACTGTAATTCATTGAAGGCTACAAGTAACAAAAAACAGTTAATACCTAGAATCGCAAGATGGTGGTTAGAACTACAAGAATACAATTTTGAAGTCCAATATAGACCCGGAAATAGGATGAATCACGTGGACGCATTAAGTCGAAATCCCAATGTATCTACACCAATTGAATGTGAAGTTATTTTCCGAATAGAAGAAGCAGATTGGATTTTATCTGGACAATTGACAGACGATAAAATCAAAGAAATACATCAAATATTAACTAAACCGCCAGTATTAGAATACGAGAAGCACATTTACAAAAATTACTGTTTACGAGATGAACGACTATATCGGATAACTGCACGAGGTATATTATGGGTAGTTCCACAAGGAATGAGACAAAGAGTGGTAAAGGCAGCTCACGACGATTTCGGACATTTCGGTGTGGAAAGAACATTACATCGTTTGTGTGAGAACTATTGGTTCCCAAGAATGCGCAAATATGTTGAAAAATATATTTCTTGTTGTATTCCATGTTTATACAACAAGCGTAATTCTGGAAAGAAGGAAGGATTTTTACATCCTATTCCAAAAGGAACACAACCTCTCTCTACCTTTCATGTTGACCACCTAGGACCGTTTCCAAAATCCAAGAAAAATAACATCCATCTGATAGTTGGCATTGATGCTTTTACAAAATTTATTTTTCTACGAGCAGTCAAATCTACTAAAACAAAATATGTCATAGAATATTTTAAAGATATTTTTGCAACTTATGGAACACCGAAAAACTTAATATCAGATCAAGGTAGTTGTTTTACGTCGAAACATTTCAAATCGTTTTGCAAACAAAACAATATTCGACACATTGTTAATGCAGTAGCAACACCTAGAGCAAATGGACAAGTAGAACGGTTGAACCGTACAATACTATCATCACTATTACCATCAATTCCGGAGGAAGATTTATGGGATCAATACGTAAGATCTGTACAATTTGCAATTAACAATGTACCTAATAAGTCTACAGGCAAAACACCTAGTCAACTAATGTTTGGTTATATACCACGAGGTGGAGATGATTCTCTACTTAAAGACGAAATACAACAGATTCCAGAATTAATTGATGACCTAATTAATATCCGAAAGGAAGCTTCCGAGAATATAATTGCGAGCCAGTTAAGACAAAAAACTAATTTTGACAAGAGACGCAAGAAGGTTAAAATGTACAATGAAGGTGATCTAGTAGTCATCTTGAAACAAACTCCAGCAACTGGGACGAGTAGTAAGCTAGCGCCAAATTACTCAGGTCCAATGGTTATAAAGAAAGTATTGCCAAATGACCGTTATATTGTCAAAAATATGGCAGGGTCGCATCGTACGTTAAGGTCCTCTAAATACGAGAAGACGATTGCAGTAGACAGCATCAGAGCTTGGTGTCCACCTAGAGGAGTTTCTGATGACACTGGAAGTGAAAGCGAGGGAAATGGAGTTGTTCTTTCTTCCGAAGAAGAGGAGGCAACCCTAGAATAGGATATGTATCTCGGGACGAGATATTTGCAGGATGGCCGACTGTAAGAATTATTTTATTTTCTATACAAAATTATTAAGTTTTATTTTACGAAACACCCGGTTCTTTTTAAACGCACGAAATATTTGTCTTCCAAAATAGCTACAGACCACGTTTACATTAACACCATTAAGATATGGAGATATCGGATTACGAATATGGGAACTAAGGGTAAAATATCGAAACAGGCATAAAATACAGATCATTCTGAATTTGAGTTAGTTACTTTACGGAACAAAATTAAAGTTCGTTCCAATAATAATAATAAAGAAAAAAACTGGTGAATATTAATTTTTGTGAGTGGCTGTTTGCTGAACAGGGTGAGTTTTTCTCACTGAGTAATTATGTTTTATCAATTAGTTTTGTTTTAATTTGTAATCAAGTTATTTTGCAAATTATATTACCCAATTATTATCCATTAACCTTTTATAGTTAATTTATCAATTCTGACGTAAAGATATTTTGTCAAGTATTGAGAAAACCTTATATCCTAAATTAACGGGGTTATATTAAATAATTAAAACTTATTTGAATTTGACTATTTACTTATATTTTGTTTTCCTCTACGAGGTGTAATCAAAAGTAAAGTGAGTTAGATTGTCTGTTCTGGCGTAGTACATTGCGGTCAGTGTTTGCGTTTATTTAGGGATTATTCCCGGAGTCGTCGCACCATGGTTGGTGCGGGCTAGTGGCATTGCGGTCAGTGTTCTAGTAATGGCTTTTATATATCGATCGATGTTTGGGCATTGCGGTCAGTGCCTACAGAATTGAGAATATAACTTTTTGTCAATTATGGAAAATTTGAAGTTGTGTCAATTATATTTTTTTTTATAATCAATATTTTGACATATTTATCATGTATAATTTTCTTGTTAATTAAAAGGATAATAAGTATTTTATTTATGGATATCACCTTTTCATGACTTTCTTTAATGTAAAGCTGCTTTTGGTAAACTTGATTGCTCATACTTGTTTTTCTTTTATTTCAGGTACGCCATCTCATAAGGGCATTAATTACATCTCATACGTGCATTAAGTATTTTATCTATTTTATTTTAATATTATTTTATTTGCATTTTATTTTGTTCTATATTTTATATTTCAATTTAAAGTTATTAAATCGTTTATTGAATTAATTTCCAGTTTTTCCTGACATAGATTAAATAACTAAATATTACCGCCCAAATTTATAATAGATATTTTTAAATTACAAATATCGTCCTATAAGAATGGAAAAGTAAATAAAATCAGAATGGCCGAACGGTCCATGGAAGATTCAGCTTGTTTTAAAAAAAAATTAAACATACGTTACAGTTACTTTTGGGAATTGAAAGTTCATATCCCCGATATGTTTTAATGTTTATAATACTAATTTATCGGTCTCAGTCCCGTCAGTGGTTGAGTAGGATGTGGTGATTGCGATCTCACATGTTTTTTTTTATATTATTATTGCTTATATTTATCGGTCTCAGTCCCGTCAGTGGTTCAGCTGGGTAGTGGCTGCGGTCTCACATGTTTTTTTTATTTTTATTGCTTATATTTATCGGTCTCAGTCCCGTCAGTGGTTGAGCCGGATGTGGTGACTGCGGTCTCACATGTGTTTTTATTTTTATTGCTTATATTTATCGGTCTCAGTCCCGTCAGTGGTTGAGCCCGATGTGGTGACTGCGGTCTCACATGTTTTATTATTTTTATTGCCTATATTTATTGGTCTCAGTCCCGTCCGTGGTTGAGCCGGATGTGGTGACTGCGGTCTCACATGTGTTTTTATTTTTATTGCTTATATTTATCGGTCTCAGTCCCGTCAGTGATTGAGCCCGATGTGGTGACTGCGGTCTGACATGTTTTATTATTTTTATTGCTTATATTTATTGGTCTTAGTCCCGTCAGTGGTTGAGCCGGATGTGGTGACTGCGGTCTCACATGTTTTTTTTAATTTTTATTGCTTATATTTATCGGTCTCAGTCCCGTCAGTGGTTGAGCCGGATATGGTGACTGCGGTCTCACATGTTTTATTATTTTTATTGCCTATATTTATCGGTGTTTACTAATATTTGGATTTTGAATTTTAATTAACATTTATACCCCCTTCGTTTTCTAACAATATATATCTAGTTTATAAAAACAAATATAGTTTAATAGTATGTACATAATATTTACGATGAAATGGGACCTTTATATTTCCTTCGTATATCTAACAAGCAACTTACACATGTTTGTGTTTCTTTAGCCACACAACTAAATCTAATATTGACTTTGTTTTCACTGCGGGAAAACCCTTAGAGTTGAAAACTTCGATTGTAAAGGGAATTTAATCCCCCCGAGTTTATATTTTATGTGTACACATTTCCGGAAAAGATTTCTACGTGAATTGCAATGCGGCCAAAATGAACGTTTCTCAGGTACTTCTTATTTAAAGAAATAGTGTACACACCAATAAATTGGTATAAAAATTTACATTTTTAATGTTGAACATACACAAAAGTATCTAAATAAAAAGTAAAAGTTTAGGGCGGTATAAAAATTGAGGCTTGTTTTGCAAATGTCAGTTTCTTAGAAATTTTAGATTATGACATGGTTATATAACAAGCATCTAGTCCCTTGCATCAACAAAATCCACAAAATTGCTGGTAATCCGAGATATAAACGGTTGAACTATCGACTATTCTTCAAAAACCCTATATGTCAACAGCAGTTTTCATGTAAAATCACTGAAATTGAATTTAATAACATCTGGAGTTTATGCAAAGAACGACTCAAATGCTTCTCCAGTTATAGTCTGAATAAAACAGGAGTGCAGTAAAAGTGGGTATATAGCGTCACATTTCTTTAGCGTACTTTGCAAAATAAGTTTCTATAATATAAATAATGTAATGGAATATAAAATGATATATAAGCACTTCGTGGATTAAATTTTGAATGGAAAAACCTATATTATTTACAAAAAATAAAAATAAACATTTTAACAAAATTGTCATACTTTAACATTAAACTAATTAAATTTAACCAATAAATAACAAGGAAAATTGTATGTTGTTGATAGAATTAAATTATTTTTAATCTCTTTGCATTAAAACTAATATTTCAGTACCTAAAATCAAAGATTAAAATAAATAAAAAGTTCGAGAACCTTCTTTAAAAGCCACTGTCTTCACTATAACTACTTGTATTATCATCATTTTATTTTCTGAGGTTTATTGTTATTTGCTCCGTGCAAAGTCATGGAAAGGGAAGCAAAAGCGAAAATACTTTAATATTTTTGTCAATTTCTTCAGGTGTAAAGTCTTGTGTAACGTGTAATGATAATATAATTGTCGAAGTTTAGTTATCTACGAAAATTTAATACATACTGATTTTGATAACTAAAATAATTACATAGGAACCTAAGTCAAACATCAAATCCACAGCATGCTTGATTGAAAAATTATGGGTTTCTATTGATTAAAAATCTGTATCGTTATAAAAAAATCTGTATCATAATGAGTATCATTATGAAAAGGATTATAGGCATATAATTGCATTATTAAAATACGAGTGTAGAAAAAAATATATAAGATACGGCTATGAATAAATAACCGTTGTAACCGTTTTCGTTATTTGACCCAGACCCGTTTTCGTTATTTTAAAACCAACATCTCTACACAAACGTCATTTGTCGTTTATGTCTAGTGTCAAAACTTGGATTGTCATTTTCATTTTATCTGTCGACAAGCAAGTTGATTATAGAATTTTAATTATCTATTATCTTAGACATCCAACGTACTAATTACCTTAAATCTTTTTAATGGCCATCTGATTTTAAAAAGGTAAGTTTCCTACCGATATTTTGTTGAAAATATATATTTAGTACAAGAAATGTCAAATTTGAAACATAACCTCTACACCTCAACACATTGAAAAACATAAGGCATCACATGTTTTATATAAGTTCCTATATTATTTTGTTTGAAATAGATAATATGCTTTACTATATTTATATATGTTAAATAAGACTTCTTTTTTTCCTATTAAATTCTAGTCTCTGCGTAACTATTCAAATAATAGTTTAATTTGTTCATTTGATAGTAAAAAGCATATTATATGTTCCTAGATACTCTTTCCGGCTCCCTTCTTTATATTTTTACCTTTTTCCTTGTAGCATTGCTGTATATAGATGGTCTTATGATCTTAAAGAAATCCTAGAAGTTATATATATGGTTTCAGCAGATTTAGATAGTTCAATAGAAACTAAATCGAGGATTCAATAGTAGCTGTCTCTACATGAATTTTGGAAGAACGTAGAATACATCAAGAAGTTTAGTTCACAAGTAGTTTAGTTAACAAGATTTACACTACCTTGTAAATTCTCACAAGAAGGCCTATAAGCATTGAAGGATGAGGTATAAATAAAATGTCTACCTCTTCAACCTGTACTAAGTTGTGCAAATTAATTTACTGCACTTTTTTCTTCTCTGGACTATAGAAATAAAAAATAATTTATAAAAATATGAAAATTTGTTCAATTTAAAAATAAATCGATACATAAAAGTCTTTTTTTTTAATGATTTTATGCAATTCATTTTAACTTGTGTTAACCCAGGGGGGCTTATAACATATGCGCGTTATATCAACAGGTTAGTGCGCAACACATCCGCGCATATCAGTCCGTTTTACAATAATAAAATGATATTTAAATTTAAAGTACACTGAATAATTGAATAATTCAAATATATTTCGCTTAATAACAAAAGTAATACACGGTAAGTATTGTTTTAAAATTATATATTTATATAAATACTACAATTATTTGAAAAACATGAATTAATCAATTATTTGTACAATGTAAATCTGACTTTGGGATTGTCACCCGTTCGAACCGATACAATAACAAAACAGAACAAAACAATATGGTTATGGTCATGTTATGGTTGCTGAATAAAACGTGATAAGTACTTTTACTTTTATTTAATTTTAGTTTTAGTTAAACATGTTAAATTTAAAATTAAGCAAAGATATTTTGATGTTTTAACATGTGTTTAGCAGGTCCTGTTCGTAATAAATTCATAATATCTAATTGTAATAGCGTTTTTGTATAAAGGTAAATAGTACAATTTACTGTCCAATTTATGATGTACATTTTAAGAACACATTTTTTTTAATTTCCTTCCGATATTAAGGAAGGAACTAAATGATGCCGCATAAACTTCATCATTCCACTTGCGAAAAACCATTTATAGGTTACAAGACTGTAAATTGGCTTTACCTTTGGTACCCTTGAAAGCTAAATTAACAGTAAAGAGTAATACTAAAGTAATATTGTTATCATACCGTCAAACAAATTACCAGTGAAAAGAAAGTTACATTCGATTAAAATTTCATCCAATGAAATATAATTATTACCTAAAAAGCAATAATTAGCTCTTGGATTTTTAAATCAATCCCGTGAATGGTTAGCTCCAAGGGAGAAAACACTCTATTTTATAATTAGAAAACAGCAAAGTAAAATTTTCGAATCAAAGAAGGACCTCAAAGCTTGATCCCGCAGACATCTGTTTTTTTTAAAAGTACTACATCTAATTAAAAGATGAAGTATTAATTATAAAATATTATAATGAAAGTATAAAACTGTGACAATGTCTAAAAGAAAAAAGAGATTCAAAATGATATGAAGTTAAAATACTACTTTGAATTTTTTCTGTTTCAGATTATATGGATGGTTCTCCTTAATGTGTTTTGTTATCTACCCAAGTTTACAGAAAGTTTTAGTTGTTTTATTAAAATATTGTTTATTTAAAAAATTTATAATAAATTAGTTTTAATGATATAATAGATAATACAATTATTTTATATTACATTATTGTACCCTTCCTAACATTATGGGTCATAAAATTTTACATTTTGATTGGCATTTTGTTACATCTTGCACCTTGTCTGTGTTGTAAAAAATGCCAATAAAAATGCAACATTTTAGTTATACTAATTAAAGTAGCTACAAACAAAATCTTGCTAATTTTTAAATAAAATAAAATATGCAGGTATCTATATTACCGACTGAGAAATAGTTGGACAAATCCCTTACCGGTGGCGCTGCAAGCAAACCTGTTGCCATATTTCTTCAAAGCAACGGCAACTCTTAATTATCCTTCCTCCATGTGTTAACCATCCTAGGTCTTCTTAATTTACGAATTAACGTTGAAGCGTGAACACAGTTTTGTTATTTTCGATTTGATCCTCCTAGATACACGGCGCCCAATAATGTAAATTTCAGTTTCTATTTTAAATTTAAATTTCTATACAATAAATATTAAAAAAAATATTGTATGATGTATGGCTAAAACAGATATTTTGAATTTTTAGCAATTACACAAAAAAGTAATCATGTATCTTGTTATTGATTAGTTTTAGTTATTTTGTATATTTTCACGTTTTATTATGTTAAAAACATGCGGTATATAAAAAAGAGAAAAAGTACTGTCAACTTGTCAAATAAAAATATAAAAAGTCATATTGTTAAATAGATTTTATTGCAATTTACGACCGATACCAGCTTATAGACACGCAGCAGACCGCTGCATCTGGTCCTTCGAGTCTTAAGACGGCAATAGATCTATAAGTCAAAGTTGTGGCCAGCCAAAAATCGCTAGGAGCAGTTAGGAAGGTATACAATACAAATCTAGAACTACAGCCAGAAGCAGACGGAGTATGGTCTCTAGAATGGAACTAGAATTAGATGCAAAAAGAAAAATAATGGAAATGGAAATGAAAATAGAAAAACAGATAATTCTAGATCAGCTAGCTATAGATAAATTAAAATTAGATGAAGCAGCAAGTATAAATAGTGTAGATGAAGAAGATTTGTGCAGCTTTATCAGCGAGAAACAAAAGGTTACCGACTGGTTAGAGAAATGTAAAGATAAAGAGCAAGAAGATCGACGTTGTCTATCGGGAAAGGTAGAAAAAGGGAGTAAGCTATTTCAAAATGAAGACGTAGACGTAAAGGAAGTAAAAAATAATCTTTCTACTTCAAATGAAGATTTAAATGTTTGCATGTTAAGAAGGCAAGTCATTGATCGTAAGTTACCATTTTTTAATGGCGATCCTTCTGATTGGTTACTATTTATTACTAAATATAATGAAACAACCAAACTATGTAATTACTCGGATAGTGAAAATTTAGCTAGACTATGAAAATGTCTAAAGGGCGAAGCTAGAGAGGCAGTTAAGATGTTACTTATTTCTCATTTAAATGATAATTGATACCTTAGAAAGTAATTATGGGCGTCCGGATTACATAATAAAATTTTTGATCGGTCAAATTAAAAATGCACCACCTTTAAAAGACTACAAACCCGATACAATTGTTAAATTTTCAAATAATATATGTAATCTTGTCACAACTATTAAACATTTGAATAATGACGTATATTTAAAAAATCCCGTGCTTCTTGACGAAATTGTATCCAATTTAACTACTAATCTTAAATTTCAATGGTCACTTCATGCAGTTTCACTAAAAGAAATATCCTTGATAGACTTTGCAGAGTGGTTAAAGAAAATAGGTAAAGCAAATAATCTGTTATGTCCTCTTTGGTCATCAAGTATCAAAAACGATCGTTTACAGACTCATAAACGAACAGAAAGTCTGTTAGTAACTAAAAAAACTTCAAATGAAAAATGTCCCTGCTGCAGTGAAAAAATGCATAATTTGGATAAATGTCAAAAGTTTATTGATTTGTCTGTAAACGACCGTTGGGAATTCATAACAAAAAATAAATTATGTATTGCATGTTTCAAATCAAACCACCGTCTAAATACATGTTTTGTCAAAAAATTGTGTGGTATTAACAACTGTCAGTTTAAACATCATAATTTATTGCATAAACAACCCGAAAAACTAACAGAAAATACCACTTTAAATAATCAGGAACCAGTTCAAATTCACCAGCTTAAAAATTCTGCAATTCTCCTCAGAACCATTCCAGTTTATGTGCAGGGTCCTAAAGGAAGTAGGCTAATTTATGCTTTATTAGATGAAGGTTCAACTATAACTTTATTAGAAAAAAGTGTTGCTGATGAAATTGGACTCAAAGGTGTTTTAGAACCTCTTTGTTTACAATGGACTAATAATTATTCAAAAAAAGTTAATAATTCTAGAAAAGTTAACCTTACAATTAAAAGTACCTTACCAGATGCAAAGGACTATAATATAAAAAATATTAGGACAGTAGACAATTTAAATTTACCAATACAATCTGTAGATATGGATTTAATTAAACGGCAGTGGCCGTATTTAAATAATGTTCCAATAAAGTCTTTCAAAAATGTACGACCAACATTATTAATAGGAACAGACAATTATGATTTAACTATGCCTCGAAGTTTTATTGAAAATAATCGATATGATCCTAAAGCTACGTTAACAAAACTAGGCTGGGTTATTAATGGTTATACTTTTAAAGGAAAAGTTGACCAAAACTTTGCATTTCACATTTGTGAGAAAAATTTTTCAGATGATTTACTTTTTTCTTTAGTTCAAGATTCCTTTAAATTGTATGATTATGACTTTCCTGAAAACGATAAAATGTTATCTGTTGAAGATAAATATGCCATGTCAATTATGGAAACGACAACTAATAGAACTGGCAATCGTTTTGAGACTGGTCTGTTATGGAAAAATAATCAAATAATTTTACCTGAAAGTAAAACCGTTGCTTTGAATCGTTTATATTGTCAAGAACGAAAAATGGATAAACATCCAGAATTTTGTGACGCTTATTGTAAAAAGATTGATGATTACATCTTAAAAGGTTACCTTAGGCAGGTTGGAAAAGAGGAGTTGCTTTTAGAATCTCCAAAGACATGGTATTTGCCTCACTTTGCGGTTTTTAATATCAATAAGCCAGGAGAGCTGAGAATGGTTTTCGACGCCGCAGCCAAATCGCATGGAATTAGCCTTAATGACATGCTTTTATCAGGTCCTGACTTACTGACACCTCTAGTCAAAGTACTTTGGACTTTCAGACAGCGGAAGATAGCGTTTTGTGGAGACATAGCAGAGATGTTCCATCAAGTCAAAATTATCAAAGATGACCAAAATGCCCAACGCATCCTATGGCGAGGGCGGGAGAGATTTAGAGAACCATCCATATATGAAATGCAGGTCATGACATTTGGAGCTACATGCTCGCCAACATTAGCCCAATATGTTATAAATAAGAATGCTTCTGAATTTCAATTAGCATTTCCAGAAGCATCTCATGCTATTCTAAATAAGCATTATGTCGATGATTACTTAGATTCTTGTGATTCGGAAGATATAGCCATAAAACTAATTTTTGACGTCATTCACATACATAGTCAGGGTGGGTTTCATATTAGAAATTGGGTTTCAAATTCTAAAAAAGTACTTTCTAGCTTGCCAACAGATATGAGATTCAAAAACTTTAAGGACTTTAATTCAGATTCCAAATTGCCAACAGAAAGAGTTTTGGGGATTCAGTGGGACCCAGAAAATGATGTATTTAGATTTAAATTAAATTTGGAAAAAATACCAGAAACAGTTTTAGATTCAAATTTAATTCCTACAAAGCGGGAAGTTCTAAAAGTAGTTATGAGTGTTTTTGATCCTTTAGGGTTTTTAAACAATATTACAGTTAGAGGTCGAATTATTTTGAAAGACATATGGCGAGAAAAGACTGAGTGGGATAGCCAAATCTCACCTAATTTAATTTACAAATGGCAACAATGGCTCCAAGAGTTAAAACTCATAACTATCATTCAAATACCACGCTGTTATTCTTTAAATGCTCCTTATGCAACCTCTATACAATTGCACGCTTTTTCTGATGCTAGTACTAAAGCCTATGCTTGTGTACTTTACTTAAGAATAGAAAGTGACGAGGTATAGAAGTAGCTTTTTTGTCGTCAAAGTGTAAGGTTGTCCCTTTAAAAGAAATAACGATACCCAGGCTAGAGTTAGAAGCAGCCCTCCTAAGTACTAAACTTGCAGATCGCATTCAACGATGTCTAGAGATAAAAATCAATAACACATTCTTTTGGACAGACTCTACGATTGTCATTTCGTGGATTATGTCTCATAAAATTAAATTTAAACAATTCGTTGGCAACAGAATACAAAAGATTTTAGACCTTACTGACAGAGACATGTAGAAGTGGGTACCAACTTTATTTAATCCTGCAGATTGTGCTACCAGAGATCAATCTAATAAAAACAAAATGGCTTTCAGGGCCAGATTTTCTTCTGAAATCATATGAGCATTGGCCTCAACGTTTTAGTGAGTGTCTGAAAGACCTGCCAGAGATAAAACAAACATTTGTAGGAATGACTAAAAATGTTACTACACTTTCCGTAGTTTTGCCTGATTGTGATAGATTTTCATCATGGCAACGGTTATTAAGGTCATCTGCTTGGGTTTTCAGATTTATTAATCGATGTCGCAAAGATCACTTTCACACACAGAACTTAACTGTGGAGGAATTGCATATTGCAGAACAAGTATGGTGGAAAATGTTGCAGTCAATATCATTTTATAATGAAATTCAGTCATTAAAAACTAATGGTTCTGTAGGTAGAAACAGCAAACTTTTTAAATTAAATCCTTACTTAGACGAATTTGAGATAATGAGACTAAGAAGTCGAATTGATACGAATCTTCCCGGATTTGAAAATAATCCTGTTATACTTCCTTCAAAAAATCGCTTTACTGAACTACTTGTTGATTTCTATCACAAAAAATTTAAGCATCAGGGTCGTAAAACACAAATTAATGAAATTAGACAGTTATATTGGATACTGGGACTAAATAGTTTGGTAAAAAAGATTTCTAAAGACTGTCAGTTCTGCAAAAATTTAAAGTCAATTCCAAAAATTCCTTGTATGGGAAATTTGCCAACTCAAAGAACCACTCCTTACATAAAACCATTTAAATTTTGTGGCGTGGACTATTTTGGACCCTATTTGGTAAAAATTGGAAGACGACGAGAAAAACGCTATGGAGTTTTGTTTACGTGTCTCACCATTCGCGCCATTCATATTGAGATAGCTAATTCCCTTACAACCGATTCCGCCATTATGGCCATCCAGAGAATGTGCTCAAGAAGCGGCCACCCGTTAGAGCTTTTTAGTGACAATGGTACTAATTTCAGAGGAGCTGATAAGGAAATGCAGCTAGCTCTAAAAGAATTTGATCAACAAAAAATATATGTCAACCTTTCAGTTAAAGGTATCAAGTGGAATTTCAATCCACCAACAGCAAGTCATATGGGTGGAGTTTGGGAGCGGATGATACAATCCGTTAAGTCAACGCTTAAAATTATATTGAAAGAACAAGTTCTTCATGAAGAAGTTTTGCATATCTTGATGTTGGAAGTTGAGAACACAATAAACTCTAGACCGCTGACTGATATTACCTTAGATTACCAAGACGAAGAAGCCATCACTCCAAATCATTTCCTGTTGGGGCCGAAGTATAATGCCAGTCAAATACATCTCCTTAAAAATTTTACAATGGAGAACTTCAGCTCGCGAAAACAATGGATGTATGTTCAAGACCTTGCCAACAAATTTTGGAAACGATGGATAAATGAGTATTTACCCACTCTTCGTTTGCGATCCAAGTGGCATCAAGAGAAAAAAAATATTGAAGTCAATGATGTGGTTATTGTTGTGGACGATCAGTCGCCAAGGAATACGTGGCTAAAAGGAATAGTCACGGCTGTTTTCTCCGGAAAGGACGCCAGAGTTAGAGTTGCTGACGTTAAGACTATTAATGGAACCTTTAGACGACCTGTTTCAAAATTATGCGTGTTAGATGTTTTTCAAAAATGAATTCCTCATTTTGGGGCCGGAGAATGTTATTGATTAGTTTTAGTTATTTTGTATATTTTCACGTTTTATTATGTTAAAAACATGCGGTATATAAAAAAGAGAAAAAGTACTGTCAACTTGTCAAATAAAAATATAAAAAGTCATATTGTTAAATAGATTTTATTGCAATTTACGACCGATACCAGCTTATAGACACGCAGCAGACCGCTGCATATCTAATAGAAACCAGCGACTAATAATGTAGTGTACATTGAACTGTTTATTTCAGATAATTTCAAATGAATAAAAGACAAAGAAAATACGATTTATATAATACGAAAGATGTGGAAGAGCATTGGAATATGTTTCTAAATGACATACGAATCAAGCTAGTGGAGCACCTTTGGATTTTACACAATTCTGAGTATGCCATAATTTTGTCGGAAAAACTGGGTGCTCTGCTAGCTTGACAATACGACTGAAAAGTGTTTTGCATTCTTAAAATTGAGAAAACTAAAAAGTAGACACGACATAATTTTAGGCACATTTAAAGCCAACAAAGTACCTAATTCTGTTCGTTGGTTGGTAAAAAATAAGCCTAAAATTATAAAGTTTCCATTTTTTAGATATTTCAATTTTTTAACGAAATACTCTAAAAAGTCGTATTATCAAGCTAGCATAGCTCTCAATTTAATATTTAACTACTTAATAGATAATATTTAACTACTCAATAGATAACGTTGTTCTTGAAAGACCTGATTTTATTAAGGATCTTGGCATATATTTTGATCAAAAATTATTATTTGTGTTGGATATTATAGAAAAAACAGTTACCTCTGCGTACCGTTCATTAGGTTTTATAATTTATAAACAATTTCTTAGGATCGAAACACTTAATCTTCTATTTTCAGCATTTGTCAGATCTAAGATGGAATATGCGTGTGTTATCTGGAGCGCGAATTATAGTGTACATATGTCCAGTCTCGAGCGAGTTCAACGAAGATTATCCACCAAGAGGCTTCCCACAGGAACAGTTTTTTATCCGTTTCAAAACTTGCAGCTTAGTCCGTCGTAGATCTATGCACTCCGTAATATTTTTATACAAAATAGTAAATTTTATTTTTAAATGTGAAGCCATAATAAGTCTTCTCAACTTCAGAATTCCCAGGATCACTGCTAGAACTCATAGCCTATTTTACAGCTTACCATGCAGAACAAATGCTTCCAAATTCTCTCCACTTAATGAACTCATCAATAATTATTTGTCATTTGAATCACAGCTTGATATTTTTTTTACCAGTGTTAGACATCTTAAAAACTTTTTTCTAGTTAAGTAATGTGTCCATAATTAATTATTAACGATAGTATTTTACCAATTGTGTTTTTTGTTTTTATTTTGCTTTTTTCGTGATTAGTTATGTATTTGTCTTTAACGGTACAGTCGTATCCTAAACATCCACTTTTTTCCTTGCATGGTTTTTTTTTCAGTGAGTGTTTAGGTGCAACTGATTACCATTTTTATTACCTACATCAATTTTGTGTTTTTTTTTATATATATTAGCTAAATCTTTTGTATTGCTAACCTTATCCTACTAATGGGCTTGGCCCGTGGATATTGTACCATAAATAAAATAAAATAAATAAATTTTGCCGATAAAAGCCAGAGTAAAAATTTTTTATGTTAGTTTGGAATAAGCCTAAAATGAGTCTAAAATTATCCTGTTATCATTTTTTACATCGCTGAATGTTTTAATGAAAAACGCAATAAGTTTCTGTACCTAATTCCTTCTATAAAGATAAGAGCGGAATTTTTTTTAGGTTTGTATAAAATTAGCTTAAAATTAGCCTAAAATTATGACGCAATAAAAAATTTAAAAATCCAAAGGTAGCTAGCAGAGCACTTAATTTTTCTGTTAAAGAGAGAAGCGGAAAATTTTTTATGTTGTTATAAAATTTACCTAATATTAGCCGAAAATTATGGCATGCTCAGAATTTAAAATTCCAAAGGTGCTCTGCTAGCTTTATACGTATCTGAATGACGACAATACCGTTGCGGAAGAATTAGAAGATGAGGAAAGGATACTGAGGAGGTAAGTCATACTGAACAACGAAAAGAGGATTCAGAGAGTAAATAGAGCAACACACATGAAAGTGACGATGTAATTGAAAGTAATGCTGAAATGCTGCAAAAAAATAAGAAAACTATTAATGGATTTGTTTTTATTTTAACTTATAGATTTGGAAATGGTCAAATATTCATCAAGTAACCCTTGTGAAGAAAACTTAAACAAAAACAAAATAAAATTATTAGGAAAAGGAAAAATAAGGCAGGAAATCGAAATAGCAGATTATAGGGACATTCAAATATTTGGTACTAGTAATAACCTTTACTGGAAAACTGACGAAATAAAAGAAAAAAAAAATAATAAGAGCATTTAATAAAAAAAGGCCGTAAACTGCCATACAATCCCATACAATGCCTTAGAATTTTTGACAGTGCTAAAAAGAAAAAAAGATATTAATAATAGCTGAAAGAAAAATATTAATAATTGTTTATCGAAAAAACTGTATTAAAAAAGCAAGTAATGATCGAGATTTTCTAACTGTTGAGAATATATATATAAAAAATTTTAAAAAATGCCTTTTTACAGAATAGACAATTTGCAAAATACAAAATAAAAATCGGGCATGTTAAAAATTAAATTGACGTTTTTGTTTACCTTCCATAACGGTGGTGTAGTAAAATCGGTAATGTAGTTTACGTTGGCTTGTATAATTGAAAATAAGATCATTGAAAATATCAGTTGAATTTTCAATAGGCTACGAACATTTTTACTTGTGAATTTTTTTAAAAAGCGTTATATTACGTTGGGTAGTCCAAAGAAAGCAGCATTTTTTGATTGGAATTTTCCACTTTTTATGGTCAAAGTTAACGACAAAAGGTAATTTTCTAGATATGGAGGCACTTAATTCCCTGTTAAATGCCAAAATGGTTGCCAGTAGCCGCTGTATTGGTGCATTACATTTTTTGTATCTCAGCTCTTAATGGTTCGATTTCGTTTTTATTTTTTTTGTGTTAGGAAGCTCCTGTCAAGCGGGTCACTTTTTGTCTCTATACATTTATCTGAACCTTAGAACATATATAGTCAGAAAGGAGCATGCCATGTCCGCGTTATTCTAATCGATCTGACGGAAGTGGTAGCCATGTTGTACTATGGATGACTCATCCTCATATGATAAATGGTTTCAAAAATTGGTTTAAGATTTTATTGATTAAAATTTGTTAATAATTTGGATGTTTCATGTGTCAATTTAAACTTTTCTCAAGCGTATGTTTTGTAGACATTTTTAAAAAGTGTTTAGTGTTTCAGTATTTATTTAGTATTACTGTTAATTTTAAATTTTTCGCTTTTAAAGACAAACAAGACAATATGGTCAGTTGTTCGTCTTGTGAATATAGCAGCACAGCTAAAAGAAGAAAGGAATATTCTACGTTTCAAGAGCAAGTATTTTGTTCTCTAAATTTTCAACCACATTAAAGATTATTAAATTTTTTAATGTTTTAAATTTGTAAACAAACATGGTAAGTGCGTCCGCGATCAACTGTGCTCATAGGCGTAGTCTCATGGTTTATAGGGTATACATACTTTTATTTAAACAATTATTTTATGCAATTTTAAGATATTTATGTGGTTGTTAAAATTAATAAATTATTCTACAATTTAGATTAATAAATTGATTGCAAGTAAACAATTTTCAGATTTCTTAAAGATTCTAGATTTAGAAATCGGTAAATTTAAACATGCAAATGAGAATTTATTATTTTCTTTTGTACGCCCCTTTATGACAGTACGTCACTGGTAGACCGGAAACACTTGTCACCATATTCGTCTAGTTCATTGTCAAAATAAGATACCATCGCAATTCCAAGGTCGTTTAGGATTTCTCCTTCCTGACTATATATGTTCTAAGAACTGAACACCAGAGATTAGGAACATAAAGATAGGAAAGGTATACATCGTTTGTAGACAGACGTGTAGCCAAATATTTTTTTTTGAGAGATCGTACAAGTAGAGTAGAAAAATGGTATTTCGACAGAAAAATCATAGAACAGGTACATCTATAGAATAATAAAACTTAAATCGAATAAAAGAATAAAAAAAACTTTAGCATGATAAGTTATATGTTATGGGCAGTGTTGTAAATTGGGCAATGCCGATATTGACCAGACACTAACGTCAGAAGAATGCCCAATCAAATAGGAGATTTACGAAAATGACCGGCCAATATCGTCTTTGACCGTAACATATATATCTATTCACAAAAAGGTTTACAACTAAAAAAAAAAGAAACTAAAGAAACATACATGAAATTTTAAATTAACACTTTTAAAGTAATTAATGACTGTCACTTGAAAGTGATTGAAATTTTGCATGCAATCTTTTCTTATGCCGTGATAGTCAGTGATGGTACAGAATCACCATGGTCAAAATCACGATAAGTGAGAACGAAAATGACTGCCTTCAGAAATTATGAACAGCCTATGAATTTTTGCAAGTAGTTTTTGATTTTTATTGTTTTATGTAATGAAGTTGTTGCAGATATTTAAATAAACCTACTAAAAAAGGGAAGATCGTACTTTTACGTACGATCTCACTGACGCAATCGTACATGGTACAGAGTTAAAAAATCGTATAAATACGATTTAAATCGTATGGTTGGCAACACTGAGACAGACAGTAGACGTGGACAGCAGCGGACAGTTTGTAAATATAAATGTCAGTTTTATGTATATCGAAGAATCCTGAATTTAAATTTTAAATTTTGAGTTTATAATTGTGTTATCCTCCAATGAATTAAGCGAAATGGTTGTGGCTGTTCTTGTGTGTAATTTGAGAATAATTAATAATTATATTTTGTAATATTACAATAAGTCAGAGAACTATTGCATTAGTAACACATGCCACATGAATAAATTTAACAATCCCAATGTGGTGTTCTTTAATTAACCAAAGTAAGATCTAGTTAAGTAAGTAACACAAATAGTAACCAACTTTTATCACAAAGTGGGTATTTATTTATTATTTATTATTTAAGAACAAGAAAATGGCTTAAAAACGTTAGAAAGAAGATTTGATATAGAAACCAAAATATCTGACTTCCCATTATTGAGTTTGCACTCAACATTTTTTAATAAAACACCATTGGCCATGCTTTTGGAAAATAAGAACAAAAATCTAATATTACAAATAACGATCAAAAATTAAAAAATATTTATCATGAATAGATTTACAAAAATTAATCGATAATAGACTGTTAGTGTTGTAATGAAGTCAATTTTTCTCAATCAATTTATTTTCATTATTAATAAATATTAATCGCGGTTGAACTGCTAATTTTCAGATGCGCGAACGCCACTCAAATTCTCGATGCGCGATAGATTTGAACGTAAGTGGGATTTTCGACTGGGAGAGGGACATTTGTTTGAATGATAGCGGAGATGCTATTAAAATTATTAGTTCGATATAAATTTTGATTCCGAGCAGTTGACCCTGATACACCGCTTTAGATATCAAATCATCGCCGATATTTTTTTCGTTTTCTAGTATTTACAAATCCGTTAGGTAAAAAACCTTGTTCCGTTTCTTTTGTTTGAAAGTTGAGACCGTATTTCATTTAAAATAGCAAATTAGTTTGTAGGAATAGGAATATTTTTATAGATAGTGTTTAATTAAAAGAATTAATTTGATTTGAATAGTAAATAATAGGATTTGTTTCTTGGCAAATAATACCGTGTCTTTATTTTTATTTTATAGATTGGGTTTAGTTAAAATAATTAATTTGATTTAAATAATAATTAATAGGATTTGTTTCTTGGCAAATAATACCGCGTCTTTATTTTTATTTTATAAATAGGGCTTGGTTCAAAGAATTAATTTGATTTAATAAATAATAGAATTTGTTTCTTAGTAAATGATACCGTTTCTTTTGTTTTTATAAATGGGGACTAGTTAAAAACATTTGAATTTATTTCTTGACAAATATTTCGTTTCTTTAAAAAGGGATATAATTTGAATTAAATATTAATTGATGGGATTTAATTCTGTAATATAGTAAAACCAGAGGTTTTAGACTTTTGATTGTTAGTCGGTATTAGGAAATTATTCATTTTCTTTTGATAGGTTAAATCGGGATTTAAATTTGATTTTATTGATAAATACTTTTGTTTAGTAGGTACCGAGTTGTAATTAAGTTAAGAATATTTATAAACGGAGTTTTCGAGGAGACGTTTTCCCTCTTTTAATAATTGGTTTATTTCTTTTACCGTATATTTGAATAATCTTAAATAGCATCCTGTCCTGGTCTGAACGGACTCGTGATGACGATCAGTTCACCCTTGGAGTAGGTGCTATCCGCGTTATATTTTTTTTTTGAGTTAATCTGTAAACCGCAATTTTTAAATAATTTTAAATAGTATCCTGTCCTGTTTGAACGGGCTCGTGATGACGATCAGTTCACTCTTGGAGTAGGTACTATCCGCGTTAGTAAATTTTCTTCCCTCCGATAATAATTTGTTTTTCTATTTTTCCGTCAATTTAAATAATTTCAAATAGTATCCTGTCCTGTTTGAACGGGCTCGTGATGACGATCAGTTCACTCTTGGAGTAGGTACTATCCGCGTTAGTAAATTTTCTTCCCTCTGATAATAATTTGTTTTTCTATTTTTCCGTCAATTTAAATAATTTCAAATAGTATCCTGTCCTGTTTGAACGGGCTCGTGATGACGATCAGTTCACTCTTGGAGTAGGTACTATCCGCGTTAGTAAACTTTCTTTCCTCCGATAATAATTTACTTTTCTTTCTTTTCCGACAATTTAAATAACTTTAAACAGTGTCCTGTCCTTGTCTGAACGGGCTCGTGATGACGATCAGTTCATTCTTGGACTAGGGGCTATCCGCGTTAGATTTATTTTTCCCTTTTATGTTCTTCATTTTTTTTTGTGCAAACTGCAACTTGCAGAATTTAAAAATAGCTTCATTACCCTGTCTGGAGCGGGCTCGTGATGACGATCAGCTCATTCTGGGATAATAGGCTACCCCGGGTATATATTTTATTTTGATTTAATTTTTGACGTTTGATTGAGACTAGTCGCGAATTAATACCGTCCGTTTTTTTTATATATATATTGAGGGTTATATTGACTTTCACCACAACTGGGGTGGGCGTTGAAATATTAAATCTTTTCTTTTTATTGTAAATAGTTAACTTCAATATATGTGTCAATGTTAATCTGCCGTATTACTGGTTAATAATTCCCTAGTTTATTTCCCCCTTATATTTTCAGCTAGTGATAAATTCTGTACGAGCCCAAGCAACGATTAAAGCCCGTTACTTGTGGCCTACTATTACCTGTGTCTAAGTGACCTTTGACCCCTGGAATTTTTCATCTCCATCTGTAGCTACCCGAGTACTTTCGACGCCGTTTCGAAAGTTTGTGGAGTAAACCATTATCAAAAATCTGGCGCTCGAGAACCGCCCGTAACCAGCGTCATTCGTAAGGAACCGTTTTCTCTGTGGCGAGAAAACCCCTTACAGTGTAGTATTCTTTTTAATAAATAATTAAGCGTAAATACATTGTTTAAATTTATTTACAAGAACATGAGAGTGCAGTAGATATTTATACAACCTTTATTATCAGGTTTTTAAATTTTCCGCTGCGTTGTTTGATATCGACGAAAGCGCCACATAGTGGGTCAGATGTTAACTGCGTTAAAGCTGGTCGTTGTTAAGCATTGGCTTCATGATTTTATTTGGCCTGCCCCATACTCTGCTGAATAACTTATTGGTGATGGCTACGGGAAGCTTGCAGAAAATTTTATGGAATTTCAGAATCTAGGTGCAGTGTCCCTATGGTTTAAATGTACAAATGTTAAATAAGGAAAAAGGAACAGAGGGAAAATTTCTTTTTTTCGTCGATATGCTCAATCAGTTTTCTGCCCAATATTCATGTAGATATCTCTTAATGAGGTAGAGCGTCATAGTTAAATCTAGGAAAGACACACACATGGTTTTGTATAATTCTAAGACTTTGATGAAAAAGCCAAAGCAATTGGTGTGTCAGAGTACAATAAAATTAATGAAATTTATGAATCAAGTTTTTAGTATCTCCGAGTTCGTTTTTTCTTTAGCTTGTACGTAGAATCTGTTTACTATTTAACGATTTGGTTTGGAAGTATTTCCAATATCATCAAAACCTGTTTTAGATAAGTAATGTTTTGTGTTTGGAAACAATGAAATTAGTTTCGACAAAGTTCTTGATTTAGTAATATAATTAAATATGGATCTGGAGGTATTTTGGTACCTCATAAATGCCTAAGGCCTAAACAAGCTCTGGAAGTAATGAATACAATTAAATTACATTGCGATTAAATTACAGTTTACTAATAAATCCTTGCTCATTCTTGTTTGTATTCGATATTACAATAATTGATTTGTAAACAAAGCTTTAACAAAATATTTTATTATGTTTTTCATTCTATAACAAATAAAAAATATATTACAGGGTGGCCAAGTATATAATAATATAAACTCATTTGAAATGCGTGTATCTCAAAATGGCCGGTTTTTACTTGACACCCTTTTAAGCATCCCTCTGCTCTTTGCCGAGAGGTTGTGGCAGATACACAAATCAGGCGTGGGTCCAGGGCACCCAACGGCAATCAAGTACTAGACAAATTTTGTTAAAAATCGAATTAAAAATATTCACGGTATCATCCACGTAGTTGTAAAATTATTATGAGAGAGTAAGGGAGAGCTAGTTACAAAGATATTTTATGGTTATAATTCAGAATTGACTTAACATGTGGCTGTAAAATCAAAATAATCATACCATGTAGGCCGCCATGTTGGCAATTTAAGCGTACCACGCACATGCGCAGGAGTGCGTTTAGAAACCTCGCACGGCGCGTCTCACCACATACATTAGAATAGGATCCAGACGCGCCGTGCGAGGTTTCTAAACGCACTCCAACTGTTGTAGTGTTTTGACAAGTGTCATTTATGTCAACTAGTCTTGTTTTTTTTTAAATTCGCTATTTTAGTGAATTTAAAAGAATTTTAGAAGTTTTTACCATAGATAATTAATAAAATGGAAAAGACGTTCTTTGGTTTTGGTTGTTTAAACAACGAGGATTCAGGAAACATTACATTCCACAAGTAAGACATCTTTTCTACCAGAACCGTATTCTTCATCACATTTTTTAGACTACATTTTCATTTTCTAGAAAACGAAATATCATAGTACAATAACAAACTGTATGTAGGTATCTAACGTTGATATTGCTATAATTTTTTTAGATTGAGGAACAGGCGTATACTTCTTGGTTAATAACTATTGGAAGAAATAATTGGAAAATATAAGTGTAAATAACGTTATTTGTTCCTCCCATTTTTATAAAGAATATTTAATCGTTTCAAAACGAATAGATACAATAAAAAAATAATGCAATACCTTCCATAAATATACATAAAATTGAAGATTTTTATAACATTAGTGTTATGAGGTAAATATATATACATATAATTATCAATTTGTTTCTTCTTATACTTTTTAAGAAAGTGATAAAAAATTGTTAATTATCCCTATTATTTTTAGAAATTTACAACCTTTAACTTAAACGAATATTATTAATTCAGAATCGAACGAGGAATTATAGAGGTTGCCAGTTGGTTATTTTTTATTATAAAGGTTTAAATAGTAATAAAAGAAGAAATGTGGAGTTGGAGGCTCTTCTAAAATTGCATGAATATGGGGTTCATCACCTAATTATAATTTGATATACTTACAATGATAACAACATTAGGTGTAAACCTATACAACTTTGATATTGACACTGCAACTCCATATTTCTTGCATTTGCCATAGATAAAAGTAATTTTTTTATAATTTTAGATCCCTGTCACATACTTAAGTTGGCTTGGAATAACTGGGATAATCTTACTAAAATTGTCGAAACTAATGGCGAAATTTCTGATTTTAATTATATAAAATTGTTGCATTATATTTAACAAACAGAAGGTTTACGTTTGGGTAGCAAATTAAGAGTGGCCCATATGGATTGGAGAAAAACATGAAGGTTTGTAAACTTAAACGAATTTAAAAATTTTATTGGAACTCTTTTAGTTCACTGTAAAATTCCCCATTGTAATACAATAAATAATAAACTATTTAAGTATATAATTTTATTTAAGTCAATTTAGACGTACGAATACGAAGTAACATTACTATTAATTGTATAAGGACATTTGACAAACTGTTCGATTTACTAAATTCTCGAAATCTCTTTAGATTTCAATGGAAAATGCCTTTGTCTCAAAAAACGGAGACTTTATGGATATCTGAAATATAAGCTAGAATATATAAAGAAACTTAAAACCTTTGAGAGTAGTTATGTTATTCAGTGTCCGAAGAAGAATAGTGGTGTTCTAGACTTTATTTTATAAAGTTTATAATATGTTTGGTTTATATGAGAAATATGTAAACTGTCTATTAATATATAATCTTAGTACAGATCACTTGGAGCTATTTTTCTGCAGTATATGGTATAGTATTAGTTTAATTGTATAATGTAATTACGTTTTATTTCTAGGGGAGGTATGGATGGAACAATACGACTACTACGATTACTTCTGTACCATGACATTAAGAATCTTAATAGCTATTGTATTCTTTAGGATCTCATCAACATTTTACAAATGACACTTAAAAGTACAACAACAGTACCTATAGTTTATTACTACTTTCTTACTAAATATAACCGAGAGAAACTTCAGAAGATTCAAAATTCTTGTATAAGATGTACTTCTAATATTCCTTATAGAAATCATGTTTCTCCGTACATTCGCAGGTTAAATAAATATAAAATTCAGGAAAGGGTAAAATATCTTTTTAATTTTTTTTTTAATTTTAATTTTAATGTTTAAAATTGCACAATATCGTAAAAAGATCAATTTTACACAATGTAAATTTAAGAGTCAACACTTTTACAACCCCAATGCATAGAACTTCAAAATTCCAAGGTTGTTTTAGATACGTAGCACCATTATTGTTGAATTTAAAACTTAATAATTTGAATTTTAATCATTTTGTTAAGTCTATTAGGCAAGTTCTTATTTCAAGACAATAATTTAATTTAAAATAATTATTTTGTGAACATTTTTTCCTCACTATGATCAATTGAAAAACGGCTCAGCCGAATTCATTCATTTTGAGACACTAATGTATTAATAGTTGCTCAATAAACATTATTTATTTAAATATAATGTTGTTCACATTGTTAAAAAATTGTTAAAAAATGTACAGTATGTTAAGCCGACGCATCAGGCGTAATAAAGATGAGACGCTTAATTGTATTTGGATGTGAGAGCAATAAAGATAGTAATAGATTTGACCATACCCTTTCGATGGCAAGCATGGGCTATTGTGGGCCACTTTCATTCGTATTATTCTATTTCTCTCTATTCAATGGCATTGTGTTCCATACCATTTTCCTGGAGCCAGGATGGAAAAGTTAAATTACTGTATGTTAGAAAATAATTATACAGACAATGTAATTAAGTTGTTAGATATTTCAGAAAACATTGTTTATATTGCAAACGAAATGATAAAATATTCTGCTGGCCAAGATTCACTTACTAGCGCAACAGCTAATAAAAATTATTGAAAATTATTTTTTAGGAAAAAATGGGGTAATATAACAGTTTCGGCTGTAAGCACTTGTGTAAAACTGTCAAATTATCTTTAAAAAAATTATTTTTAATCACATAATCAATTAGCTGCTAAAAAATGTTCATTTTCAATTAGTTTAAAATAAAAACTTGTTTCGAGAAGTCAATAATCATAATTATGAGTATCACATATCAAGATTAATAAAAACCTTAAAGACATATTGTTCAAACACCAATGAAAATTTAAAAAACTAAATTTGTATTGTTTGTTCCTTATTAACTTTTATTAAAAGGCTTTTTTTATTTATAATTTATTAGTGCCATTTTCTAATGTAATATAAATGTTTTAAGTTTAATAACAATCTTAACATAAATATTTACTGTACTATTTATTACACAAGGTAAAAAACTAATAAAACCCTTCGCACTAGGCAAAATCGAAGCTTTGTTATTACTTATTTTCTTACAACCTCCGTCCATGTAAGCGGGTAAATTTAGCGCCTTTTCAGATTCCTTTAGTGACCGAAATCGAGAACGTCTATTCCTTGCTGATGAGACTTAATAAGAACAAAACCGGTCCAAGAATAACGTTATCTATGATAAGCAAGATCAAAGTTTGAATATTAAAATATGAATTTTTTAACTTTGTTGTTTTTCTTTGGATATATTTCGATGTTTGCTGCGGAATTAGCCAAAGAATTAGTTGTTTTTTGAAGGGATACGTTTAGGTCACATTTAAATTTTGTTTTATTTCCCTTTTTTAATAAAATATTTGACTACATGTTTCTTATAATAGTTTTAAATTTACTCTATTCTTTAGTAGAAATATGCCCATAATCTCTTATTTATTTTGACTGATGATTCTTAATGTATGCTCAAGTGCATGCCATAGTACTGCGGAACGATATTACAAATATATTTGAATTCTTTAGTTTTGTAGTTTTTATATGAATTAAAATACTTTCAAGATCTGAGCAGTCAATATTCCCATGTAATAATTACATACAAAATTATAGTTTTTAATATGAAAGTTCTGTTTAAATCACGTGATTCCAGATTTATGTGCTACAAAATATATGACGGCCTTGGATTGTTGTATTTATTTCATATAAAATGGTATTTTAAATATATTCTATGTTTTTATTTAATTTAAAATAAAGTTTCAAAAAAGACTGATGTTTTTTATTTTTAGAAATCTCTTAAAATCCATAAAAAAAGAAAATTAAAATTCTATTACGAATTTTTAAGGTTATTAGTTCTTTAGTTCTACTGTGTAAGTAAATACTTACAGCCGTATGCATAGTCGATTGCCAGCGACTCGCCAGAGATTCATTTCGGCGCATCGCCAGCGATCTGCCGGCGAAAGCCAAAAAAGGTGACGACTCGTTCATTGTTTTTTGAGTTTTAAGAAATGAATCAATAATAAAATGCGAAAGATGCCGGTGATAATCCCTATAAAAGAACATGAAAACTTGCGAGAAATTACATGCCGGTGATAATCGCCAGCGGGTCGCCACCTTTTCGTCTTTCGCCAGCGGATCGCCAGCGAATCGCTGGCAATACGCCGGAATTAATCTCCGGCGAATCGCTGGCGATCGATTATGCATACGGGTGTTAGTATTTTCGAAATATGTTTAAATGTGTTATTCCTATCCTGTACACTTCAATATGAAGTCAATGCGCAAGTGCGTAGGTCGCCTTTTTTTAAAAGATGGACGCCTTTAATTCTACGTGCCTGATGAAAATGACATTTCCTATCTCCTTCATCGATGTCTGTGGTTTAATTCATAAAACATGTGCCTCGGACAAACAAATTCATGCCTCCAATTTACAGCTATCTCGCACTTTCTAATGCGGCAGCATATGCGACACCTCTGTCTGTCTGATACACATACTTTGATTACTATACGGTGTGAGAGAGACGTCCGATACGCCCAACCACATACTTTTATTACTATACGGTGCAAGAAAAACGTCCAACATGCCCAACATAGGGCGCGGCCATTTTAATGCAATTAGTACTAGGTTAGGCAACACATTTTTCCAAAATGTTAAACTGGTAGCCTACATCTTGGTATTTTGAGATTTTAATTTAAGGCAACAAATGTAGAGGAAACGTTTATTTATTTTAAATAATATACTTCTTTGAAGTAAAGTTATAATTGCGAGTGCATCTTAAAATAAAAGTGAGTGGTTTTAAATTATTTTTAAAGTTGTGCATATGATTTTACCTTAATATTATGATATTTTTTCCAGTCCAATGCCCATGAATAAACATTTTATTTTTATAATGTAATACCAATATTTGAGGCTAAACAATCTAATATTATATATCAGCTGTAAATATGGTATGAAACTATAAAATAAAAACAACGAAATGTGAGATTAAAGAAGCTCTAACTAAAAGATATTACCAGAGGAATATACTCCTGCAGGCAAGCTGCAAAACATAGTTGGTTTTTATCTTATAATTTATATGAGACAAACACGTTGAATTTGTATAAGAGTTTATTTTTTTATGTAGTTATTACATTTTTAACTAAAACAGATATACCTATTTTTCATATACAAATGAGTCTTTTTCAATTGTTACACAGTAAGAAATTGCTGAATATTTTCTATTCAAGAAAATACCTCTAAGGGTATTACTGCCACCACCTCCACCAATATTCTCGTTTTCAAAGATTACACAAGTTTGTCAATTGTATTAAGATTAGATTGCCAGAGTTTATTTAAAAACTCTTGCATATCTTCCTAATTTATGCTTCTGTAGCAATCGATGGTCTAGCTATGCTTTTCTTAGTCCGTCGACTTCATATTGTAAAAAGGATTTCGACAAATGTTGGCTCTAAAAGACGTTTTTGTTACTTTTATGATTTCTCTGTATGTCTAACGTACAAAATCAATGTACCTGGTTCAGTGGTCCTTTGCTTCTTAGAAATTTCCATTTATGCGAAATTATTACACAGTTTACTGTACCAAATAAAAAAATTAAATATTACAGGTCATTTTCTAACTGCTCCAGACAAAACTATTTAGCAGAGGGGGCTATTTTCTTAGTGAGGATATGCGCTACCTCTACTTTCAGGTGTGTAGATGAGCCAGAGGTAATAAACCTGAAATAAATAAAAACAATTATAATATAAATGTTCCAAAAAGTAAACAATATTACTTACATGTTTATTTATATTATTTCGTTTGATTTTAATACTGATTTTATCTATAGTAAGTGCTTCAATTTTCTTGGTATTTGCCTTCTACAAAAAATTTTTTCATGATTGATCACATACCTTTTTTAAATAAGAGCAATAATTATTTTCCTCAAAATGCTGAGAACAGACATAACAGAGTTTAGCTAAAAATATTTTCTAAACAATTTGAATAATGGTTTGTAAACACTGTTTAAGTTAAGTGCTTGAAATTCCTAGGAGACCTGAAAAATAAAAAGCATTTAGAATAGAATAGGAACAAAATTAAAGTAGTTACTGTTACTTACAAATGCAAAGGTTCAACATAAAATCACCAAGTAAAGCAATGTTTTCAAGACATTCATTATTTGTTAATGGTTTTGTAAAGTGTAGGTTCGTATATAGTATCTTTGGGGCTTTGGGTAAATATTATAACATAAGCACTAAAACTATTGCGTCAAGATGTAGGCAATACGTAATTAGTGTTCAAAATTGCGGCGTTTTCTGTCTTCTTTTAAAACGCACTCCAACAGCTGCGCAGTGCAACCTTTCTCCGTATAGTAAGAGAAAATCGAAGTATGTGGTCTGATATGAAACCCAATCGGAATGCGTAATAAATTAGGGTTTAATTATGAATAATTGGATTAATCTAGTAGTTTTTCATCGTTAAGGGCATCCCTTAATCAGGCTTGGGGTCCAGCAATAAAGCGCAGATGGATTAATCTGCTAGTGTTTCGTCATTGGTAGCTGCAAAGCTGATGATATACAAAAGGTAAAAAATACAGGTGCTTATTTGAAAATAAAAGTTGAACTCGGTCCTAGAAATACGAAACGATTAGTTAAAATTTTGGTGGTGCAAATTATAAGAATTTTAATTTTAACAAAAACGTTGTTCAATTATTCTTTATAGTAATAAAAACGCCAGCCTTAAAACCGAAAATAAGCTTTTTCGTATTTTTTAGAATATCTTCGGGACTTATCAGAACATCTACAACTGTTTTGGTCTATTGAATTGCCCGTAGAATATTAAACTTGATACTTATTTAACCGACATTTTATATCCTGCGGTTCACGAAATCTCTGTATCCGAGATATAGAATAATGTATGACTTACCTTTTTGTTGAACCCTGTATAAAATTACAGGAATTTAAAAAGTAACCAAACGTTGATAACAAAATTATGTTCAAGTAGATCTACCAAAAATACATTATTCGGTAGAATTCTCTTAAAATCAATTAATGTTTTTTTTTTATTTTCAAAATAAGTACTTTTTCTATTTGCTCTACATTTTTTAATTTAAACTTTTTTATTAAAAAATATTTTTTTTTATTTTGTATAAAGCCTATTCATTGCATTAATATTCACAAAACTAGAGTAAAAATAGGTTTTTTTGCCATGCCATATTTTTCTCTCGCTTATCAGATAACGATATTTGTTTCATTTCAATCTCTTTACTGAACGTCTGGGAAAATGAAGAAAACAAATTGGAAAAGCCGGCAATGCCAGTTCAATTTCTTATGAAATAGAATCATCAACACTTTTCCACCCTCTAGAGATTTTGTAAGCACCAGGTGGATAAATATATCCCGGTTCTATATATTGACAGAGTATAATCTTTTACCTTCTTTTGTGAACAAAAAATAGTCTCTTATGTTGTATTCCATATATATTTGTCAATATTACTTATACCCACGTCAAAGAAATGGTTTTTCGTTAGAATAAAAAACCTGGAGGAATATTTTAATGCCCTATGAATTTAATGGAATATCTTACATAGAAAGGGAACGCAGAAATACCAATTAAATCTGCAGAAGGTCGATTTAAGATTGTTTATTTTTATTACTGAAAATTGAATTGGTATTTTTTTGGTCATTTTCTGTTCAGCAAAGCGCTGTATCCTACGAAATTATTGGAGTTATTACAATCCAATCATAAAAATAAAATTAAACGAACCAAAAGTTAACGCATGTGTGCACGTAGCTTAGATCAATAAAGAAAACTTATATTTCGTACATATTTTTTTTAATTGTTGAGCTTTCGGTATCACGCCATCTTCAGTACTTATCTACAAAGATGCCTAAATATAGATAATATGAACAAAGGACTTGCAAGTGCTGGTGTAAATTTTATAAAAATTACTTAACTATTAAAATTAATAAATTTACAAGGTACAATTAAACGAAAATTAGTAATCACAAAACCTAAGAATTGGAGTAACAGCCCTTTAGCTTTCTAATGTTAAGCAAATAATGATTGATAGTAAACCATGTTGTTATATCACAATTTTACGTTAACAGTTGCTAGAAGAATCAAAATAAATTAAGCAGTAGAGTTGTAGGTTGTGGCAAATTATAGATAATATACAATTCTAGTACAACTAATAGTATATTATTAAATGAGCAAATAATGGCCATAAATTGCGAGTGTAATACTATACTTTGTCCACGACCATTATTTTTCCTTTATTAAATAAAAGTTAAGTGTAGAATGAAAAGTTTTTATCAAACATAGGGTTGTTTTTCGATTTTTTGATTTTTCGATTATTAGATTTTTCAATTTATTGATTTTTTGAATTTTCGATTTTTCGATTTTTTGATTTTTCGATTTTTCGATTTTTCGATTTTTCAATTTTTCAATTTTTCGATTTTTCGATTTTTCGATTTTTCGATTTTTCGCCTACGAGTGTTTTACTCTCCTATGAAATAGACAGATGTATGTACTTTTAATGAATTTGAAAGAAATAGACCAAATGTTAATGTACGCTTGTGAATTGAACAGGAGGGTATACATAGGCACATACAGCATTTGTTGTATCTTTTACATCCTTCATTATTAATAATTGTTTTGTAATCTATATTAAATTTTTGTTATGTTCTGTTACTGAACAAATTCTTTTTGTTATTTTTATTTAATGTCAGTTTTTAAATAAAGAAAACAGCAGTGTTACTTAAAAACTCGAAAATCTTTGTTGTTAAGAAAACAAAAGATATTAAACTATACATTTTTAAACAGTAGATGAATCTCTGTTTTGAATGCCATCAAAATATACAGGGTGTTCCATTTAAAATAATACATATTTTTTCCATTCAAGTTGACCAACATTGATGTGATAAAATGTGAACAAACTTGAAAAAAAACTTTTGGATAAACGAAAGCAATTAGTGAAAACCCCATCTCTTTTGAGCAATTAATAAGCTGTGCATTTACATTTAATTTTTATATTTTTAGATTTTTCGATTTTTCGATTTTTCGATTTTTCGATTTTTTGATTTTTTGATTTTTCGATTTTTCGATTTTTCGATTTTTTGATTTTTCGATTTTTCGATTTTTCGATTTTTTGATTTTTTGATTTTTCGATTTTTCGATTTTTTGATTTTTTGATTTTTTGATTTTTCGATTTTTTGATTTTTCGATTTTTCGATTTTTCGATTTTTCGATTTTTCGATTTTTCGATTTTTCGATTTTTCGATTTTTCGATTTTTCGATTTTTCGATTTTTCGATTTTTCGATTTTTCGATTTTTCGATTTTTCGATTTTTCGATTTTTCGATTTTTCGATTTTTCGATTTTTGCGATCGACCAAATTTCGCACTTTTTGTCCATGTCGTAACGTGGCAGGTAGGTAGCAAAACCATTGTTTATTGAGTTTAAATAGGGATTATTTTTTAATTCGATTTTAATGCTAATTATAAAGATATTAAGCAGACAAAATAATGATGCGCCTTTAATTTGTGTTACTTCAAAGAAACTTTAAAAGTATTTTGCTTGTGTGTTGTACATTTTTGATATTTTTAAAGTGTTTTAAGTATTTGAATTTTGTGTTGCTTATTTTAGGATGTTTTCAAAGGGTTTGAATTAAAGTTTAGTGATTTCTTGAGCTATATTATTGGGACAATAAAAAAAAACTAAAAATGTTAAAATGTGCTTAGATACTTGCAAAATTACGAAGGGAACGGATATGAAATAATTTTGATTAAAAAAAAAATGATGTTATGGCTAAGAAATTAATTGCCGCATGTCACCAGAAGGAACAGTAAACTTGAATAATGGGAAGTACCTATGTATATTTACTAATTAAGGGCTATTAGCGACTATGTAATAAAATATTTTAACGGTTTTTTTAAACGCATTATTCCTAATAACATTACCATTTTAATGATGGATAATACTTGGTAATTTCCCTATTTAAATTTTGTTGGTTAGATTGATGGAGGGGAGGGGAATGACGTTTATTTATTTAGTATACACCACTCTACAGCAAAGTGGAGGTTGACCTACAATAATATAACACTATGAGAAAAGAATTTAAAAAGTATTTTTCTTTAAGCACATGATGGCAAAGACTAAGAAAATTTATAAGAAAAACCGCTTTAACCCAACATTGTTTAATTAAACCACCGAACAGCGCAAAAACGCTCAGGAAGCCGTTAAGAATGAAATGTCAGTTTTGAAAGCTTCCAAAACCTTTCAGGTTCCAAGGAGCTCTCTTGGATATAAAGCATCTGGTGCCCGGCCAGAAAACTTTGGAAAGGACTTGCGTTTTTAGAGATGATGTTGAAAAGTTATTGTGTGATTGGATAAAAGTGTCTTTTGCTAAGGGTTTTCCTGTAACCAAAGATGGTCTATGTTACTCGGTACAAAAGATCGCCAATAAAACCAAACAAAAACTCCATTTACGAACAATCGTCCTGGGCGGAAATGGTTTGAGTCGTTTATAAGTCGACATCCAGAACTCTTCGTTAAGCAATATGAATACACTACCAAGGCTCGCACCGTTGTTAGTGCCGAAAAGATTAAGAAACAGTTTCGCAATACCTTGGATGATCTTGGAAACGACGCAACAGTACTTGAGGATCCAAAAAAATTATGGAATATAGATGAGAAAGCATTTTACCAAAGTGGAGGCTGCGTAATAGTTGAAAAGGGCAAACCGTGTATATCAAGTCTATGAATAGTAACAAAGAAAATCTTACTACTTTGATAGTTGTTAATGCGATTATGCTCCTTTGTTAACTTTATATAAAATTAAAAGAGTTCCAGCAACATACTTCTTGTTGGCACCACTTCTTTGGGAACTGGTAAATCCAAGAATGGATTGCTGACTGCAGAGACGTTTAACGATTACATAGTTGACATTTTCCATATGATTTAATCGAACAAAAGTAACTTTTCCAGTAATAATGTTTATGGATGGACATACATCACATTTAGGTCTCCAGTTAAACAAATTTTGCAGATATAGCGGCATAATTGTAGTGTGTTTATATCCCAATACTAACCCAAATTTTACAGCCATTAGATGTAGCAGTTTTTTTCCCACTCAAATGTCACTGAAAAAAGGATTTGCGAACGTAAAGACTGAAACATAATGGAGAGAAAATCCGCAAGCAAGATATACCAAATCTTTTGAATATCATTTAAAACAACAATAATAAATGAACTTAGAAAATATGGACAGCAAGTGTGTCAATAAAAGCTTAACTCTTCTAGTTCAACCCCAAGAAAACCAAACTTAAAATGTAGAAATTTTTAACACAGATTATCTTAACTTTAAGAATGCATGCTTATTTTATGTTAAAAAAATAAATAGAAGTGTTATTTGAGTTTATATAAAAGCATCAACAAAAGAAAAAAAGGAACAGAGAAGCTAAAATGTTAATTGATGTATAGGAAAGCATCAAGTACGATGTAGACTCAAATAAAAATAAAGAAGTTTCCGAGGATCTACCTGATTTTCGAGAAGACATATAAGAATTTTCTTTGCCTGAATTTAACCATGTTACAGCTTAAATTTATCGACGTTAGATATCAATAAAGATGATCTTTCTTGGATTCGCAAAACCATTGACCCCTTGGCTATAAAATTGTTTGATGAAAACCTAATTAACAAAATCGATAAAACTTTGAAAATATCTGGTTCATTTAATCATCACCAGAGCAAATTCATACTAATTTTAATATCGATCTAAAAGCTCTAACAATTTTGTTAATAAAGATAAAAATAAAAGCAATTGTGATAGTACAGACTATAAAATTTCCACAAATAAGACTGATAAACAAAACATGGGCTGTGAATACAAAATTAATGCAGAGGTAAATAAAGAAAATATGGATTTAAAAAACAGAAAATAAATATTTCAAGTAATATACTTGTGATAACCGAACCAAAAATTAACCAGGTTCCAAAAAAGGACCTACACGTCGAGTGTTTTAAGCAGCGTGAGTTTGATTAAAATAAAAGAAAAAATAACTTGTTAAACTTAATGCACTTAAGAAGAAATAGGAAAATAAAAAAGGAGCTGAAAACAAGCGAAATCGGATAGAACAACAGCAAAACAAAAATAAAAACACTATACAGAATCCAAAGTAATAAAGAATAAAGAAAAAGACAAAATCTACAAAGAATAAGACACCAACCATAACTCAGCATCACCAATTACAATGTTCAAGAAAAACTAATAAACTAAAAACCAGAAATACTAGAAGAACAAGAAAAAGACATAGATCAACTAACGTTTAAAGATCAGAAAAATTTGAAAGAGAATACACATATTATCGTTAATTATAAAGACAAAGGCATAATAACAAATATTAGTGACGATGGATATTTTATAAGTACAATGACAAAAGCACTGAACCTCTGGAAATGGCCCGAAAAAATAGACAAAATATGGTATAAGAATGACGGAATTATTAAAATTATTAATGCTCCCCAGAAAATTAATTCTAGGGGTGTATTTTCAGTTCCTGATAGGTTTAAGTTTATTTTATAAAACCGTTTTTAATAAATTTTATATGTACCTACCTGTACTGTTTTAGTTTATCTTCTTTTAGACAACATAATTTAATTTGTCATAATAAGTTTTTTTAATAATTTTTTTTTGAATTTTTTTTATTAAACTTATACTTTTCCCTCTTAGAACTACTTATGGCCTCAACAGATACCACTAATGGCCCCTACTGGTACAACTAATGGCCCATACTTGTACTTATGTCACTGAAAGTGGCAAAAATGGATTTGCCAGCCTACATTGTTTAAAAGTGTTTTTAAATATTGTTTTTTATATTTTCTTGTGTAAATAAATTAATCTTTAGATCAATAACAACATTCTAAATTACAATTGGCTCAAATAAAACTTGAATCATTAACAACATAAAACTTGGAATGAAAATAATCCTTATTATAGCCGAAACCAGTACTCTTACCATATTTATCTTTCAATTTTGAAAAGTGTCTGCTGTGACGTCACAACCGCAATAACTCTCTGCGATTGTGAGTTGCCAATAGCAATACCCAACTAACAAAGTAGCTTTATAATTTTTAGTTTACAAGACTATTATATTTTATTGATATTATATTGCTGTTTCTGGAATGCTAATTTATTGTACTACAGTTGCAGGAATCACTATTTTGTTCTCTGAAACTAAATTGTTATATAAATTGGTTTTTACAATATTCTTACAGCAAAATTATAAAATAGTTTTCACGATAACTATGAAATTGTTACATAAACATTTATACAACTGTTCTATACAATATTTCAGCTTATAAAATAAAATTGCTTTATAGTTATTCTATATTATTGTTCTGGATTACCTTTAGAACTTTTTGGTTATACAAATATAACTGTTTCTTAACCTCATAATAACGCTTTAAAAAATAGTTATATAAATATTAGTGCGAGATAATTCCGCGTCAATAGCAATTTGCTTCTGATGAAAACTCTAAAATAACTGTAATATATTGTCGACATACACTATTACAAATCAGAAAACTGTATAGCAATTATTTTAGTTAAGAATAGTATTATCCCTTTAAAAATATTTATAAAAAAAATAAAGCAACTACATTTGGTAGTACCAAGGCCATATTATTTTGTATTTTATGTTTGTTCAACTACTTCCCAACAGTTTGCTGGTTTGTCTGGACACTCAAAAAAAAAACTATCATTCAGCCAGATAATAATTAGGTATGTTCTGAATAATCATGCCCCAATACTAAAAGAAAGCCGTATTTTTGGCGATGTCCATGTTAAACTTGCTTATTCTCGTAATATTAAAAATTATATTTGCCTAATAAAGCTGTAGAAACAAATCTTATCATTTCAATTCTCAAATACTTAAATAGGAAACGATTTAGTAAGGTTATATTATATTTTGTCATATAGTGCAGAAATATGAAACAATTATACAACAAACCATGATGAACTTGTTTTGTAGAAATAAGTAATACAACTTAATTATTGTATTACAGCTGTTTTTACTACAATAATATTTTATAATTATGATTCAGTCTTAAAATAACTTTCTAATACCTCTGAATAGCCGCCATATTTAACAAAAACCTAAAATAGTTTTAAAGCTAAATCTACTGTCGGTTTTACTAGTATTTAAGAGAAAACCAATGTTAATTATAGATTTTAATTATTAGTAATATTAGCATAATCTTATTACTAAAAAAAATCAAATTGCATAAATTTAATTTTTGTTTCACACTGAAAAATTATTAGAAATATGAATCAAACTCGAGGCGCTTAAAAATTTAGTATTGTATGTGCTATATAATTAAGAGTAATTCTTGCTGTGCATCCAAAAACGACTTTTATGACAAATATAGAATTAATTTGTTTTCACCAGATACATTTAAAAAACTAAAATGTTACTGATTTTGATATGGAACCTAACCTCAAAATTGAAAATTTATAAAACAGTTATAAAAGTTTAAAAAAACATTTGTTTAAAGTCTGTGTAAATGTGTAGTAACTGTTCGGTAACTGCATTTAACAAATCTTATAGAATTTACAAAAGAACCAAATAGTTCTGTAATACTGCGCCCATTTTGTGTTTATTACTGTTGAAAGAATGTTCCGGAAATGTTCTTAGCTAATATTCTATTTTATAAATTTTGTTCTGTAAACATTTTTTTAGCTTTTATAAAATATCAAATTGTTACTTGGGTAATGGTATATTTTAAAATATATAAACGGCCGCTTTACTGAAAAACTTTTGAAAGTCGTCTAATTTTTGTACGTGTTACACCTGAGCGCCACTCAACCTACCTCCACTTGGCCCAGCTAGTCCCCCACTCATAAATAGTAAGTATAAGAGAGTCTTTGGACAGAATTGAGGGTTTACTGAAATACGTTGTGTCTTCTTTTCACTGGCTCCTAAACTTCAAGCGCCCAAAATGGTCTGGCAGTTATGTTGTTAAGGACTGATTCTACCGTTGTGTTAAACGGAGATTAAAATGACGTTGTTAATGTAAAAATGTCATTTTAAACTTCGTTTAACACAACGATGGAATCGACCCTAAGAGAATTCAAAGAATATTTCCTGAAAGTTTTATTCTTGTAAAAACACGTTAATTTTAACAAATGTTTTGATATTTAAAAAAAATTAAATATAGGTGTCGCAACCGAGATATATCTGCCTGGTTATTATTTCTTTATTCAACTGGTATTAAATTATAAACACCTTACTCAAAATGACCGCTGGCTCATTATGTTTATAACTGTATATTTAAAATGGAATGCCTATATCGATGAGTAAGCGTGGTAGAAGTAGTCCTCTAATGCTACTGAAAATAAAGCAAGAATTTCATGAAAACATTGTAATTTTGACGTCTAGCATACTCGGACGCTTGCGCATTATTGATGTTATCTTATGATTTTACAGTAAGTACCTACTGATTTTTGCAATTTTTAGTGGAGTGTGATTTTGAGGTTATTTGTTATTTTATAATTTCTTTTGTTTGGTTTTAATTTTTGGCGTCTTTAGGGTATCCGTGTTTTATAGGAAAACATTTTAAATTTTTTAAAAATATATTAAATTGATTGTGTTACCTACTTGTTAATTAAATCTCATCGTAAATTTTGGAAAAATAAATTAAATTCCTCGTGTTACTTTTAAATGTAAGAGAAGTTTCAGATCATAAAATTTAAATCTTTATTTTTATTATGCATCTCGATTCAGATACTGGATTGGTCTATGTGGAAACTCAACTGATTCTAGAGACGTTTTTATTCTTCAAAGGAAGATCCTTAGAATAATAGGTAAAGTTCCTAAATATGACTCATTTGTACTAATATTTGCAGAAACCGGTATTTTGCCTCTAGCTTCATTATACAGTTTTCCTGGTTTCCTTAATTTTTAATAAATAAATAAATCATCAACGAATTTATACTTTATGGCAAATCTAAAGTTAATGTGTTTTCATTAGATGCATTTAAACATTCTTTTAGCTTTTTTAAAATGTCAAGTTTTTACTTAAAAGGATTTAAAGGATTTCTAATGGCAAATCTATATTCAAATTATTCCACACCACAGTGGCCTCTAAGGCTTTGGAAGCAATTTATCACACTCTCTATAAATTAATGATTGTTTATTTTTTATTAAACAAGCCCAGTTACAAATTATCCTTCCAACAATCGTTGCTTTGTGGCACACGTCGCGTTGTTTTCCGTTTTTATAATTGATTTATTTAATCATTTTTTTTTATTTGTATTATTTTTTTGTTCGGTAAACCTGCACTCAAAAAGTTTCCAGCTCATCCATCAACCATTTTAACATATTTCCAGTTATTTTCCAACAAAAATTTGTATTATAAATTGAAAGTGGGATACACTCGATTAATGTTGATGTTGATGTTGATATTGAAAAACTAATTTCCAGTTATTCTGAATATCAAAAATACTTCATACAGAACTTTAATCATTTTTTGATTTCAATGATGATAATTTGAAATCAACAAATGTTTAATGCACATGTGTTTCGCATAATCAATGACTGCAATTTCTAGATTGATTTCAATTTTAAATATTTATTTTCATTTGGCAGGGACACATTTTTGTTTGAAAACCTGTTAATTTCGCAAGATGTACAATGTGGTATTGATAATGCCATATAAAACACACAATTTTATTTATTTCACAATATATTCTCATTTATCGTTTATAAAGTAATTCTCACTCTTCGTATCAACGGAAGTTAGCAGACAAAGCGTGCGAAGCGACAGTTTCTTAAAGTTTCGATATTTACCGCCAGGTATTGAATTACTTCCAAATAAAAAAGCAAAGATAAAAAATTATGATATTAACACTCTACCTCTGATTTTGCTTATTAAGAAGAAAGTCATTCTTGTGTCGGTTTTCATCTTATTAGGACTCATCAGCAAGAAAATATTGACTTCAGTCTCTAATGGAGTCGTCAGGCAATACAAAATTCGCTCGCGTACATTAATAGAGGTTTCAACAAGTGAAAATGGTAACGCCATTTACACTTAGTAAGCACTATCAAAAGTCGCTGTAGTATCTAGTTTAAAGACTAGGTGGAATATAAGCCAGGCAGGCTTTTAAAAAACGGCCGCTCGTATCATTGTGAGTTTTTTATTTTATTTTACATCTTGGTCACATTTAGGTTTTTAATTATTTCCCCTTCTAAAAAATAGCCCTGTTGTATATTCTTAGATAAAAGAGACCAGAGATATAACATACACCGGTGTTTAACCTTCGCAAATAATGCCAATTTCTAAAGAAAGGTTAATGGAGTGGGGGTACTGGGTGGAGATCCGAACTCTAACAGGGACAGTCTTTGTTTATTAGCATCATAATGAACTATTAGATTTACTTTAAAGATTTTTAATGGAATTTTGTAATATAAAATAAAATTAACGACATTTTATGTAAAGAGAAGACCGTTTCCTTTGAAATAGATTATTCGATAATTTTTGAAAAATCGAAAATAATCAATTAAATTAAAAGTCGAAATGCCGATAAATCGATTTTTGAAATAATCTATTATATATTTTAAATAATCTATTTTGTTCGTATTTCCTTTAAAATCGTTTATTTAATTATATTCGAAATATCAAAAATAATCGTTCATTCGAAAATAATCGCTCAATCGAAAATAATCAATTAAGCGAAAATAACCATTTAATTAAGAGGCCGATTCTACGATCAATCGATTTTCCAAAAAAATACCCGAATTATCGATTATTTTCAAATAATCCTTTTTTTTTAGTATTTGCTTTAAAATTGATTATTTGATTATTGAAAATCAAAAATAATCGATAAATTGAAAATAATCGATTATTAAAAAACCGATGGACTGATAAATCGATCTTTCTAAAAACTAACCCAAATATCGATTTTATAAAATAACCGATTATATTCAATCAATCAATCGATTATTTTCATAGAATCTATTTTTCGTATTTCTTTTAAAACGAATTATTCGAATACATTTGAAAAATCGAAAATTATCGATAAATTGAAAATATTGGGTTAATAGTAAATAATCGATTAACTAAAAAAGCCGATTAAACAATAAATCGCTTTTTCTAAAAAAATCGATTATTTTCAATCAATCGAATATTTTGAATAAATCTAGGTACTTTCTTTCTGTAATTCCTTTAAAATCAATTATTCTAGTAGGTGTCTTAAAAACACGAAAATAATTTTTTGAAAATGTTCGATTAATCAAAAATAATCGATCAATTATAACGGATAAATCGATTTTCATAAAAAAAAAATAAAAAAATTTGTAACCCCTATCGGCCGCTTGCTTTTATCCGAGCATTTAGCTCCAAAATTTAGAGATTCGGATTTTTTGATCCTGTTATCTTTGAAACCGCATTCGATTATATAATAAATAATAAATATTGCTAGAATTTACATTTTTTTGGTAAATGAAGATTTTTTGTCGAGTTGTTTAGGGGTTTATAATGTAACATTTTATTAATAATATGACTAACTTCCATAACATTAGTATTTTTTTTTGTTTATACTAGATCATATCGTGCGTTTTACTTTGTTTTAAGACTTAAGATTCAAATGTCACTTCCCATTTGGTTGTGGTTGATATTTTTTAGAATCCGATGTTTTTATAAAATATGAGAACCCTATTTCAATACCTTCTTCAACTTCATTAATACTGCTTAGCCACAGTTTATAGCTAAAAATTCAGTTCGCTCACTCTGCGTCGGCACTTTTGATCTTAATGTTTCAGTTTATACACTGCGCAACTCGGATTTGTATCCCTGGCGCATACAAAATCAATTCATAACCAATTCAATATATGACAACCACCTATATTCAAACAGCATTCTTCTGCGCATCCTGAATTTGTATCCCTTGAGTGGATATTATTTTGGAACATTGAATTGGTCCGAGTGAGCGAACTGATTCTTTTAAGCTATAAACTGTGGCTTAGCCTTATTTTTGAAAACATTTAAGTTTTTTTAGGCTGAACAGAAGGATAGTACTAAAATCGTCTCAATAGTAAATTTTTCAAGAGAAAGCGTGTTTAATAGGTGTAGAGGCCCCATGCATTTCAATATCTGTTCTGGGTCCCAAATTTTTTTATACTTAGGAAAAGTGGGTTGCAATTTGAAGACGCCTTTCATCAACCGTTCAATACTTTCCGAGTTGCATGCATTACAAATTTAACTTACAAACTGATCTGTGTGTATTTCAAGTTGGGTATTGTGCTCCTAAGTTAAATTCAGTTTTAAGAAAGGACAAAGTGCTTTCTGCAATTAGTTGAAATACCTGTATTCTTTTCCTTACAAAAATACCAGTATTTTAAATATGGTGTGTTATATTGTTTGATTGTGTTGTTGCTTAGTAAAGCAATCATAACGTTAACAATGTCTTTTGAGGAAAGCGAACTGGATTAAATAACGGATGCTAGGGTAAGATGTTTCCACATTGGATAAGTATCTCTGAATGGAGATAAAAATTAATCGTTATATACTGTAGAATAATAACCTCTAAGCCAATCAATGATTCCAATTTTAAGCACCAAGGCTGTAACTTTCATAAAGGATATACTAATAAGCATTGTACCCCATCGGTTTCAGTTTTATCAAAAATGTTTGATAATAAGAAAGAGGAAACAAGTAAGCGTACATGCACACATTTTTCTGCATATATCCCTATATAATTTAACCATCCGCGCGACCGCCATCCGCCGCGGTTTGTGACTCGTGCTTTATTCACCTTAATCTTCTTATCACAATTTTATATCAACGAACATAACAACCAAATCTTATATAAACATATCTTCTAACTATCGTTGATGTAAATTATTGGTAAGTTTTTTATTTATTTATTTATTTAGGATTAAATGACTTACTCGTAAGGAAGTTCAATCATAATTATACGAGGTCCGGTCCACTAGAAGATATAATATAACAAGATACACACCTTTTAATGGAAAATTAAAAATAATTTAAATTTATAAATATGTAATTTTTTTTTATTTTTTATAATATTATCTAGGTATAAATGAAATATTATGATAATGAGGATGCTTAACCTAAAATTATAATACAATAGCTATAAACGCTATAATTAATAATTATAAAACAATCGAAAATAAAATAAATATATATTTTTTGCCTTTTACTGTTTATAAATTCAAAATTATTTAAAGGTTTATTATAGAATCTGAAAAATGTTTGTGACCTTTCAAACCATCCAGCAGCAGTTCTTATTGTCTCAATACTAACGCCTGATCTGTAGACTGCAGATACTGCCGCATGTCTTGAACTACACGCTGTAAAACTTTTTGTATTAATGCCCGCTTTTTAAAAAACGTATCTTATCCATCTAGAGATTGAGATGAAGCTGGGCGATAAGGCGTTTTTAGAGTTATTAACAAGTGTTTAATATTAGGCCTTAGAGATTCAGTCCTTTTTAAATATTCAATTAGTGTAGAGGCTAAACACAATTCTTGCTTTTCTTTAAAAAACAGAAAAATTACTTTGGGTTGTTTTTTGCCGGGATCAGAAGTTTTCAATATTTCTGGAATTAAAATTTCAATATATTCGCTTTTCTTAAAAATAAAGGGGTTCCATTAGAAGCGCTCGATTTTTGTAACGCAATAAAACAAATTGTGAGAATGATAGTATCTATTTTTATTTTTTATTATAAAGTACATGTAACATTATATTTTGAAAATTATATCAGATAAATATCCGCCGCGGCTTTGCCAGGTTTGCTAAATCCTGGATACCCAATTTGCGATGTCGTTATTACATAAAAGTGGCTCAATTTCAGCAAGAACGCGCTTAATGTTGGCCTTTAAGGCGGCAACCGTCCGCGGTTTGTCAGCATAGACTTTATATTTTAGAAAGCCCCAGAGAAAAAAATTCAGTGGCATTAGGTCGCAGGATCTGGGCGGCCAATTAACGTTACCATTTCGCGATATAACTGAACCTTCAAATTTTTCATGCAATAGTGTCAGTGTATCACGTGCCGTATGGCACGTAGCACCGTCTTTCTGAAACCACATGTTTCTTATATCGATCCCATTTACTGAAGGCCAAAAAAACTCTCTTATCATGGCCCTGTATAACTCGTTGTTGACTACAAATTCTGCAATTTTGCTTGTTAACAAAGCCACTTAACCAAAAATGAGCCTTGTCACTAAACATTATTTTTCGCCCTAAATCAGGATCGACCGCTTGTAAGGGAATTTCTCGCCACAGAGAAAACGCTCTCTTACGAATGACGCTGGTTACGGGCGGTTCTCGAGCGCCAGATTTTTGGTAATGGTTTACTCCACGAACTTTCGAAACGGCGTCGAAAGTACTCGGGTAGCTACAGATGGAGATGAAAAATTCCAGGGGTCAAGGTCACTTAGACACAGGTAATAGTGTGCCACAAGTAACGGGCTTTAATCGTTGCTTGGGCTGGTACAGAATTAATCATTAGCTGAAATATAAGAGGAAAATAAATTAAGGAATTAACAACCAGTAATACGGCAGGTTAACATTGACACATATATTGTGGTTAACTATTTACAATAAAAAAAAGGAATTAAATATTTCAACGCCCACCCTCACGGTAATATGTACAAACCCTGAACAAAAATAAACAAACAAAACGGACGGAAATGACTTTCGAGTAGTCTCAATCAGACGTAAAGAAAAAAAATTAAATCAATACTTATAATTCACGGTCGCATTAAAAGTTTATTATTGAATTGTCTATTCTGTTGTTGAGTTAAAAATGCAATTTGCTATTTCATTCGAAAGTATTTCGGTCGTAGCAAAAATTAACTGTTAAATTGTCTAATCGGTATTTACAATCAAATGTAATTGAATGCTTCAGTAAAGCAAAATATCATATTGTTTGCAGAGAATGCGAGGAGACAGGTTCTGGGTAATACCAATTCCAGGGCTGAAACCGGGACCCTATAAGAGGTTTACTCACTAGTGGTTGAAAAGTAAAACCAACTAACAACCGGGATAGTACATTATCCCTGAGTGAACCGATCGTAATCACGAGCCGCTTCAAACTTGGGAATGATACTATTTAATGTCAATTAAATAACGGAGTTTTACATAAAATAAATTTAATAACCGGGATAGCACACTATCTCTGAATGAGGCGATCGTAATCACGAGCCGCTTCAGACAGGGGAATGATACTATTTTAGTTCACTTACAATAACGGAGAATAACGCAAATGAGGGTTTCAGATGGAAAATAAACTAATAACCGGGATAGAACATTATCTCTGAATGAGACGATCGTAATCACGAGCCGCTTTAGACAGGGGAATGATACTATTTTAGTTCTGTTGAAATAACGGAGACTTAACGCAAATGAATTTTTAGATATAGAATGAACTAATAGCCGGGATAACACCTTATCTCTGGATGAAGCGATCGTAATCACGAGCCGCTTTAAACTGGGGATGATGCTATTTAAATTCTCTTAAAATTTGTAGTTCGGAGAATAAAACAAAAGAAAATGCCTCGTCGCAATTCTACAAATATAACCAATCAAAACATTAGACAATTCCCAAACAGTTCCAATCAATTATTTATTGGATAATGTTTTTAATAAACTGTATTGTTTGTTCACGGAAATTCCCTGCAGTAGGAAAAATTAACTATAAGACTATATTTACGATTAAATGAAAAATAAATTATTTAACGGTTAAGCCTTCAAATAAACTAAAATGAAATTTGTAATTTATTCACATAAATTTCCAGTAGTAGGAAAAATTAACTATACGACTATATTTACAAATAAATGAAAAATTAATTATTTAACGGTCAAAACTTTAAATAAACTAAAATGAAATTTATTATTTATTCACGGAAATTTCCAGTAGTAGGAAAAATTAACTATATGACTATATCTACGATCGAATGAAAAATAAATTGTTTAACGGTCAAAACTTTAAATAAACTAAAATGAAATTTATTATTTATTCAAGGAAATTTCCAGTAGTAGGAAAAATTAACTATACAACTATATCTACGATTGAATAAAAAAAAATAAATTTTTTATCGGTTAAGACCTTAAATAAACTAAAATGAAATTTATAAAGAACGGTGTATTCTAACAAGAATAAATTAAATTATTTCTCAATCAAAACAAATTCCAAATCCTAACTCAACACGGAATATTGTTATTTAAAATAAATCAAATTAAATCGGTTTCAAATAGCACGGCTTAAAGACTCGGTCAAGAAATAAATTATATAAAAAAAAACTGTCAACAAACTTTACCTTTCGGTAAATTCGCGGCGTGGAATAAATTTCGGAATCGTATTTAGCGTTTAATCGACTATTGGATTGGACGGTGTAAAAGCAAGTCTGTTCGATAAATCGGTATATAAGGAACTAAAAATTTTATTTCAATCTCGGACCACGTTTAGTCAGCATACATTAAAATGCAAATGTGCCTAGCCAATGAGAACGCTCCGGCATCAGCGGGGGTGTGGCCTATGTGCCGCCAAATTCAAAATTCCAATTTATGTAGTTATGCGGAATTCTGTATCAAGGAAATATTTTTAAGTAGGTTCTGTGATGGATTCAAATATGCCGCCAAATTCAAAATTCCAATTTATGTAGTTATGCGGAAGTTTTGTATTAAGGACACATTTTTAAGTATGTATTGTGATGGATTGAAATATTTCAAATTTTTTATGAAAAAAAGAGCTGCGTTGCGTACATAAAGTAAATTATTAAAGTGTGGAAACGATCCATTATCTTACGAGTTAATTATTTGTCGAGATAAAACAGGATATTTTTAGTTCTACTTTTTTTTAAAATAAGTTTTACTTCCACTACCTTACAAAATATGACCTTCGAAAATAATGAACTCTTAAGATAATGGAGAGTTTCCACACTTTATGTATAATAGAACGTGATTTTTAGAATAAATAATTAATATTTATTTTGATACCTCTACTGATGGTGAGTTATTTTTTTGTATGTATATTTTTAAATAATAAATGAGAGGGAAAATAAAAACGAATAGGTACAATAGCATATGTTTACTAGGTTTATTTAAAACATTTAAATACAAATGTATTAAAATTACCAATTAAAAAAATATGTATTATGTATATTTTTTGAAAAGATGCATGGTTATATTATACATGATAACCTAACGGTTAAATAAAGTTCAATACATTTTTCTGGATGTCGAGAAGTAAACCTTTGGCCTAATATGCATTAGGCATTGAAACTTTTCTAGGTCTGGCATCTAATAGTCATCCTCATCCTCTCCAGTATTTAAGGAACCTAAAACATAACTCGCTTCTCTCCTCAAATAAAATACAGAATGTATATGTTTACACAGTACTGTTTTTACAGCATTCTCTGGACACTGACATTGATATCTATGTAAACATATTTTACATTTATTACAATTCCCAGTACGACATTGTATATCACATACTTCATTACAAGAAACTACATAATATTTATTACTCACTGAAGATTGTGCTTTGAATTTTCCAAATTAATTCATATTTTCTGCTTTTTTATGGGCTTCTACAACAATTTTGTGTTGATAATTGTTTGCATTTGGCATTTCAGCATTAATTATCCTTTTCCACATCTTCTCATCTAACAAATCCTGTAAATTTTCAACTCTAAAAAAATTTGAATCATATTTTAATTTTATTTTATCAACATTTTTCATTGCACGTTTTGTCTAATTGATAAAAGTATTTTTACCTAAGATTACGTCATCCACTCATTTTATTATATTTTAATTTGTTGAATTGTTTGATCTAACCTGTTTGAAAGTAAAAATGCCTCTGGAAATCCCATATTATTCTCATCTTTAATAAGAAGTATTGTAAGATCCAAATTTCTTCGGTTTGTTCCATGCGTTCCATCAATACAAATGATCCTTTTAAAGTCTCTTAATTTCTTTTCCATAACACTGCAAAATCTTAATCCTTTAATCCAGGGTAACTTTCACCTGAAAATAAAAACCCAACCTATACCTGCACCATCTAAACACTATAAAAATTGCATATTTTTAAATGTATTTTTATGTAACTACCAATTCTTTTGAATAAAAATGCATGGTTTTTTCCTTGCCTGTTCCATTCGTCAATTTTCAAAGTAGTAGCTGTCATATCATCAGCATCCCTTTTTTTGTCAATATTATACTTCCTTATTAAATATGCTAAGTCTCCTCTCGTTATTAAGTTTATTCTTTCTATTGTACCTATTATTTTGGCATCTTGAATTATCCTGTTGTTTATCACCCCTGCAGCTAATTGTCTAACTACAATATTTTCTTCAGCCTTTGACAGTCTCTTTGTTCTTAGCTCATCTACATGTCCGACATGAGTTTCAAGAAATTTTACTTGAACTGATCCTAATAAAAAATATTAATAAAATTAACAATATTAAATTAATACTACTAATTACCATATGTTAATTGTTTCACTAGAATTCTTAAAGGGCACGTTCCTCGGATGTGGATACTTCCCCCAGATTTTATATTTCGTACTTTACATGAGCCACTAAATCCTAAAAATAAATTTATGAAATACAAATGTTTAACTAGTAAAAGTTGATATAACCTTTGAAATTACTTCTATTATAATTGTAAAATATGCGTACTTCACCATTTTTAAATTTGTTTCTTGTCTGACAAGCATAATTAACTTCCTTGTTTTCCTGTGCTTTCCAAGATGTAAATTCTTCAAATTTAAAACAGATTCTTTAATAAATATATGGTAAATATCAAGCAAATGTTTGTTTAAATAATTATAATAAGAAAAATTCTATTGGTACAAATTGGACACATAATGTTTATTTTGTTCCTGTCCAGTAGATTCTGGGTGAAATTTCCTTAAGTGCCTGTTTCTTGTAGATGTACTTGAAAATCCAATTTCACAAAATTCACAAATCACATTCTGTTGGCTGTAAAATAAACACAAGATTTATATTATAATCTTAATATTTTTATCTTGAAAATGTCACAATATAAAAAATAATTACCTCCCCTGTGATTCTATATTTTCCTGCTGTAAACCGCAGAACAAGTTTAGTTTATGTTCAAAATTAAAAATGCTGAAAAGTTAGGTAGATAAATTCACTAACCAAACCAACGAAATCTGAAATCTAAGGTTAGGTTAGGTTAATTACTGCCAAAGCTCCAAATGTTCCTTAACAAAATTGACATAAATTGGAATTTTGAATTTGGCGGCATATAGGCCACACCCGGCTGGTGCCCGAGCGTTCTCATTGGCTGGGCACATTTGCATTTTAATGTATGCTCGTTTAGTCGTCGCATGCCCTACCACATCAGAAAATCCCACCATTAAAACGCGCGCGCAAAGTACCTCGACGATGGTTTGAACAGCGATTAAAACTGATGATATACAGGGTATATCCACGAAGTTAAAATTAAGTAAAAATCGAAATTAATACCCGGAATTAGTTAAAAAAAATAATAATGAAAATTGACTTCATTACAAGCTGCTCTAGCGCCCAATTAGCGAACCACGCCGCAGTCTATGATCGTTGGGTTTTAGTTATTAGGTTAATTGTACTTTATAAGGGTGAAGCTCTAAGTCTTTATGCAGGATTCGCCAAGTTGTCGTCGAAGACAGGCCAAGTTCTTGAGCCCGACGCGGAATGGACTGTTGCAGATTCTCACGTACACTTTCCCGAATTGCAGCAATATTCTCACGGGATCTTGAATTTTGCTGTCGTGCAGGCACTCTATGGTGTGCTAGAGACCCAGTTGTTTTGAATATGTTTAATAAACGGCGAATTGTGCATTCTACAGGACGCACGAAACGTTTGCCAAATCGAACATTGGTTTTAATAACAATTTTTTACAATTTTGACGCGTTGCTCAGTCATGTAACGTTCCATAACGAAATGCAGAGATTAGCTGAATACGGCTGCTAAATATAGCGTCTATGTGACTATCGATTTCGTCATGCGCTGCCAAACATCGAGCGGTACTATTGAAACCCCCTTTATTAATTGTTTTAGTTCATAAAACAAGTAACATAATCAATTGATAGGTCAGGTTTGTCAAATTAAGAGAGTCTAGGGGACAAAGGGTAAGCGAGAAAATTCAATATCAGATTAGAATACCACGTAGTTTGATATTCTGGAAAAACTGGCCTAATTTTAAATGTCCATTTTAAATATCTATTTATACCTTTTTCGTTAACTTTATTACTAATAATTTAATTAATAGCTGATCGAAAAGTATTCAGTGTATTGTAACTAATACTTTTCTGAAAAAATTGGTCTAGAAATGTAATTATTTCTGATATAGTTGGAGCATACATGTTAATATTTTCTTCCTTAGAAAAATACCACCACTTTTTGATAACTGTGTTATATATTTTTTAAAGCATTAATACTTAATGAAGAAATTAATACATCTACTGCAGATTGCGGTAGGTTTCTTAACAAATTTGAGTTCCTGATCAAATCCCTGACACAAGGATAAGCTTGGCCCAGAGTGGATATAGAATCCTGTTAGGGGAGATAGAAGGTTTTTGTTAGGACCTAAGTAAACTAGCTTTGATTTAAGTACTTTAAAGAAAATTGGATACCATGGCTGGGTTTTCTATAATGATACTACCAATATACATTGCCTTTCCTCTTTTTTATTGTTTTTATTATTTTTATTATTAAGGAAAAAGAGGGAAAGGCATAAAAGAAATACTTAGACCATGGTAAATGCATCCACAGCTATAGAATCGTGGTCTCTTTTCCATGACACAAAAAGGCTTACATGTGTTATTCAGTTTTGATGCAATTTCTGAAAATCCAACTTTTTCTACTATCTTATTACATTTAAACTTATTTCAATATTGAGGTTTAGAAACCTTGATTAAAGGTCAGATAAAAATGTCTGCGATGACTCTATACAAATTGCAAATATAATAGGTATTTGAGGTGTCTCACACTATTTCCCTATTTTAAGTGCTAATCTAGAGAGATGTATATTTCTTACTCCACCCATACGATTAATATATCAAATATGTTTTAAAACAATAGCTCAATTACTCTTTTTTTTTGTAAGCGGCTAATAACTCCAAATAGTTGATAGGAAATGTGGATTCAGTAGAATCCCAAAAATCCTGAGTAGATTCTAAAATAGTACATGCCCCCCACCCTAACTATCACAGATGCGTCAGAGTAAATAGTTAAGGAGTAATTAAGTGGCAATAGAGACAAATGTTTATGATATTAAGCCACCATTTTAATTCATCTTTTACCTCGTCAGAGTTTATTACTTTTGACTTATAATCTTTCTTTTTTTTTAAAGATAAATATTTATGCCTTTCCAAGATTTTTGTATCTAAAAATCCGTATTGATTTGAAGGACAAATTGACACTAAATCACCAATTAATGTATGAAAATCTTTAATTTTGCAAGTTTTGCGTTTCATAAAACTATTTATTAAGATTGTTATATTTTTTTTTTATTGGATGGTAAAGAAACCCATAAATCTGCTATCATAAATAAATTCTAAAAATTTACAAGATCTACTCGGTGAAAGTTGACTTTTTGGGTAGTTATTAATTCTAAAAGTGGTATAGTTCGACATTGTTCACTATTATAACCTAGTAACAAAAAATCGTCTAGATAATTAACAGATATAAAGCCCTTGTGTCTAAGAAAATGTTCGTAAAATAAATGGTGCTGATGATAGCCCGAAAGGAAGGCAGGTAAATTAAAATATTGATAAAAATAAACCTAGGGTATTTTCTGTGTTCTTCATAAATTTGCAAACGAAAATAGGCATCTCTGAGGTCAAGAGTTACCACGAATATATTGCTCAAAATTATATTATTTACGAGTTTGTGGTCTTTAAGTTTAAAATGTTTCTAATAAATATATTAAACTTGTTTAGGTTTATCACAAATCTGTATAAATTATCTGGTTTTCCTACTGAGAAATGAGAGGATACAAATTGGTCTTTATTAGGTAAACATTGGCGAATTGCCTTTATATTATCTTCAATTGCAATAAGATCACCTAAACTCGATGATAGGACTCCAATACCTTCACCCAAATCGTTTTGTATATGTCTCATAAAAGAGTATTTTTTCCCTTCTGTTTCCGAGAGAAATAGCTCGATCTGTGGATTGATCTTGAGTGCTTGGAATGATTCGCAATTTCCTGATATAGGCCATTCCAACCTCGTTTTTTCCTTTCCTTCACAGGGAACGCCATTTATGACAAATTAGGCCAGACCCGGAAACAATGTCAAGGTTAACAGATTTGCCTACAGCATTTTGTATGGAAGAATTAACTCCAAATACTTCTTCAACTACTTTTTACTTTCCTATCTGTATACAGATATAAGGAAAGTATAGGAATCATGATTTTTTTCGACCTCGAGTTTTCGACGGATTTTTACGTTTTGAGGTCCCCTGAATCCGTTTTGACTATTTTCGCGATGATGTCTGTGTGTGTGTCTGTGTGTGTGTCTGTGTGTGTGTGTGTGTGTGTGTGTGTGTGTGTGTCTGTATAACGCATAACTCATGAACCGATATATAGAAAAACACCAAATTTTAAACTTAAGCTTTGTTTCAACGTCCAATGAGCTGATTAGATTTTGGGCAGAGTCGGAACATCTGGGGGGGTACTTTATGGGTGGTCATTTTTATATTTTATGGAATATATCTGTTATTTACGTTTGGAGAAGAAAATTCTTCAAATAAAAGTTACTTCTAATATAATTATCTATAATTTTTGTTTTATGCAAAATTTTCCTAAAATGGTCCGTATTCGAGAAATTTGACAAAATGTAAAAAAAATAATTTTTTATAAAAATTGTTCAAATAAAAGTTGTTTGTAATATAATTCTCTATAATTTTTATTCTATACATAATTTCTCTAAAATGGACCGTATTTGAGATATTTGAGAAAATGTGTATATTTCGAATTTTGAAGAAAACTCAAAAACGGATAAAGAAAAAAACATTAAATTTTAAACTTAAGGATTATTTTGGCCTGACGTGAAATGATTAGATTTTGGACAAAGTCGGAACATCTGGGGGGGTACTTTATGGGAGGCCGTTTTTATATTTTATGGAATATATCTGTTATTAATGTTTGGAGAAAAAAATTGTTCAAATAAAAGTTACTTCTAATATTATTATCTATAATTTTTGTTTTATGTAAAAATTTCCTGAAATGGTCCGTATTCGAGAAATTTGACAAAATGTGCAAAATTCTGATTTTTATGAAAGTTTTGAAATAAAAGTTGTTTGCGATATCGATCTCTATAATTTTTGTTTATACATGATTTTTCTAAAATGGACCGTAATGAAAAAATTGTAGGAAATTAAAATTTTTCAGTATTTTCGTTTTCCATGAATATCTATAGAAAAATGTTTCGAGGTAGATGTATGTGGACAATGTATATATTTAGTTTATCCTCTAAACATTTATAGAGATGCTGCAATAGGTTGTACAAAATAACCGGAAAAGCCTATAATAACTAGATAGGAAAGTCATGTGTTGGACACATCAGATTTTTAATGTAGGGGTTCTGCGTCTTTTATATTTACATGCACTTTGGCCGCCATTAATACCTGCCCTAAATTAATGTCATCGTCAGAGTCAAACGAGAAAGAAACTATTCTTCTGCATTTCATCAGAGTAGTAAACTCCTCACTTGCACCTGAGAAAAAAATGCCAGGATAAGCCTTTTTTACTTTTTATTATTAATGCATTTTGTTAGTAAAGGACAGGTAAGGTCCTTACATATTTCTATTCTTGTAATAAGGCAATCACAATGGTTCCTGATTAAATAAAATTTTATATATGGACGTAAGGAATATTCTTATAATTAAAATTCATTTACAAATAATTTGACAAGTTATAACTTGTGCAGGTACTTCTCACGGTGAGTAAAACCGCAGAAAAATAAAAAATTGTAAAATACACGTCTGTCGGCGAGAAAGGCCGCATAGTGTTTATAGTTAGTTTATCCTTATTTTAATGTCCACTCTTTAGCTAAATTATTTAACTAATAGCTACTTATATAAGATTTTTAATTTATTTAAATAAAGTATATATCATAAGTAAGAGACGAGTAAGGTCCTTAAATATTTATTTAAACTATTTATTTTGTGTTCTAGACATTACACTACTTAGATTTTAATATAAAAGAGTATTTACGGAGAATTTGGCAATGTTTTAACTACTTTTTTGTAGATACTTATGAGTAAGAACTGCAGAAGCGGCAAATAAAAAACCTTTGTGATTCTAACGGTGAGTAAAACCATCGGAATAATCTTAAAATCTTTGTTGTAAACTAAAAATTTGTAAAGTACACACCTGTTGACGAGAAGTGCATTTATTTGTTAATCTATTATTGTTTTAGTATAATTTAATTATCACTAATTTTTTAATTTATACCAAACTTAGGTACTTATTTGATGATATATCTTCTAAAAAAAGTTTTTTCTTTAGCACTTTTCTAATATTTTGCCGGTTGATAGTTATTACAAATACACTAAAATGTGTAACGAGAGTATCAAGTGGTCTTATCAGCAAGGTAGGTTTTTTCTCAACTATAAAATCTGGTGACGAATTCGATATACCGGATGTATCTTCAATATGTGTTCAAGTGGACCGGACCGAAGCATAATTTATTGTATTACACAATTTGATCGGACAATGTAATTTTAAATTTAACTATCGCCATCCTATTGTATTTGTAAACTATCGTTGATTAGGCCTCCTGGGGATGCCACGTTAAAAAAGTAATAATGTTATTATACAAAACGTTCTATTTTTAAATGGTTTTATTAAGCATGACCCGCTTGTTCTTGTTGTTGTTGTTGTTGTTGTTGTTGTTGTTTTTATTGTTGTCGTCGTTGTTGTCGTTGTATATATATTCAGTATCACTGTAAATTCTAGCTGGCCGCCGCCACAAAAAGATAGATTGCACTTTTTTTAACAATATGGGTATCAAATAAAAGGGCTTGACTAGTGGTATATATGCATCATAAAAAAATAAAATGGTCGCCACCACTATTAACTATTTTGATGCAGATAATTATTTCTGTAAGGGTTTAACCCACTAATCAGCAAGTAAGCAATCACGATGCTACTCTTTTTAATCCCCCGATTTTAAAAATGTAAGAATTTTCGAAAATGAACCAAACCTCAACAAGAGAACAATACTTGAGATGATACATATTAAAAAAAACAACTGTGTAAATAATAAAACGGACGTAAAAGATTTGTCAAACGTTTATTTTAATATTACTAAATAATTGTAAGCTTTTTAATCCTTAACTGCAACTTTGTAAAAACTCATCTTTTTATTTCCCTACTTTATCGTTATCATGTTAAACCAAATCATTATTTCGAATACACCTTTACACGCTGAAACAGAACGATGGGGTTTCCGTTATTAAAAAAAAAATTTAAACTGTTTGTAATCGTCCCCTAATTTTATTAAATTTTGACTGCACCCGAAGATGGAAAAAATGTTTCCGAAACATATGTAGTGCTGTGCTAAACGATATAAAATAAAAATATGACCGAATAAACCCAGGCAATTTTTATTTATATAAGATAATGTACTAAAAGTTAAAAAATAATTAGATAAGTCCTAGTTACCAGTAATCACTTTCCTCATCAATCCAGAGCATTGCTCAGACGCAAAAATAAAATCATGAAGCATAGCGTAATTTGAGTAAATATGTAAATAGTATTACGAAATTTAGAAATATCACGCGCCCCACGATTTTTTTTTGCTTCTCATCAATGCCCCAGATTGATGAGAAGTGGTGTGATGACTGGTACCTAGGACCTACCTAATTAATTTTTAGCTTTTAGTACATTAACTACATTAGTATTATCTTTCGTTTCAATAAAACCATTTAACTTAAGAGGAGTATTTACTTGGCTGTAGCGCGGAGCATGCAAAGGTTTCGTAGTACCCCACTTTTAAAGTTTATTTTTGACTTTTTCTAAAAGAAAAAAATATGTACGCATAGGTAAAGGTTAAATCTGTGCTCCTCTGGAGACACTTTTTTAAAATTTGATTCAGTTTTTTATAAAAAAAAATACAAAACTCGACTTTTTTTACCCATTTTCTCAATTTTTTTTAGAAAAAACTAAATTGAATTTTGAAAAAATGGTTCCAGAGGAGCATAGATTTAACATTTACCTACACGTACATATTTTTTTCTTTTAAAAATAGTCAAAAATAAACTTTAAAAGTGGGGTACTACGAAACCCTTACATTGCAAGATTTTTCGTCTGGAAAGTGGCGCCTCTGTTAGATTTTTAAGAAATGAATATTTGTGAATGAAAACAATTTATAATATATTTTACTGATGTTTTACGAGGGATAAATAAATTTTACCTATTTGTACACCTTATTTTTTAGGTAAATAATTTCTGTAGTACTAAGATTGGCATATATATTTATATGCAAGGGTTTCATAGTACACCAAGTTATTATTTTTTATTTTCTTCAAAAGAAAATTTATGTAAGTACAGGTAAAGGCTAAACCTCTCTGGAGTCACTTTAAAAATTTGAATCAGTCTCTTCCGAAAAAATCTAAGAAAAGAATTAGAAATGTTAAAAATGCTAGAAGGGAACAATATATTTAATTTTTGTCTACAGGAGCATTTATTTTTCTTACAATAAAAATAGAAATACATTGAAAGCTTTTTCATCTAGAGGGTGACACCAACAAAATATATATCTTTTTCTACTATTTAGTGATTTGAATTAATTTTATTTTTACATATAGTAATTTCGCTCAATTATGGTAAAATAATGTTATCATTTGTTTTTTAAAAAAATTATCCGAAATTAAAAGGTATACACTGAGATGTGAATTATAAAAATATGTATTTGTTTAACTTTAATATCGCACGGTTTTTTTTTGTTTAATGAATACCTCTTCGAGTTAACAATAATTATTAATTCCAGCATGTTAACAACTCTTCAATTCGTTAAAGTATTGTAAATCATTTTTCTTGCATTCGCACATGGCTTTGATCTGTCGCACTCTTTGAGGCGTGTTGCAAGAGAAGATTTTCTAAAATATAAGCCAATGTCTATGGATGAGAAAAAAATGATTGTGACAATTGCTGATTGTGCAATGTGGCACAATAAAAGACGAGAAGTAGTCACTGCTTTAAAATTTGTAAAAAATCTAAAATCTTTTATTTATTGCTAAAGCCACCGGATATGGTATGGACCATAAATTCAGGGCAAAATAAGATTTGGAAATTTATTTGCAAGAAAAAGTTTTTCAATGTGGACATTTTATTGAATCCGAATTTGATAATGTTGCTGCAAATCTGGATGGAATTAAAAAAACAAATTCTATGATAGAGTTGAAATGTCCATATGGAGCTAGAGTTCTGACTGTAGAAGAAAAAATATGCAGTAGAGAAATAACTTTTTGGAAAAAGGACAATACTATTGGTATTTTCAAATTCAGGGCTAGCTGTACGTAACACAAATGGATTTTTGCATTTTGTGCTTTTGGACTTCTGCAGGAATAAAAGTGGAGAAAATTCCTCATAATGGCAGCTTTTGGGAAGAAAAGATACAAAATAAAATTCAAAATTTTTATATGCAATATGCCTTGTCGGAACTTGTTGACAGCGGAGCTAATAGAGACATAGAAAAGTACGAGACAGAATACTAAATAATTCGTAAGAAATTTTGTTTAATTTTTATTAACATAACGCAAGGAATCTTAAATTATTTTGAATATGTTTAATATGTTTATTAATTTAAGAATTACATTTTATTTATTTCTAAAAATGATAGTAGGCGATCCATTTAAGATATAATTAATGTCTTATTATTATATTACGCTTTTTTAAATTTAGGATTTTACCAGTGTCAGTGGCAATTGATGATATATAATTATTATTATTATTATTATACCCAATGTTTTAAAAGGCTACACCAACTAGTGGACCACATTTTTAAGTCCCCAAATAATAATTTCAAGAATTTGATTCCAATTAGAAGTTTTACTATACAGGGTTTTGTGCCAAAACCAAGTCATTTATTGATATTGTAAAACGCAGATGAGTAACTATCACATCAATAGAAAATTCACATATGAATCTTTACAACTTAATTATTTATAACTTTAATAACTTCATACGGTCAAAAATTTTAGCAAACTTATTTAATTTTAAATATAAATTAATTTTCATTTTAACTTAGAAATTTTCGAAAAGTTCACTATATTTTTTGGTTGTTGCAACTTTATTGCGCTTAAGTAGCGTTCAGATTAAAATATGAATTGATTTAAGGAGCTTAACTGAAAAACGGGAACTAATGCTTCCATTCCAAACAAAAGTATTATAGTCAATAAAAGGAATTTTAAACTATGATATCTTCAAGTTCTTATTTAAAACCTTTAAATATTAATATTATCAATAAACAAGAGGTATCTTTACAAATTGATACAAATATCGAACCTAAGTTTGTTGACATAAACATTATTTTCATAATACAAATAAATATATCTCTGTTAAAGAATGGTCATAATTCATTTAAACATGTTTTTGTTTTTCGTCTAGATGATATTGAACTAACTTTTTCTATATAACTTCTTATACCCGACATTGTGAGATAAAAAAACAGACAATTAATTAAGAGCGTACTTATAATTTTTCGGGTATAGGATTTTCAATGTCATATGGTTTCCCAAATTATGAAAATACTAAAAAATTTAAAAAGCCAATTAAAGAATGTGTTAATATCTACAGAAGAACTTGCTTGACAACATCGTGTTTCTTTTTTGGAAACAGAGAAACAGTCGAAAATTATGAAAATAACAACATATTTTTATTTCAAAAAAATAATAGGTCAGTTTTTTGTTTTTTATGTAAATTGTGTCATTTTCAAGCCAATAAATCAGAAGAAAAGTCACCGAAAACCGATTTCGAAAAGGTCTTTTAGTTTTTTTTTAGAAAATGGAAGCAGAAAAAACGTTTTTTAATCGAGTTACTTTGCTGTTTCTCTTCGACAATATCCGATCTCCCTCTTGTTTAAAATCGATAACTATAAACGGATTAAGGTATTTTGTACCTGTTAAAAAATTTAAGAAATATTTCGAAGAATATAATTCTTTTTTTATAAAAAATAGTAAACTTTAATAAACATATACAATATTCTAAAGATAAATCACATTTTTGTGATTATACAAAAATTTTATTTATTTTTCCATCCAATATAATAGGGATTGCCCTCTAAAGTATATATAGTGGCTCGCAGTCTGCTTTTTATATGGAAAACTTTTTCTTGTTACTTTTTTCAGAAAATGTCATTCCTGATAAAACTTGATGTTTAATTAAACCTAAAACTTTATTTAAGTAAAAAATTCTGTACCATAAATATAAATTTGGCTGCGTAGTGAACTAGGTACTCTTCTAGAAACCGAACCCACATTTTTACATATAAAATTAATTTAAAAAATGTATATAACCCCATATAGTAGTTTTTAGTTAATACAATTAATATAGTTTATTAATGTTCAGCGATAATTCTTTAACACGGTGTCCGATTTCAAGGATTCTTTTTTTGCTGGAAAGAGGGTACTTCAGGGGTGGCCCTATATTTGGTCAAAATCTAATAATTAGGTCCATGAGAAAATCCTCAAACTCTTTATTTTTTTTGTATGTTTGTCCGATTTCTGTGATTCATTTTTTGTTAGATATATAAATATTGTAGGTATATTATGTACCAACGGACTAAACTTTCACTTTTAATCCCGCCTTTTTGTCGTAAAAGTCTTTTTAAAATGTTTACTAGTGACGTCCGTACCGGGTTTGAACTGAATATTTTTGAAGAAAAATAAGGTACGACACTGCTTTTTCTAAAAACCAAAATTATCTTTAAAATCCTTATTTATTTTGGAGCAAATTTGGTTTATAGATGTACTTTAGTACGACGCAACCTTTTCGAGTAAGAAAATAAAAACCAAAAATTTTTTTTAAGTTTATTGAAACTGCGTTTGATATTTTGTTGTATCGGCACTCAATTAATAAATACCCTGTATTAATTAATATTACCTTATTCGAAACAATCGTCTATTTTTTCGTTATTTGTATATTAGTTTTATTTTGCCAATCCTTCACAACTCTATGCTTCTAAATGTAATTTAATCTAACTAAAGCTATTCACTAAATTAAAATATTAAAATAATGTAAAACCGTTTAATAAATTGAACTGCGTTATAATAATATCTCACTATGCAGCAAGAAAAACAAATACGATTCTGGTTTCCCTAATTTAGGTAACTCTGACTCACTCAATAACTGATCAACGTCGGCAGCGGGGTAGGATTTTTCGGTTCCTCTGTCTAAACATCGCGCGTTAGAGTTTAGAATTATGTATCCCTCGTATCTACATGCAATTGTTAAAATTATGAATGAATGCGGATTTTGTTTAGTCTCGGAAGTACCTAAGTTTGTAGTATTTAGGCTCCACCCTCAAGTTGTAATTTTTATACTTACTAAACTACCGTTGCCCCGCAGGTCTTTCAGTTTGTAATGTAAATTTTCCTCTTAAAACATTTTTTATCTATTTTATAGAATAGGATGTTATTAACTAAATTGTGTAATGGTGAGAATTCAAACTGGAACCAAATTAATACATAATTTTAAAAATACCTTTATTCAGGTTAGGTTAGGTTAATAATGATTTTAATGATCTCATCGCCTTCCACTTTACCCCTTGTGGCTTATGTTTAAGGTTAAGTATCTTAATTTGAAAGTAATAAAATTATTAAAGCTTGTCTTATTTAATTTTGTATCCAAAAAATATTCAGAAATTGAAATATAAGCTTAAAATTTAAGCAAAAAATTCTTCTACCCAAAAAAGGCTTAATTGAATTTAGTTATTGTAGTTTCTTCAGAAAATAAAACAAATGAGATATACAAAGTGTTCTTCTGTAGGTGGAAGAATTTATGAATTTTATTTCTAGCGATCCTGGATTTTGTAACTTTTTAATAAACCGGTATATTTAACAAGGTATGGAAGATAAGTGTATCGAACGTCAACAAAATTCATTGAATTATTCCCTAGTTACAAATAAGGAAAAAATGGGTAAAATTGTTAAAACGCCCTGTATCTCGGTTATAAACGGTCAAAGCCTAGATTAGATTAAAATCATTTCGATGGCCCACATCCACTGTGTTAACATACGTTAGTATGTCTTGTTTCTAATGAATTGCCCTATATAGTTAGGTCCTTAACTCTAAGGTCAAAGCCATAAACGAATTTGAAATAATATTTTATGAAAGAACAGTTGTTAGCATGATATATATATAATTGCTTCATCTCAAAATCTTTTCGCTGTACGCTTTATTTTATACTTCATATTCTACGGCAAAAGCGCTAAATTTAAATTTAAAATACTAAAAAAAGTTTTTTTTTTCTTCGCATACCGAAGAATAATCATAAAAGGCCGACGTAAAATTAAAAAATTTACATACCTTTGCGTCACTCTCCGGTTGATTCACTCTAACCTCCAAAGTGCCTGACATCACAGCGTACCAACATTTTCCTGTGTCGCCTTGACGAAAAACTGAAATAAAAAAGACTAAATTATTTTGCGTGATTTGAATAAAACATGAAAATCAGAAAACGGATAGCAAATATAGTCACACATGTGTTATTTTAGAGAGTTCGTCATGGGTAAGTAATTTTCTTTGCTCCAATTTATGAATTAGTATATAATAATTCTTTTAATAGTTTATTTATTTTACAAACTGTTCTACAGGAAATTTCCAATTAAAGAACAGGCAAAATAAGACAAAACAAATATCTCAGAAAAATACAATGTAAAAAATTAAAAACAAAATAATAAATATTTGAAAAAGAAAAAAGAACAGACTATTTAAAACGATATATTAATCACAAAAGCAAATGTTTTATGTCCAAAATTTATCCAACTCATAGTTAATGCTGTTGCAATTACTACACATGACATATAATATAGATTGTTAAAATGTTGGTGCGAGGAGTGATCAAGTAAAAACTATCATTGCACCTAGAAGTTTGGCGGGGAATCCTAAAATTTAACATATGCAGCAGGTCTTTACAATTTATTTTGCTGGTTATGACTTTGTGCGATGTAACCACTAAAAAATACTTGCAACTTGCTTTAAGACTCGAAAAACTAAGTCTTACTAAAAGTTCGTTATGTGGGATGCCAATTGGAGGATACACTTAGTCTTCTTGGAAACTTAAATATTTGAGAAACCGTCTTTAAAGAGCCTCTAATCTGATAACGTGTACCTCGTAACTGGGACTCCATACAACCGAAGCATATTTAAGCTTTGAGCGAAAAAATGCATAATAAAGATACTTTAATGTACTTGCATTCTTAAAATCCTGACAGTTCCGAATTATGAATTCGTACATCCGGCTTGCTGCAGTTAAAATACCGTCAATGTGGTCATTAAAGGATAGTGCTAAATCAAAAGTAACGTTAAAATACCGTCAATGTGGTCATTAAAGGATAGTGCTGAATCAAAAGTAACGCCCAAATCTACAAAGTTATTCGGTCTGCCTATACGGTAATTTTAACCAATTGGATCAGAGCGGGATTCAAATTACGGTTATTTTCCCGACACCATTCGATAACTCTCAGAAGATTTTCAGATAGCCTTTCACAATCCGCGACGTTCTTAATTGTTATGTAAAATTTAAAGTCATCGGCGTAAATTAAAGAATTACCATCAAATACATCCCGATGTCATTCACGAAAATGTTAAACAGCATCGGCCCTAGATTTGATCCCTAAAGAACACCGGAGGTGGCAGAATACTGTTCAGACTTAAATCCATTTAATTGAACGTATTGTGTTCTATTAGTGAGATATGATATAAGAAGCCGAATAAGATTGTTTGAAAGTCCAAAAGAGACTAGTTTTTTTACCAAAATACAGTGGTCAAGCTGATCAAATGCCTTTGTCATTCCGTATAAATAACATCTGTCGATGTTTTTTGAAATATACTGCTTAATTATGGAGAGATTTGTAACTGTTGACAGACCTTTTACAAAGGCCATGTTGTCGATACGATATTATGTTTCGGACGTGTTGGTAAACTGTACGTTCCAGCAATATTTCACTAAAGGTACAGATGATAGAGATAGGGCGATAGTTTTCCACCTCATTTTAAATTCCTTTTTTATATGTATGGGACAAACCTTAGACTCTGTCCACACTAACTGTATGGTTTTAGTCAGGATGCAGGTATTTATAAGTACAGTTAAAGGATGAGCCAGTGCTACAGCACAGTCTTCTAAAGGAAAGCAGAAATATGGTCAGGCCCAGTGGTCTGCTTGGGCTTTACTGATTTTAAAGTATTTAATACTTGGTTTTCTAAAAAGCTTGTAATGTTTAAGTGATACATGTCGCTTTCGTTTATCGGGACATTTGTGGCTGAAGACTGCACATAAGATTTATTAAAAAAGGTAGCAAAGTCATTTAATATATCTGATGGATTAAGAAGAAAGTTACTTTCATAGATCATGGTATCACCATCTTTATTGGAGCATTTGTTATTATTGATGTAAGCCCAGAATTTATTGGAATAATCGATATTTCTGATTCAGATTTTAAAAGATATTGGTTATAGGCTATATCGACGTTTACTTTAACTTGACTTAATATGCGTCTAAACTCCACAAAAGCATAAATATAATTATCTCTCTTATACTGTCGCCAGAGTTTGGATTTTTGCGAAATAAATTTATAATAGCGCCATTATACCAGGGATGATAATTTTTTTTACTGTGGACTATATACCTAGATACACATTTATTTAACACATTTTATAATTTCCCATAAAAGTATGTACAGGCATTATTAACTTCATAATAGCTTTTCAGAAATGCCCAGTCAATTTTGGAAGTTATGTCATACAACATCGGAAAATTCGCCTTACGAAAGTTATAGCAATTTATGAAAGATGACCCTAAATTATTTTTATTATTTAGTTTTTTTACTGATTTTAATCTTATATCCAAAGCTGGATGATGATAATCTTCCTTTATCAACGGATCTACGGATTTTTCAAAAAACAGGAATTATTAAAGTACACTAGGTCTAGTAGCCTATTATTTTCATTAAAAACAAAGTTATTCTGTTATAAATCAAAAACATTTGCAAAATTGTTTAATGCATCTAATCTTGCATTTAACTGAGAGTTAGTAAGAAACAAAGCATATTCCGATATATTGAAATCACCTAAAAACTAAATTTTATTTCCATACAAAAAATCCGAAGACTCTAGCGACTTAAAAAAGCATTCGTATTTCTCAAAAGGTGTTCTTGGTAGAATATATAGATTAAAAATATAAATATGCCTAAGATTAGACCTAACTTTTATTAACAAGACGTTAATGAATCTAAATAGCGGCCAAGAGTATTGCTGCAAATCAATACGAGTAGAAATATACTCTTTATAAACCGCGATCAACACCCCACCGCCTCGAGTTTTATCACTAATAATGAATTTTATTTGCCCTAGTGTTACACTTGACACTGTATGTTGTGTATGTAGGTATCGTAGGTTTTTACTTGAATATAATAATAGATGTAGTCGGATTCAGAACTATATTTTACTTATACATTTTGAATAACGGAAAATGGAAGTGAAGTGACAGATGACAACTTACAATGACAATTGACATGTATGTAGCGTTCGTTTTACTTTTAGGAGCAGATATGACAACTCTCCCCTTCCTTATGAAAAACAAGATCCTAAAGTTCACAAATCTAATTTATTTGGAGGCTTAATCTGACGTTTAGAACGACGTAAGGCCTCACCTGAAAAAGGAGTGAATGCAGCAGGATCTGTATTGGAGGTCCCTGGTTGATCATGAGATAATGTTAAGTCTGATGAATCGGTTTCAGTTTGTACTGTTGTTTCTGATGCTGATTCATCAGGTAGAAGTTTAGTATCAGTTTGAATCAGACCTGGGGATTCAGTTACCTTTTCTTTATTTACACTCTCAAAAGGACTAGGCATGATAGATGGTTCAGGTTGGACAAACATATGAGGTGTATTCTCCCCAATTGACCTTAACTGATCGATGTGTCTTTTCCAACAACGACCATCATCTAATTGAATTAAATAATGTAACTTACCCAGCTTTTCTGTAACTTTACCAAATTGCCATTTATTTGCATGTATGTATTCTCTAGCTTCAACTCTCTCCCCTTCTTTTAAGGTTCTAATTATTGTCTTACTCTCGTATGACTCTGATTTTACCATCTTTGGTTTAAAAATATCAAGCCTTGATCTAATTTTTCTGCCGAACATAAGAGTTGAAGGACTTAGACCTGTAACTGTATTAGGAGTTATTCTATATTGAAATAAAAATTTACTTAATTGCAATTCTCTATCAGAAATGCTATTTTTCAAACTACGAAGAGATTGTTTCACCGTCTGTACATATCTCTCAGCTAAACCGTTTGTAGCAGGGTGATATGGCGCGCTCAATTTGTGAAATATACCATTCTCTTTAAGGAACCGTTTAAATTCATATGAAACAAAGGCCTGCGCATTATCGGAAACTAAATAATGAGGAATACCAAATGTAGTGAAAATTTTTCTCAAAATCTCTATTGTTGTTTTACTAGTCATATCCTTAACTAAATGTATTTCAGGCCAACGAGTATATGCATCCACTAAGATAAAATAATTTTTATCCATAAATGGACCAGCAAAATCAATGTGTACTCTTTCAAAAGGTGCCGTTGGCATTTCCCAGGGGTGTGTAATAACTTTAGTTGGGTCATTTCTATGTGAATTGCATTCTGCACAATTTTTACATAGATTTTCAATGTCAATAGATATCCCTGGCCACCAACAATGACCTCTCGCAAGTGATTTCATTTTGACAACTCCAAAATGTGCAGCATGCAGTTCTAGCATCACCCTGTGTCTCAAACTTTCTGGAATGACTACACTATCATTCCTTAGAATACAATTATTCTGTAATGTAAACTCAATTTGAGGCACGTTGAATCTATCTTTTGCTGCTACCTCTATACCTTTTTGTAAACCCTGTAATAGTTTTTTTAATTCCCATCTTTAAGCGTTTCTTTTTCCAATTCACTTGAAGTAATTGGCAAAGTTTCTATTTGAAAAATTTCAAATTTATCTGTAACATCATAACTAAAATTTGAAAAAGTATCTAGAGGTAACCTAGACATTGCATCTGCGTTAGAGTGAAATTTGGTATTTTTATATTTGATTTTATATTGAAAACTTTGTAAAAATAGAGCATAGTGTTGCATTCTAGCAGTTGTAAGGGATGGTAGGCTTTTTGAGGGTGAAAAGATTTGTACAAGTGGTTGGTGATCAACCAATAAAGTAAAAGGCCTGCCAAATAAGTAGTAATAAAATTTCTTTATTCCAAAAATTATAGCATATGCCTCCTTATCAATTTGGGCATACTTTTGCTGAACGGAACTTAACATCTGTGAAGCAAATTGTATAGGTCGTTCTGTACCATTCGGGTACAAATGTGATAATACTGCCCCCACAGCGTAAGGACTTGCATCAGTGGCTAGAATTAATGGTAAAGACGGATCAAAGTGTGCTAGAACTCTATCTGATATTATTTCTTTTTTTGCGGCCATAAATGCTTTTTGACACTCTTTAGACGAATTAAAAGGAACATCATCTTTTAACAGATTGTAAATTGGACGTAAAGTATCACTAATATTTTGTAAAAACCGTCCATAGTAATTTATTAAACCAGCAAAAGCACGAACTTCAGTTTTATTTGTAGGAATTTTGGCTTTTTGTATAGCCTCCATTTTGTCTGGAGTTTTATGAATCCCTGTCTTATCTATTAAATACCCACAGTATTCGATTGTATCTGTTAGAAACTGGCATTTTTCAAAATTAACCCGTATATTATGGTTCTGCAATCTTTCAAAAACTAATTCTAACCTTTGAAAATGTATAATATCATTCGGAGCTGTAATTTTAATATCATCTAGAAACGCAGAAACACCTGGTATATCTTTCAATAAGTTTTCTATTTCCCTTTGCCAAATTGCTGGTGCACTTGCTAAACCATACATTAACCGTGTACTTCGAAATAAACCCTTAGGTGTACTTAAAGTTAAAAACTTCCTATCTTCTAAACGTACCTCCATTTGTAAATATGCTTGTGTTAAATCTATTTTTGTAAATTTATCCCCACCTGCCATTGATGAAAATAATTCTTCAATGGTAGGTAGTGGATATTCATCTACAACCAAGTAGCGATTAAGTGTACTTTTAAAATCCCCACATATGCGCACCTTCCCACTGCCTTTAATAACTGGGACAATGGGGGTTGCATACTCTGAACTATTTACTTTTTCTAATACTCCCTCGTTTTCTAAAAATTCAATTTCTTTTTCTACTAGAGGTAGTAAAGCATGGGGTACTTTCCTTGCTTTAAGAAAGAAACAGGGTGTATCAGATTTAACTTTTAAACTAGCCTGTAGGCCTACAATTTTACCAATATCTTTTTTGAAAATCAATTTATATTTTTGTAGTAATAAGTCTAATTTAGAATCAATATTTACTTGCGCAACCTCATTTTGTAAATTTAACCCTAATTGCCTAATCCATTATCTGCCTAGGAGTGGTTGTTTACTAAATTGTACAACATACATGTGCAATTTTTTTGAAATATTTTTGTACATAACCTCAACCTCTACTACTCCTACCATGCCTAGTGGTTGGCCACAATATGTAACTAATTTTAAATCTGTATTATTTAACTGTAAATTAGGGAAATATTGACTAAAATCTGTATAATTTATTATAGTAACAGCTGCCCCAGAATCTATTTCAAAAGTTACCTGTACTTTATTCACTTGTAAGCTTAGTGTAAATTTTTTCCTGTATTGAGTATCCTCACTTGTAATCTCTAAAATTTCATCAACTTGATCAGAATCAACCTGGGCCTCCTCAACTATATCAACTGTACCTGGGCTTCTCTGCATGCACACCTTGCTAAGGTGACCCTTACGTTTACATTTATTGCAAGTGAGATTTTTCTTGTCGCATTTATTTGCTAAATGTTTATCCGAGCCACACCTAAAACATTTTAAATTATTCGAAGAGCTTCTATTTTGAAACTTTGCACTTGAACTGGAATTATCGAACTTCCTAAAATCGGAACTTATTTTATGCACATTTTGACCATTGTATTTTTGTAGTCGTGCTGCATCTCTAGCTGAAGTTTCCATACTTATGGCAATCTCCACTGCTCGGTCCACTGTAAGATCTGCAGACTCCAGGAGTCTACTCTGTATGCGTTCGTTTCTTAAACCAAACACGAACTGGTTTCGTAAAGCCTTTTTAAGATAGTCCCCAAATTTGCATGTAGTGGCTATCCCTTGGAGTGCCGTTAAATACTCTGTGACTGTTTCCCCCTCATGCTGCTTCCTCTGGGAAAACCTAAAATTCTCTGCAATCTCTAGAGGCTCAGGATTATAATGGGCCTTCATGATATCCACCAATTCATTGTATGTCTTATCATCTGGGTTGTCTGGAGACAACTTATCGCACAATACATCATACGCATCGGGTCCCATGTAATGTAGGAGATACGGTGCCTTTTTATCTTGTGGAACGGCAAATACTTTGAATGCACTTTCCAGGCGCATTCTCCACCGATCAAACTTTTTCGAAGTGTCGTAATGTTCAATTGAAAAAATGGTTTGCACCGAATGTTGGACTGCAACTGGGTCTGGCGCCATGGTTGTAATAATTATTCCAAAGAGATAACCTTGTTTTTATTAATGCTGTAGCAACCGGCCTGCAGGCACGGAAAAATTTTTTTAGGTTATGTCCAACAAATTTGCACATCCAACTCGTAGCTGTAATATTTTGTATAATAATGTGTGAATTCGACCTGCCTCGTCGCCAATCTGTTGTGTATGTAGGTATCGTAGGTTTTTACTTGAATATAATAATAGATGTAGTCGGATTCAGAACTATATTTTACTTATACATTTTGAATAACGGAAAATGGAAGTGAAGTGACAGATGACAACTTACAATGACAATTAACATGTATGTAGCGTTCGTTTTACTTTTAGGAGCAGATATGACACTGTATTCGAACTGTCATACCTGTCAAAAGTATATGACTAACTCAAGTATGTGTCAAATAATTAAAGCTACACTGAACAAATAAAATGCGATTAGTGCAGAAAACTTACACCTAGTACAACAAATAAAATCCACTATAACTAGATTTGTTTTGGTTAACGTTCTAGAATTGTTCCAGAACCATGCACAGAACTATTGGGCAATGGCACTTAATTTTGAACAGTTCTAAAACCATTCCATTTGTACTCGAAACCAAAACACTGCCAGAACACTTAAATGTCAAATAGTAAATTATATAAAAAAAAAGAAGAAATAACTCAGGGTCAGTGTCTGAGTAGGAAAATTAAATAAGTTATTCATAAAAAATCGTATGATCCAATATCAACTAATCAACTGCTCCATTCTGATTAGTCATTCGAAAATTTCTTGTAAAAATTCCAACACAAAACATGGTCAGGATCCCAAAAACAAAACTACTTCCAAAAAAGCGCAAGCGCAAACATATCAATTCTGAAACAGCTCTGTCTTTGGGCCAGAACCGAAGGTACTGTTCGAGAATGGTCATGGAACCATTCCCAAGAAAAACCAATTACAGGTTCGGAACTAGTTCTGACGACACCAAAACATCGAATATCTACTGCGCATGCTCCAAAGGTTTTGGATGAGTTCTGGAACAGTAACGAAAGTGAACCAAAACAAAGCTAATGTAAGATTTCTATCTGTTCTAAAAACATTAAAATCTGAAGTAAATAGTTCCGAATTATTGACCGACGAGTCCAACTAGGTTTCGGTAAAAACATATATTTTGAAGTCACTTTGTGTGATAGAATTAAACATTTCTGTGGTTTTTCTTCTTAGTTCACGAGTATTTTGATAAAATATTAATAAACAATCAGGTTTTCGAAAGGGGTTTAGTACTACAACATTACTCTTAGATTTAACAGATAACATTATAAGATCAACGGATGAAGGAAAAGCTACAATAGTTACTCTGCTTGACTTTTCTAAAGGGTTTGACACTATAGCTCATCAGCTTCTTTGTGCCAAACTCAAATATTTTGGTTTCGATGAAACCTCACTAAGATTTTTCAAATTTTATTTAAGTAACCGCTACCAAAGAGTAACGTTAGAGAAATCATCTAACTTTATGTGTCTAACATCAGGAGTACCCCAAGGCTCTCTTCTTGGTCCCCTTTTGTTTTCCATATATATTTCAGACCTTTATAAATTATTGGAGCATGTAAATATACACTCTTTTGCTGACGACACGCAACTATATTATTCCTTTGACCCATGTAAAGTAGATATAGCCTCGCAAAACATGAATTCAGATCTAAATGCAGTATATACATTTTCTATGAATCATAACCTTAAACTAAATGCCAGTAAATGTCATACAATATTATTTTGTTCTAAAAATATAGAACATAATGTGCAACAGAACCTTAAGTTATTCATTCAAAATGAACCTCTAAAATCTTGTAAAAGTGCCAAAAACTTAGGCATTATTTATGACTGCAAATTAAGGTTTCAGGAATATGTTTCGCTCCTAGTCAAAAAATCGTATCTGGTTATTCGTCAATTATACAGGAATCGAGGTATTTTGAGTTTCAAATTACGTAAGTTGCTTTGTGAAAGTCTTATATTGTCCATCCTAAATTATGGACTTTTAATTTACTATCCTTGTTTGGATTAAATAACCAAATAGAGACTTCAAAAGATTCAAAATTGTTGTTGTCGTTTTGTATTTGGTATCAGAAAGTATGATAGAATATTAAATAAAATTAAAGAACTTAGTTGGCTCAATATAGGAAATTTATTTAAATATCAGATGGCGGCCACGGTATTTCAAATTCTTTTAACCTCAACTCCCATATACTTAAAAAATAAATTGATATATCGAAAAGATCTGCACAGTTTACATTTGAGATATCCAAACAACTTAACGATTTCGAATTACCGATTATCATTTTTCAAAAGATCTTTCACATATAACGCCATTTCAATATATAACAGTCTACCTAGGGAAATTAGGACATGTTCTCTGACATTTTTAAAACAAAATTATAAAACGTTGCTATTAGTTGAGCAATGAATACAGTGCTAACGTTAATATATTATTAATTTCAAACATTTTTCCTTATTTAATTGTATTTTAAGTTCCATTGATTTCGGTTTAGATTAAATACAGGGTTACCATTTTTAATCATAAATTAATTGTATATTCAATTTCTTATTTTTTTATATTGTAAATGATGGATACCTTTTGATTATTTTAAATTTATATTTATGTTGAGGTTAAGTTGAGTAGCGCAAGCTAGACTTCGCCTCATGATGTTTATGTGCATTGTATATTACAAGCAAATAAAGGCAATTTATTATTATTATTATTATTATTATTATTATTATTATTATTATTATTATTATTATTATTATTATTATTATTATTATTATTATTATTATTATTATTATTATTATTATTATTATTATTATTATTATTATTATTATTATTATTATTATTATTATTATTATTATTATTATTATTATTATTATTATTATTATTATTATTATTTTCGTTGTAAATTCCAGACCAGGCTATCTCGTATCTCCGACAACACGAGTCCTGACTGGCAAAAATACTCACAACTTCTCCCTGCTACCTGCAGAGTAAGAAATTATGAGTTCCGATTCTCGTGAGTTCTGAGCAACCTGAGTGAGCCCAAGATGACAGCCTTCTGCATTTCGGCGGCTATGTTTTCGGGTCTATTATGGCACGCCACCATTAATCTTAAATTAGAAACCAGATTATTTGTGATACCACCCAAGCAGCCAATTACCAACACGACAATTTTTACTGAAAGCTCTGGGTACAGTCTGCGGAGGTCGAATAACAAAGGTTGATATTTTGTCTTTTTTTCCTCTTCCTTAATGTTTATGTTGGACTCTGCTGGTGCCGAAAACTCAATTACGCTCATGGTTTTTAGTTGGTGATCAATAAGCACCATATCGGGCTTGTTAGCCTGAATTCGATGGAGGGTTGGGAACGGGTAATTCCAATATATCCTGGCTCTTTCATTTTCGACAACAGACTCCATATCCATTTGAGCGTATGGTAGTAGCGATGCCTCATCTATACCGTAGAAGTGCCTCAGGTGATAGTATAGCACTTTTAAAGCCGCATTATTATTATTATTATTATTATTATTATTATTATTATTATTATTATTATTAATTATTATTATTATTATTATTATTATTATTATTATTATTATTATTATTATTATTATTATTATTATTATTATTATTATTATTATTATTATTATTATTATTATTATTATTATTATTATTATTATTATTATTATTATTATTATTATTATTATTATTATTATTATTATTATTATTATTATATTTTATTCTTACTCTTATTTATAGATTAACATGAAGGTGTGTTTATAGGGAGCAACAGAAAATTTGTCGAGGGTTGTTAACTAGAGAATAAGTTTAACTCAACTTTTGTAATGACTGGATGTATGCCGAACATTTTTCTTTCTCCCACATGGCATGATTAGTATAGTCCTTCCATTATCAATTGCAGAACACAGTTATGTGGGGAATCATCAATATTTAATATATACGCACGGTACTCATGCCAAATTAAGAAACGAAAAATAATGTTTACTCCCCTTATACAAAGCGGTAAATATTAAACGAACCATCAATTAGTTTACCAATGAAAACATCGAATCGGAAACTTAAATGGCCGAAGGTTTACGGAAGGCAGGTGTTCGAAAATATTCCTGGAAGACAGTCTGCGATATCAGTGGAGTACTGTCGTGCGGTGTGTTTTGTATGTGTGGTTAAATTTCTTTTAATAAATATAAATATGGCGTTCTTTAGACCGTGGGCGAATAAAGAAAATTAAATTGCACAGTGAAGTAAGATTATAGACAGGTATGACTTTAACAATAAGGATTTGAATATACAAACACAACAAGTTATTTTAAATATATTCGAATGTTTAAAAAAGGAAAATATTCAGCAGTCTGATAATGCGTTCATAATAACAATTGCTGAATTAACTAAAGTAAATAAATTTTCCGTTTATCCGGTAGTCAGGAAAGGGGTTGCTGTGGATTATTCATAAAACCGAAAAACATGTAAAGAAAAACTGAAATCAGTTGACAAAGCTACCCAAGATTTTGTACGATTTTCCAGGATACACTTATACCAGTTTGGAAATATTGCGTCAAGTTTTGTCAGCATGTGGTTTTAAACACAAAAAATTTAATAAACAGATGGCAATCACCGAATCGTCAATGATAGTTCAATGGCGACAAGATTATTTGCGTCAGATAAAAGGCTACATAAGTTCTAATAGACACATAATTTATCTAGATGAAACATGGTTTGACAGTCACGATGTAGTAAATTTCGGTTGGGTTGGCAGTAGTAAAAATTGCTGTTTGAATGGGCCATGTTCTAAAGGGAAACGCATTATAATAGTACACGCTGGAAGCAAAGACGGTTTCGTGCCTAATGCTTTATTATTATCTGCTAAACAAATTAAAAACTGTGCAGCTGATTATCATGAAGATATGACAGCAGAATTATTTAAAAAACGGTTTAATGAACAGCTTTTACCTTACATTCCACCACAGTCAGTAATCGTTATGAACAACGCATCCTACCACTCGCGGCAACTCCTTAAAATACCAAATAGTAACAGTAAAAAAGCTCAAATTTAAGCTTTTACGTCTGAAAAAAATATTCCTATTCCTGCCAGTGATAGTAAAAAAGGACCAACAAACAAAGAATTGCTTACTGTTATTAAAGGTATAAAGTTAGAAAAAATTTATTATATTGACAAGCTGTGCAAACTCTTCTCAGACTACCTCCTTACTATTGCATATTTAACCCTATAGAGTTAATATTGGCAAACTTAAAATCAGAATTACGAAAATGTAATCAGTCTCCAGAACTGAGTAAAGAAGTTGTAAAACTCGTAAAGAAAGTTCTAGCAGCAGATCGCCAAGAGCTTTGGAAAAACTGTGTTGAACATGTTATTAAAGAAGAAAATGGGTATGTACCTAGTATTACCCTCTTTACAACCCATCATAATTCAATCAAATGATGACTCTAGTTCAGAGGATTCAGACTGCCATGATTATTTATAAAGATACTTTAGAATTGAATTGTTTTTTTTTTCTTTTGTTTTATTTGCAAAGAATTTATTTTCCTCTATGATTCTTTCTTTGAAATTTCTTTTTTCAGAAAAATAACGAATGGGGTACAAAAAGGGTTCAGTTCACGTCTGGTTTAAACCAAACGCCCTTATAGGCAGGTACACTTTACTCGCTTTTTTACGTTTTATAATTTAATATTCAGTTGTAGCAAGTTAACGAGCTATAATGATTTTTTTTAAGTCCAAGTAAGATTACAATTAAGTGCATCTGTCTAAATAAGGGCGTATAATAATGTCCAATTTATAATTATTCGATTTACTTTTAACGAATACTTTCTTGCATATGATATATATTAAAAGTATTAATAAAATAAATTTATAAAATGAGGTAGGTATCTACGCCTATGACAGATTAAACAAAATTGTCGGTAAAGGTTCCGAACGAGTTTTTATGATCTGCAATTGATAATGGAAGAACTATAGCTACACCGGGATTATTTAATTTTACACAATTTGTACATTTTTTTTCGGCCGCATATTGGACATGAAGCGGATTTCCTATATTTTAGTGACGAATGGTTAAATTCATTACATTTAAAGCACCTGTACACCTCAAGCGCATCAAACACAGCACAACTATCATAAGCAACAGGCATGTTATCTGCCTTTAAAGCTATTTTTTCTATTGCCTGAAAAAAGATAATTATAAAGATCTTCAGAGAAATAGTTGCTTGCCAAACCAACAAGACGTATTTTAGGAAGAATGCCTTCAATTTCTTTTATGTTGTACTCGCATGACATCTTTTACTGGATCAAAGTTTTAAATTTTTCGTTATCCCGCCTTGCTTTTGCACGAAACCAAAACACCTCCATCTTTAAAAGTGGGAATTTTAACAATCTGTAAATAATCCTGACGTAGATCAATTGCATTTAAGATATCGGCCTTGGTTTGACTATGTTCTTGTCCGCTATTGTTGGGACAAATCAAAATACCAGGGGTCCTATTCTCGAATGTCCATTGAAAATGTCGCATTCGTCATAATGTCTACTACTAATGTCTATCAAAATGTCGATCGACTGACACTATCCATATTCTCAAAGTAAAATCGATAATTTGTAATCGGTGACATATTTGGCGAATGGTAACATCTAGCAACATTGGATAGAAACATACAAGACGAGTATATTACAGCACACAATTACTTGAAGGATCTCTTAGTAATTCAAAATAATACTGCAAATTTATCCCAAATATATGTCTTTTTGATAAATACTAATTAGAAAGTAAATATAATCTTTTAACTAAAATTTCATAAGGGATTAAATAGAAAATTGGAAGTACAATTTGGTAAGAGATTAAATAATAAAAAGAAGAAATATATTATTATCACAGTATAATATATAATCTAAACATTACATTAAATATCTGTGATATATTCTTTTTACCTGCAATTTGAAAAAATAGAACTATATAAATTTCTTAATGACAGGTATTACATCTCTTTCATGGGCCGATTCCTTGAAGAGCAAAAAAGGCCCTTTTAGCACATTGATGCTTTTTCCAAAGGTTATTTCGCATTTCTTATTCTCAAGGGCCCACAGACTGATGCCCACTGACTTAGGCATACTGAATGAGGCCCAGTGATTGAGGCCCGATGCCTAAACAAGAATCCACTGCCCGAACGAGGCTCGCTTCCTGAAAGAGGGCCCTCAGCTTGAACGAAGGTCTACCGGTCTTTTGCCGGTAGACCTTAGGTGAAATTATAAATAATCATTTCATATATTTTTAAGAACAATTTGTACAATACTTATTTTCATTTCTCCTAAAAATAAATATAAACTGTCACTGTCACGACCCTCATGACATTATATTTAAAAAGGCATGCGACATTTCAATGTCGACTGGTTGTATAGGGACCGTGCGTCATGACTTTAACGCTAACTGGTGATAAAAATGTGAACTTTTTGGGGGGTATTTATTAATGTTTTATACGGCATTTATTGTTTAATAATTATTAATAAAATGAAGTCGAATTATTTTCGTAATATCAATATCGAAAAAACTTGTTGCATCCGTGGATGTACAAACACATCACTTTAGAAACCTGGATTTCATTCGATAGTAAAGAAATTTTATAAATTTCCACAGAGCACAATTATGCCTCACACCCAATGATATACATAATTACAAAGATTGCTTATCCATATGTAAATCAGACGACGAAAAGCATATTTCACTGGGCAAAGTTTTCTTTTTATCTAGCTTGTATCAATTTTGAGCACTTAGATGTAAAGAAATCATTTACAGAACCGGTTTAGAAATTAGAATCTTTAGTGTTTTCTTGTCATTAAGATTTTTACATATTTAAATGAACATTTTATATAAATATAATTTTACAGATAATGGTTTATTCTGTTGATTAAAACTAATGTAGAATGTTATGAAATAAGAATGTCCAATTTGACAAAAATATCACGGCCCTCTTTACAATTTATTAACTATTTCTCATTTATTATTAAAATAAACAAATCATAAATAATACATTGCAATTACTGTCAAAAGAGATTGTAACAAACTTTAAAATATTAAAAATCCAGTGATTTTTTGTAAATTTTTTAGTGACATTACCATTAAACATTATTCAGAATAATAGATAAGTGTCCAATACAACTCTTACCAAAGTTGTTTATACCTCATATCAAAATTGTTTACATTACCTTTTCAAAATTGTATTACATATTGCAATTATGTATTTTATGTAGAATTGTTTCTGAAATAGTAGTCTAAAATTATTTATATCCATCTGTTATAAAAATTGTTTAGATCTCTTAACTACATGAAAAGTCAACTTTCCAAATACATAATGACATGTCTTGAAGTAAAACTTTAATTATTTTCTTTTTCTAAAGATTAAAATGCTGAAATTTTATTTTAAAACACATTTGGGCTAGAACGGCTCTATTTAGTGAGCACTAGGAAAGGCACATTGCAACCCGCTTTTCATAATTTTTTTATAGTTGGGTGAGCAATCTATAATATATGTATCATTGAACATCTCATAAACGCCAGTGGATGAATGACATTTCGATTAACATAAAGTTAAAAAGATTTATAATTATTATTATCAATCTTTTTTATTAATTTACATTTTTTAAATGTTATTGTAATACTTTTAAATTCAGTGTTACTAAATACCGATATTTTAACATTGGATACACTTGTTTAAGGTACAACTTTACAATTTATTGTCACTTAGCCATTTAAATCTTTTTGCTTAAAATGTATATGCATGTCCAGATTTTAATAATGTTTCACATTTTACGTCATTTTGACCATGTCCACGATTGTTTGGTACGGGCCGGTATCTATTTTTAACTATATTTAATATTTAAAAAAATACCCTTAATTATTTACTTGCAATGTTTACCCCATTTAATTCTAAAATTAAACACTAGAGAGGGCTAAGTTCGGCAGTAGTGCTGCCTCTATATTTCACGCACGGTCCCTATACCACTCGACTTTATGTCTAATAACAAATGTCGAATTCGCCATTCCAGAATACGTTTTTGCGTTCTTATTCGACATTTCATCAATGTCGCGTGTGACATTTAGAAATTGACATTCGAGAATAGGGCCCCAGGTTGTGATTTGACTTTCAGTACATCAGAGTATTTAGGTTTAGAGTGTTCTTTGGTATAAATTGTATCTTAATTTCATCAAAATTCTTGATAAAGTAGTGCACAGTATGTTTTTGTTAAAATACTTCAAAATGCCTACCTATATAATAAATATGATGATTTAAAATAATTATCTCTAACTGGTATGTGTTCAAAAAATGACAAATTTAAGAATTTAATGCCCTCATAATTTTGTATGTGTTCATGTAGTGACTTGCACGTATTATATATTTTCTTGGTACTTGCATTACGTCACATGCATCATGCATCAAACACCCGTCACCCTTTAACAGCTTTCTATTACGTGGCAGTCCCAAAGACAAAAGATTAAGCTTATCTTGTTGGCGACCTCGGTTGTCAGGGAACTGTTATTTATATTTTTCTACGCCCATGTCAGTAAACGTTAAAAATCACACTGTCAACATTCCTTGAAATGATATTTAACAATTACATGCACGTAATGAGATCTCAAAACATACACGTGCTTTTTGATAGTTTTAGTTTAATCAAATTGCAATTAAATTTTTATCTACGTTCGACTTCATTTGGTCTATTAACATAAATTTAGTCAATTGAAAAACATAAAAACTTTTAGAATAAGCAAGATACGTTTTGGATTAAAACAGTGATGCCCCTAAATGTCGACAACACATTATACAATTTTTCAAGTCGCGTTTTCGTAGCAGCCTATGGAAAAAAACATCTTATCATTTATATTGTCAATTTTTGTAACAAAATATTATTGTATTCGAACATTTTCTCAACTTTATCTACGAATATATCTGTTAGTAGTGAACGTGATGAAATTATGAGCACTCCACCAGAGATTTTAGAAAAAGCTCAAGCTGCCACACATAATTTGTTACCGCTAAAATCCAAAAAAAGGTACGAAATTACCTATCGAAAATTTATGGATTGGCACAACACAAGCATATGTCCTTTATGTAATATAAGAAAATAAGTGGGCGTAGAAAAAGTATAGTACGTTACACGAGTTGTAAGCCCATTGCGCTCTCGTGCGTAATGAGTTACTTACAACTCTTGTTACGTAATATACGTAATATTATACATTGATACAACGTTTAATTTTGTAGATAACTGCTCGCCTTTTAGTTTATATATATTTTACCTTATACATAGCCAAAAACTTTATTTATAATGCTATAAACAATTTAAGATCGACAGTTCACATTTTAGATAAAAATATTTTTATTAAAAAATTATGACTGACAAAAATACTAGTAGCAATTCCAATATATGACTAAATGGGACTTTAAATTTAAAAAATTACATATAAGATCTCGTCCAATCTAAATAAAAATATAAAATACAATAATATTATTATTTATTTGTATCTAAAATTATTTAAATTAACAAATTTTTTGGATTAGAAGATATTCCAAAATGCATTTACCACATATATTAAAGTGCTTTGTGGTAGTTCCTTAAGGTTGTTATTTTTCATACATGAATCTCTTAAGAATTTTCTTAATTTTTTTGTGAATTTTTAGTTTTCTAATACTTCGTATATTGTGTTAAAATACTTTTTACACTCGGGGTCTATTTGGTTATAAAAATACAGGCCAATTTTAAAATAATATTATTTGTAGTATCTAGATTAGTTATGTTAATCCGGGCTACATACAGTCCTGTACAAAACGATTGGTCTCACTATTCTGCCGTCATAATGAAAAACGCAGTAACCTAAGAAATTGTAAATTCGAGAAAAATTACCTCAAAGTGACCATCGCAGAGTGTTTGAGTTACATTCACATCTTTTTTTCGCATTGATCTTGCAAACCCTTAGATCTTTTGTGGCCTTATTTACTTTTTTCTTCTCATGTATATTCCAGAGAAGTTTATTATCCGGGATTAGGCCCAGATATTTTACTACCTTTTTCTTTTCCATTATATATTAAGCCCGACTTATTCCGTCCATGTATGCACAGTTTTAATTTTTACGCATTTTATATATACAAACGAATCATTTAATTGGCTCATAAATTTTCGTTGGCGACAGTAACTCCATGCATGAACGCCATTAAAAAAAAAACAAAGCAATGGCGACATAACCATACCAGAAATTATTTATAGTTCCATAACGAACTCTACCACTGGGAAAAATGTCTTTGTTTTGTAAGACATTGAGAAACTTATTTTTATTACTTTTCTGCTGCAGGCCTCATAAAATCTAACAATCGTATATTTACAGTTGAATAGACATTTTCAAAGTTTTATCGTTAGTAATTTAATATTTTATTGTAAAGCTTTGATAAATCTTCGTTTTAGTGTTTCATTGATGATCATAAAAAGATATTATTTGATTTTTTATTTCTAAATTTGCTCAATATTTTAAAAGAAAGGGACTATAGCTATACATTCCACAAAAATAGTATAGCGTGAATTAAAAATCTGATGTGTCCAACACATGACTTTCCTATCTAGTTAACCTATTGCAGCATCTCTAAAAATGTTTAGAGGATAAACTAAGTATATACATTTTCCACATACATCTACCTCGAAACATTTTTCTATAGATATTCATTGAAAACGAAAATACTGAAAAATTTTAATTTAGCACTTTTCCTCCAATTTTTCCATTACGGTCCATTTTAGAAAAGTCATTTAAAAACAAAAATTATAGAGATCGATATCGCAAACAACTTTTAGACTAACAATTTTCTTAAAAATCAGAATTTTGCACATTTTGTCAAATTTCTCGAATACGGACCATTTCAGGAAAATTTGACATTGAACAAAAATTATAGATAATAATATTGTAAGTAACTTTTATTTAAAGAATTTTCTTCCCCAAACGTAAATAACGAATATATTCCATAAAATATAAAAATGACCACCAATAAAGTACCCCTCCAGATGTTCCGACTTTGTCCAAAATCTAATCATTTCACGTCAGGCCGAAATAAACCTTAAGTTTAAAATTTAATGTTTTTTTCTTTATCCGTTTTTGAGTTTTCTTCAAAATTCGAAATTTACACATTTTCTCAAATATCTCGAATACGGTCCATTTTAGAGAAATTATGTATAAAATAAAAATTATAGAAAATTATATTACAAACAACTTATGTTTGAACAATTTTTATAAAAAAAAATATTTTTTTACATTTTGTCAAATTTCGCGAATACGGACCATTTTAGGAAAATTTTGTATATAACAAAAATTATAGATAATAAAATAAGAAGTAACTTTCATTTGAAGAATTTTCTTCTCCAAACGTAAATAACAGATATATTCCATAAAATATAAAAATGACCACCTATAAAGTACCCCCCCAGATGTTCCGACTCTGCCCAAAATCTAATCAGCTCATTAGACGCTGGAAAAAAGCTTAAGTTTAAAATTTGGTGTTTTTCCGTGTTTCGGTTCATGAGTTATGCGTTATACAGACACACACACACACACACAGACACACACACACACACAGACATCATCGCGAAAATAGTCAAAACGGATTCAGGGGACCTCAAAACGTAAAAATCCGTCGAAAACTCGAGGTCGAAAAAAATCATGATTCCTATACTTTCCTTATATCTGTATACAGATAGGAAAGTAAAAAGTACCAGCATACCTACTTAAAATTACAAATCCTAAAATATTTTTGTTAAAAAAAATTAAATTTAAAAATTTAAAATTGATAAAGTTGATAAAGTTAATAAAGTTAATAATGTTGATAAAGTTGATAAAGTTGATAAAGTTGATAAAGTTGATAAAGTTGATAAAGTTGATAAAGTTGATAAAGTTGATAAAGTTGATAAAGTTGATAAAGTTGATAAAGTTGATAAAGTTGATAAAGTTGATAAAGTTGATAAAGTTGATAAAGTTGATAAAGTTGATAAAGTTGATAAAGTTGATAAAGTTGATAAAGTTGATAAAGTTGATAAAGTTGATAAAGTTGATAAAGTTGATAAAGTTGATAAAGTTGATAAAGTTGATAAAGTTGATAAAGTTGATAAAGTTGATAAAGTTGATAAAGTTGATAAAGTTGATAAAGTTGATAAAGTTGATAAAGTTGATAAAGTTGATAAAGTTGATAAAGTTGATAAAGTTGATAAAGTTGATAAAGTTGATAAAGTTGATAAAGTTGATAAAGTTGATAAAGTTGATAAAGTTGATAAAGTTGATAAAGTTGATAAAGTTGATAAAGTTGATAAAGTTGATAAAGTTGATAAAGTTGATAAAGTTGATAAAGTTGATAAAGTTGATAAAGTTGATAAAGTTGATAAAGTTGATAAAGTTGATAAAGTTGATAAAGTTGATAAAGTTGATAAAGTTGATAAAGTTGATAAAGTTGATAAAGTTGATAAAGTTGATAAAGTTGATAAAGTTGATAAAGTTGATAAAGTTGATAAAGTTGATAAAGTTGATAAAGTTGATAAAGTTGATAAAGTTGATAAAGTTGATAAAGTTGATAAAGTTGATAAAGTTGATAAAGTTGATAAAGTTGATAAAGTTGATAAAGTTGATAAAGTTGATAAAGTTGATAAAGTTGATAAAGTTGATAAAGTTGATAAAGTTGATAAAGTTGATAAAGTTGATAAAGTTGATAAAGTTGATAAAGTTGATAAAGTTGATAAAGTTGATAAAGTTGATAAAGTTGATAAAGTTGATAAAGTTGATAAAGTTGATAAAGTTGATAAAGTTGATAAAGTTGATAAAGTTGATAAAGTTGATAAAGTTGATAAAATTGATAAAGTTGATAAAGTTGATAAAGTTGATAAAGTTGATAAAGTTGATAAAGTTGATAAAGTTGATAAAGTTGATAAAGTTGATAAAGTTGATAAAGTTGATAAAGTTGATAAAGTTGATAAAGTTGATAAAGTTATTATTATCACAAGTATTAAAGTTAATATTATCACAAACTCATCCGAAAATAATTCGACAATGTATAACTCCTCAGCAAGTATTGACAGTAATGATACTGATGTTCAGAAAGATATTTTACTTCCTAAAGAAATGCCCGAAATTCAAATTTTATTAAGAGCTGTTGCCATATTACATTGTGTAATGGCTTCATTTTAACCAAAAACTGGATTTCCCACACCAGATGATATTAATAAAATGAGTTTTCAGAATGACGTTCCAAATATTTTACTCCTATTCGTGTTATGGCTTATAGATGCAAACCTATTTGCCGAGGTAAAACAAGAAATCGATGATAAAGAAGATATATATGTACCTAAATGTTTGGCTAAAAATTACATTCGGGCAAGTATTGATAATTTTGACCTTAGTGAAAAAAACATTGATGGAAAAGGAACAACACATGCTATGGCCATGGTTGTGTTTCAAGAAAAACAGTCTATACAACCAATTAGGGACCCGATTAAAGAAGGTAAATTCGCTTTAAGCATAGAAGAAACGGACATAAGTCTGCAGCGACTTGAAAAATATAATAAGCCTAAACCCCGTCCTGTACTTCCTGAATTAAAGTTACCAACAATATCTCGAGAAAATTCAAATTGCTGGAAAAAGATGAATTTATTTTGGCGATTGTTGAAATTACTCCAGAATGAGTATTCTTTTTTGAGATGGAGTGATGTTCAAAATATTATATCTAAAAATAATATTTCAGTTTCACCAATTATATACCTTTTCTTTTTGAATGCTCCACCAACATAATTTAACACAATTTTTACCGCAATGGTAAGGTTAGTACAGTTGGCAGAAAAACTCAATCAGGATTATATTGTAATAACCGCAGACTTAGCAATTTATTCCAAGGCGCGCGAAATACTGTGGAACAAACCTCCAGAATTGTTTGGCAAAGTGACTTTGCAACTTGGTGGGATGCACCTAACAATGGCATTTATTGTAAGTATAGGTTATATTTTTGCTGATGGTGGACTTAATTCGATTCTTGTCGAAACAGATATTTACGCAGAAATTTCTTGTCGTCTAATGCTCGATGAAAAGCAGTACTAACGCGCTATTCAAAGCCTAACATTAGCAGCTGATGCAATGTCTCGATGATTTTGTCACTAAATAAATGGTACGAAGAAAATAAAGGACAAATTTTTTTACTGACGAGCTGATAAAAGAAATGGACAGAGTAATAAAATCAAAAATTGACGAAGTAGGTAACTTAGAAGATCTTTTTTACCTTCTTAGAGATCACAACAAAGTTGTAGCAGAATTTGTAAACTTGGGTTACGATTCATCAAAAACATTTAAATATTGGTACTTTTTTTGGAGACCATCGATTTACTTTGGAGAATGCTGAGTGCTGAAAGAAATGGAGATTTTGAAAGTCATCTGTGACAATCGAAAATGCACTTGTGTTAAAAAAGGCCTAAAATGTTGTAACGAGTGTAAATGTCTATCAAACAACAGTATTAAAGATTTCGACGTAGATCCAGAAGATGACGAATTAGAGTACTATTAATGTAGCATCTAAATAATAAATATGTCAACCATATACCTTACTTTATTCTTACATTTTTAGTTTAATTCAATTAAAAATGTTTAATATACTACTAATTAGGTCCGCCGATCGCGCTCGCAGGCCGGAGCCGAGCGCGCAAGAATATGATTTTGACCCGTTTAAGAAAAATCGTTGACTCGATACTATAACCGACATATAAAAAGTTTTTATTCTAAAAACTTTTTTCGACTATTGGCTTCAATTTGTTCGCAGCATATATGTACAAATTTTTAGAAATAAACTTTTTTCCCGATTGCTTAAAATTACGCTACTAAAAATAACAAGTTTGAGTTTGATGTTATTTTAACAAATTAATAATTTTGTTGGGGGATTTAAGTGGGATACTGTTCAAAGCGCTATTGTGACTACTTTAATATGTAAAAAAAAATACCTCGATAGAATGATTATTTTTCGAGATATAGCGGTGGAGACGTTAACAAACATGTTTTATAAAAAATCGATTTTTTTTTTGTTTTCTCGAAATAAAAAAGTTCTCGGCCATTAAAAAATGTCAAAAATGAAATCGTGTACTCGATTACCTCATTAAAAAATTGCACAAAGTCTGGTTTGGTTCTACGGCAGTTTTTTTTTTCTCAAAAACTAAGCGTCTTTACTTCCAAGTTTTACTCCGCCAGAAGCCGTCATGCCCTTAACAAGCGCCACGCAAGAATCAGTTTTAACTTCAGAGGTAAAATATGTTGGCAGAATTTTTAATTTTTATGATAATTGGATTAAATTAACTAGTGACCCTATTATTTTGCAAAGGGTCCGAGGTAATAAAATACTATTTATTGGTAGGCCCTTTCAGTTAAAATCTCCTAACATTTTCAAAAGACGAAAATAATAACTTAAAACAGAGTATCAACGGTCTTCTAAAGATCTGAGCTGTATCACTATGTAACCACGTAGAAACACAGTTTCTCTCTTCATATTTTTTTGGTCAAAAAGTAAATAAATTCAGATTTGTATTAAACTTAAAATCTCTTAATGTGTTTGTCAAGACTGAATATTTTAATTTGGAAAATATTAAGTCAGTGAGGCATTTAATATTAAAAGATTGTGTCATGTCTACACTAGATTTGAAGGACGCATATTTTTTAGCGCCAATTCATAAAAAGAGTAGGAAGTATTTACGTTTTGAATTTGACGGGAATTTTTATGAATTTACATGTTTTCTATTTGGCTTGAATGCAGCTCAATATGTTTTTTGTAAATTCTTGAACCTCTAGTAACTGTATTGAGATTAGAGGGATTTATATCGGTAAACTATCTCGATGATTTTTTACTTATAGAGAGTAATGTTAAGAAATGTGAACATAATTTGACAAGAATTATAGAACTGCTTAGACCCTTAGGGGTTTTAATCAATTTTGAGAAATGTAATTTAACAATAAGCTTACTAGCACAAAAAATATTAAGACTACTGCACATATAAAATTAATTATAAAAGCAAATGAGATTACAATTAGAGATTTTGCAAAATTAGTCGGTTATATAATTTCTATCTGTCCAGCATTCAATTTTGGCTGGCTGTATACGAAAAATTAAAAAAATTTAAATATTTGTCACTTAAACAAAACAACCTTTCATATAATACTAGGATAGCTTTTAACTGCTAAAGTTTTATCAGAATTAGACAATTAGACAATATTTCTAAATCTACCGCTCGTATTTATTATGGACAATATAATTTAGAAATATACTCCGGCGCTTTAGAAAAGAGGTGGGAAGCGTGTTGTGGAGATAAACATACCAATGGACATTGGCACATATATGAGAAAGATTTGCATATCAATAGGTTAAAATTAATTGCACCCTTTATCGCCTTAAAATGTTTTGCATCTTGATTAACTTATTCAAATATTCTGTTGAGAATAGATTATATTACCACAATGGGCGTGTTTAGTGTAAACGAAGTTAACGAATCTAACACTATTAACTGTTTAAGCATAAAAAAAACTTTTTTTTTCAGGCAATAAATTCTTTAAATAAATAATAAAGTTAAAGTACTTGTTCACTTTTAAAACAGTTATTTAAAACACTCCATTTTTGCGCCATTAACCGCGTCATAATGAAGCGCCTATTTCTATTTTATCTTTTTCTAATAGTGACATTTATGTTAGTTATCTTTTTCTAAAATCGAATTAAAATGATTTTTTCATTTCTCATGATACAAAAATGTTAAAATTTCTAACCTCAAATCGATTGTTGGAAACAAAACATTGAAATTGCTTTTAAAAAGTGTAATAAAATAAACAATTGTTTAATTTTGTGTTACATTAAAAATATCTGGTCAAGTATTTGGTCCCTAGAAGTAAAAAGAAAACCAGTCAATCTGATAAAATGTTTATAAAAGTTCCTCAAAATCTAGACCTAGACATTCACAAATGATAGTGGGATAAGGGCTGTTGCAAAATACAAACCAACATCGTGCTTTTGTATTTATTTTGATGTAAGTAAAGATAATCTTGAATTGTTTTTGTTTCCAATGTGATATAAATTGATAAAACTTACCTATAGTTGATCAACTAGTAGGTCAATATAGGTACCTACCTTTTTACTTAACACTAATTCTGAGGGTACTAATTAGTTTGCATTATTTTTTAGGTGGAAGAGGATGCAGTAAACAGGATCCATTTCAAAATTATTGGTAAAAACTTGACAATAAATGTGCTTCATAAATATATCCCTAAAAGGTTCTTCAACTGACCCTGCCAAAAAAAGATTAAAAATTTGAATTGTATTGTCATTCCATATATAAATGTTATTAATTACTTAAATGATTATAATAAAGCTTGCCTCTTGTTTATTGTATTCTTTTTAAACAGGAATGTATAAATAAATGACCTACAATAAGTGCATTTACCAAAAAATATTTGCCGGCTTCATAATATAATTTAGTTCTTGTTCATGAAAAATTAACTTCTATTATTTGAACGTCCTTATTTATTTCAAAATTTGGATATTCCACACAGAAACCGATCGTTTATTAGAAAGCAACATTTGCAGTTGAATATGGAAGTATAATTTTCTGGTCACTTTACATTTGATATAAATCTATTCACTCTTATTTACAAGAAGCACACATTTAATATTTTTAATTCGAAGAAGAATCGACATCCCCTAATCATTAGAACTTCAAACTTTTGACAACAGTGGCCTTTTCTAATAACACAATGTTAATGTGATGGAAGGTTATTCACTTCGATGGTGTTCAGAAGCCACAACAAGAAAGCAACACTAAACACCCACCTTAAAAAAATAGAAGCATGTAAAATCATTTAATACCGTATTTTGAGCTTTTTCATATTGCTAGAAATTTAAATTACCCTGTGTGTGATAAGATTTAGGTTTTCATTCGCCAGCCTTTAAATTACCTTCGAAAGCAGAATATTCTGTGAATTTACAAGATACGACCTTTTCCTATCGTTTATTTATTACTGAATAACATTATAAACTTTTAGTGTTCTGCTGTAATTCTAGATTCTAGCTTTAATGTTACAAATAGTAACCGAACATATGATAGTGCACTTCCTTAGAACACCTACAATAGAATAGAAAAAGTTAACAATAGTGGAGCTTAGAGAGTGTACTTACGTTGCGAATTTCAGAGCCAGTAAACTTTATATTATTTATATAAAAAATCATTTTTCAAGTTAGAATCCACCTTGGGTAAATTGTATAAAGAATCTCTTTTTAATCCTGTTTGTACTTTGGTCATTTTTAAAAAATTAAATAATTTTAAATAAATCAAAATAATCTCTCTATCGAAAACAAGGTTATGATGATTTAGACATTTTAGACGAACAGATGAATCCACGTTGCCAGACAGAGAAAATATTTCGCAATATGGCGATTATGATTTGAATAACATTTCGATTAAGAAGAAAGTTTATTGAAATAGTAAGTGTAAGGTGCTTCATAAAAACTGAATTTAAACAATTATTCTTTTATTTATAATACAGTGAAACCTGAGTAAGCCGGAACCTGTGTAACACGGAATCCTGTGTATGACGGAAATTTTGGCGATTACCTACATATTGTAATGTAAAAATTGCTTATAAGCCGGAACCCTGTCTAACGCGAACACGGAATTTCCCTAATCTGTTAAGCCGGAACCTACTTATGTTATTGCTTTGCAGGTATAAAAGAATTTACAGATGTTTACATAATTAGTTTATGATTTCGGAAAGCCCCATAATAAAGGCGAACTATTATCAATACTTAGAACAATTATCACAGAAATTTAGGTACAAAAGCAGTAAATACACAAATAAACCAGTATTGTGTAGGTAAGGCAGTTCGAGTTTATCCGTGAAAGTGCAAACATTTCAAAATGGCAAACCGAAAAACGAATACATTATCGCTAAAATCTAAAATGGACTTAATTAAATGTAGTGACCAAAAAAAACTTACTCCAAAGCAATTGGTTATTCAATTTAAGTGCGGAAAAACGCAAGTGTATGAAATTTTGAAAAACAAGAAAAAAATTAAAGAAGAGTGGATGCGTGGTGGTAATGGCGATATTAAGAGAAAGCCAAAGGAATCACATCACGACGACGTAAATTCAACAGTTTTGGATTGGTTTATGGATGCAAGGTCTCGAAATCTTCCTGTATCTGGAACAATTATTCAAGAAAAAGCAAGAGAAATTGCAAACCATTTTGGAAAAGTAGATTTTAAAGCTTCGAATGGATGGGTGGAAAGTTTTTGAACACGACATAACATAAGATTTAATCAGATCTGCGGTGAAGCTAAGGACGTCGACATGGAATCTGTGACTGAATGGACATCGCACATTACAGATTTAATTAAAGGATATACCCTAAAAGACATTGCTAATTGTGACGAAACTGGCCTTTTTTATAGAGCGCTGCCGGACAAGACAATGTGCTTTAAAGGTGAAAAATGTCAAGGAGGCAAACAATCTAAAGAAAGGTTAACCGTTTTGTTTTGCGCCTTTGCTGACGGAAAAATAGAAAAACCTCTAGTTATTGGAAAATCCCTCAGACCGCGATGTTTTAACAATACCAATGTGCCTCAGCTACCAGTTTATTGGCGAGCAAATAAAAAAGCATGGATGACATCAGTTCTTATGGAACAGTGGCTAAAAATTTTAAATCAAAAAATGAAATTTGAAAATCGACACATGCTTCTATTTTTGGATAATGCAACGTGTCACCCCAAAATAATACTATCCAATATAAAATTGTGTTTTCTACCACCAAACACCACAAGTCAAACACAGCCTCTCGATCATGGAGTTATACAAAACTTCAAAATGCATTACAGAAAACAAGTGCTGCGGTCAATTATTGCGAATATGAGATTCTCTCAATCAGTAGGAGATTTGGCTAAAAAAATATCAGTTTTGGATGCTATCAGATGGATTGATTATTCAGTAAAAAATATTAAACCTGATTGTGTTAAAAAATGTTTTGCGGCTTGTGGAATCAAGCAAGATGGAGACGTTGACCTAATCGAAAATGTTGACGAAATTGACGAAAGTACAAAAGAAGTCGAAGAGTTAATTACTGAAATTAATCCCGGTTGTAATGTTCATGATTACATCACATTAGATGAAGCCGTTACAACAAATGCTGGATTTCAGTCCATAGAAGAACTGGTGTTAGAAAAAACTGCCGTGGAAACTACTGTGGCAGACGATAATGATGGGATTGGAATTGGTAAGCGATTTTTCTAATTCTCTAAAAAAATAAACAACTTTTTATTTATTCTTTCCATCTTAATTGGGCATTTGGCCAAGTAGAAATAAAGTTAAAATACATAATAAAAATGAGATAGGAAGATTTCAGTTACCATCACAAAAATAACAGATAGAAAAAATTATTTTCCCATTAGCTTTTCAAAACGATCTGTTCTTAAATTATTATTTTTATCTACAGGAACAGAAGTTGAAGAATCCAATTGGATAAAAAAATTTTCTGAAGCTTTGAGGAGTGTTGCAGCGTTAGAGGATTTTTCCCAAAGAATAGAGAGCGAACCGATGAGAAAGAAGATTTTAGAATTAAGGACATTCATGGAATCATCTTACGTATTACAAAAGAATAAAAAACAACTTACATTGATAGAAATGTGGAATAAATAATAATTTATATTGTTTCTAATAATAAATAAAAATATGTAGGTACATAGTAATAATAACTAACAACTATATATTAAATGTACGTATATTAGATTTTTTTTAATAAAATCATCACTTTTTTAAATCTACTATGTGCAATTTTTTATCTACCCTGTGTAACACGGAATCCTGTATATGCCGGAAAATCGGTGCACGATTCCGTTTTACACAGGTTTCACTGTATGTATGTTTTTATGTTAAATTATACGATCTTAACCTTTAAATTGTTGGTTATACGGAATTTCAATAATTCTTTATAGGAAGCGGCAACAAGGTAAAAACATATCGACTATTGTCTGGAAGGTTATAAATTGGCCAATCAGATTTTAGGCTTCATTATGACGATGCTTAAAAATAATTGGGTTGCGCGTTTAAATTTGCTTGATGTTTTTTAAATTTTAAAAAAATTTGTAGGAAAATTTGAAAAGAGAAAAATTTCAAAAAAATATTTTTAGATTAGATTTTGTGCTAGCTTTCAGAACAAAATATTTCTAATTTTCACTAAACACGCCCATTTCGTGCGTAAATAAGATGGGTAACATTAAGTATATCTCACTAAACAAAATAACTATTTGGAAATGGTGCGAAAGTAGAATTATTAAAATTTTGGCTTCATATATAAAGTCCGAAGAGAATAAAATAGCTAACAATGACTTCAGGAAGTATTGAGTATTTTCTTCATATTGTTGCCTTTCGTTACATTACAAAGAGACTTGGTAACCCTGGGATAGATTTATTTGAATCGAGTGTACTATACTAAATGCCAAAGATTTACATCTTGGAGAAGAGATCCAAATTCTTTTGGTATTTTTGCATTTACCATCAATTGGGCTACCGATTTCTTCTACGCTTTTCCTCCATTTCCTCTAATATCTAAAGTTTTATATAAAACAATTTTAGAGAAGGCTAAGGGTACTGGTGTAGTGCCCTTGTGGTCAACTTAAGTATGGTTTCCTATATGTTTTAAACTTTGAATATCAGAACCAGTATATTTATATCCTTTTTTATTATCAATAAGCTCTAATACGTTAAACCAATATACCACAAATTATAAAAAATGGTGAACATTTTGCAATGACAATAGAGTTCCTTATTTTTCTCCTACCTTAAGCCAGGTAATATTTTTTTTTTACATAAGAAATTTGAAAAATGCGCGACTGTCATAAAACAGCACTTAACCTAATATTTTTAATAAATGATGACCAAAATTTATTGAGTAGATTTATGGAAGGTATATTTCAAAAAGGCATGTTTTCCCCAAATATACTAGAACTTGGGACCCACAAATATCTGGCTACATTGTACCCCATTGAATAATATAAGTCTTCAGGAGCTTTCTTGTAAAATTTCACATATTAATAAATGTGACGGAGTTTATACCATACCAATATGTTAAAAACGTCTGTACCAGGTAGAGAACAGCTATTTATAACTTTTTCGATATTTTAAGAAAAATCTGAACTATGTGTGCCGAGAACACTCGAACATTATATTTTTGTTACCCGGGAACATAGAGAAGGTTGTCATTATCTATTCTTAACTTTTAAGAAGCCTTTTCATAAAGCTACGTGTCAATTATTATCCCGTTGAAAAAAGTCAATTCTAACAAGAAGCAGCATAGATAGAGTATTGAGCAGATTCGAGCCGCCGCCGCGGGCTGGACTAATAAGTCCACAGTCTTCTCCAGATTTTACAATCGACCGCTGATTAGAAGTACTTCTTAGGCAAGAAACCTTATAAAAGGGAATCATCAGAATATTTTATTTGTTTGTAATTTATTTTTGTTAATTTTAAATATTTATTACTGTTTGGGTTGTGTTATTTTCAATATATTTGGAAAATAAATTATTTTTCCAAAACAAAAACTTGTATCGTTAAACATCTACAAATTGTTCATGGTCTATGAAGACGTGGCTACGAAGTATAAGTAAAGATTAAACGTCTTACCTGTAAGGAAGTTCAATCTGAATTATGCGAGTAACCATGTCTCAGTAGACCACCCCCCCCCCCCTCCCAGTAAACAATTATTTAGCTACCCGGAAGTAGTACGTTTTTGTTTTGTGTTGTGTTTTAATTGTTGCATACGTGTATATGTACAGTTCATCAAATTTCTAGAGGTGTTCGACGCCCAGACAGAGAACGCGCTACGTGTGACTAAGATAGCTATTGTACAGTCTGCTAAACAAGTTATTTTAAATAGTTTTTAATATTTTTAGGTAATTAAATTTTAAAAGTGTGGAATAGTTTAGGGATTAAATTGGTCTGATTGGACTTTCTTAGAACGTTTTTAAAAGCAGCTAAAGATAGTATGTAGAATTGAAAATAATTATTATGCCATAAAAGGTGTTTTGGAATTCCTTCAACCTTTTGAAATTGAGTCAGAAAATATAAATTTTATAGGATAGCGGAAAATACCTATAATTTTTTTGTAGGCCTTTGTAAATCGTGGAAATAGTTTATATTTTATTTCTACCTTATTAAGGAAAATGGTACCTATTATTAATAACGGTTGTTTCTGAAACATTACTAAAATTTTCGAAATTTTGTTTTTCTACAAAATAATAAACTATACTATTTAGAAAGAAATTTATTTCTCTTATAATTTTATAAAAAATAACGGGAATATTTACATTTCTTGATCTATTAAACAAAACGATAAATTATTTCGACGAATGACACCATGTTCTAGTACGGAAGCTAGCTTTACATTTTTGTTGGTGGTTTCATGGGTTTCATATCAATTTTTTGTAATTGTAGTTTACACGTATATATACCTCTTAACACTTGTTTACTTTATTAAAAAAGTGTGTTGTTGTGATTTACGTCGAAATAAGTCAAAAACAACTTCAAACCCCATATAAAATCAAAAAGGAGAAACGGAAAAAAATTGAGCCTGTAAATGAACACAACTCAGAAACAAAAATAGCTATCTAATAATAAAAAAATAAAATTTGATTCTTGTGCAGCTTCATCTATATCATTAACTGTTTTTGGTTTTTTAATGGTTTTTCTTGGTGATGAAAATTCCGATATCTCACGGTTATCGATTCTTTTTTTCTCTCCAGAAATGCGGACGACAGTATTTTTAGATACTCCTGTGGCTGCAGCAACACGATCATTTACATTTTTAAATGGTATTGAAGGTGAATTAAAGTTTCCTTCTCTTCTCATAAACTCTATAACATTGGCTATTATTTCGCAAGATTGACTGTTAATCACGCGGCCTCTTGATTTGCTATTAAACTCCATACTTAGGTTCTATTAAACTGTAATGAGCAAAAAACACAAACGAAAATAAAAGAAATGTTTTAGCGAAATTTAAATCTGACATTTACGTCTGAATGAAATAGTGAAATACTTGATGCGCAGAGTGTACTTTCATTGCGTAAATCCGTCGGGATGCCTGTCAGTAGTGCTTTCTCTGTCTAGCCGTCGAAAGCCTCTAGAAATTTGATGAACTGTATATTGCATTGTCACACATGTGCAACAATAATTATTGTAAAACCGTAATGATTGGTATGAATCACGTAGATATGATCAGAGCCCGTAGGTAAACATCTTTTTTGCTGATTTTAAACAGTGGTTTGATATCGCACTAGAGGCGTAACTTCAAATTGTTCTCGGTTTATTCAGACGTGATTACTCGTATAATTCGGAATAAACTTCCTTACAGGTAAGTCGTTTAATCTTGAAAAAATCAATACCAGACAAGTGATTCAACCTAATGTCAGGAATTTAAATTATGACATTATAATGAAATATGTCTTGTTTCAGAGTTCGATGAAAACAATTTACAAAGTTTATGTTGAAAAAATATATTACTCACTGTTGGATGCTGTAAAAGTGTCCATAATAAATTTTAAATATTCTTTTTCACAAAGACTTTTTACAATGTAAAATAAAATATTTTGTAAATATAAATAATTTATTAGGTTCCATTCCAGAATATATAAAGGTAAAATTTGGACTAAGTGCACTAAATCCATCAGTGAAACAACCAATTGTTGCGAATCTTTTTATTCGAAATTTAATGAATGTTTTTATAAAACAAATCCATCTTTATTTATATTTGTTAACTTTTTAATCAAATTTAAAATTAATAGTGTTTAAAAAGTTTTTAGCTGTAAAGACCCTAAAACAAAAAGATAATAAATATCTTTAGAACAAATTAATAATAATTACTTGGGAAATAGAATAAAAAGGATTGAATTTGTGAAGTTTTTTGGCTATTTTAAATAAAAATAAATATCAAATTTTATTATAATTTTAATTTTTAATTTTATGTAAAATATAAATAATAATTTTTTTTGACAAAACTTTGATTTTAATTTATGTATCTTTTGCACTTTTAATCTAAACTATCATAATACAAAAGATCTCACTAAAAATAAAACAGATAAGTGCAGCAGAGTTCGTTTATTTTAAAAAGGTCTAATCCTCGGCCTAGAGCCTAATTCATGGGTTGGGATTAAGTGACAAGTATGTTAGCGCCAAATTCTTGGCTGCCCACTCGATTACAACGCCCATAATAAGGCATAGCGATCGTTTCTCATAACATAAAAAATGCATAATTATGAAAGTTTATAATTTTTAAGAATTTTTGCAAACTTGACCTTGTAATTCTAAATAACTGGTTGAAGTCGGATTTTAAATATAACGATCCATCTTTCATAGAATTCTGATAATATTACATGAGGTTCTCTTTGCTAGAGATTTACAAACTTACAAATCGTTAACTTAACAGTGACATCACTGTTTTAAAATCATTTATTTGAGCGCTTACAAAATTCGTGACGTAGTATTTAAGCTGGTTCTAAAAGTTATTGAAAATATTTTTAAACCAAAGAGACCGCTCGACTATGGCTTTAATTTTGACATAATTAAAAATCTGATGTGTCCAACACATGACTTTCCTATCTAGTTATTGTAGGCTTTTTCCGGTTATTTTGTACAACCTATTACAGCATCTCTATAAATGTTTAGAGGATAAACTAAATATATACATTGTCCACATACATCTACCTCGAAACATTTTTCTATAGATATTCATGAAAAACGAAAATACTGAAAAATTTAAATTTCCTACAATTTTTTCATTACGGTCCATTTTAGAAAAATCATGCATCAACAAAAATTATAGAGATCGATATCGCAAACAACTTTTATTTTAAAAACTTTCATAAAAATCAGAATTTCTCGAATACGGACCATTTCAGGAAATTTTTACAAAACACAAAAATTATAGATAATAATATTAGAAGTAACTTTTATTTGAACAATTTTTTTCTCCAAACATTAATAACAGATATATTCCATAAAATATAAAAGTGGCCTCCCATAAAGTAACCCCTCAGATGTTCCGACTATGTCCAAAATCTAATCATTTCACGTCAGGCCGAAATAAACCTTAAGTTTAAAATTTAATGTTTTTTTCTTTATCCGTTTTTGAGTTTTCGTCAAAATTCGAAATTTACACATTTTCTCAAATATCTTGAATACGGTCCATTTTAGAGAAATTATGTATAAAATAAAAATTATAGAGAATTATATTACAAACAACTTTTATTTGAACAATTTTTATAAAAAATTATTTTTTTTATATTTTGTCAAATTTCTCGAATACGGACCATTTAAGGAAAATTTTGTATATAACAAAAATTATAGATAATTATATTAGAAGTAACTTTTATTTGAAAAATTTTCTTCTATAAACGTAAATAACAGATATATTCTATAAAATATAAAAATGACCACCCATAAAGTACCCCCCCAGATGTTCCGACTCTGCCCAAAATCTAATCAGCTTATTGGACGCTAAAACAAAGCTTAAGTTTAAAATTTGGTGTTTTTCTGTGTATCGGTTCATGAGTTATGCGTTATACAGACACACACACACACACACACACACACACACACACACACACACACACACACACACACACACACACACACACACACACACACATACACACACACACACACACACACACACACACACACACACACACACACACACACACACACACACACACACACACACACACACACACACACACACACACACACACACACACACACACACACACACACACACACACACACACACACACACACACACACACACACACACACACACACACACACACACACACACACACACACACACACACACACACACACACACACACACACACACACACACACACACACACACACACACACACACACACACACACACACACACACACACACACACACACACACACACACACACACACACACACACACACACACACACACACACACACACACACACACACACACACACACACACACACACACACACACACACACACACACACACACACACACACACACACACACACACACACACACACACACACACACACACACACACACACACACACACACACACACACACACACACACACACACACACACACACACACACACACACACACACACACACACACACACACACACACACACACACACACACACACACACACACACACACACACACACACACACACACACACACACACACACACACACACACACACACACACACACACACACACACACACACACACACACACACACACACACACACACACACACACACACACACACACACACACACACACACACACACACACACACACACACACACACACACACACACACACACACACACACACACACACACACACACACACACACACACACACACACACACACACACACACACACACACACACACACACACACACACACACACACACACACACACACACACACACACACACACACACACACACACACATCATCACGAAAATAGTCAAAATGGATTCAGGGGACCTCAAAACGTAAAAATCCGTCAAAAACTCGAGGTCGAAAAAAATCATGATTCCTATACTTTCCTTATATCTGTATACAGATAGGAAAGTAAAAATTGATATTTTAATTTAAATTTTTTAAAGAGTACGCCTAAATTGCATATTTCTTAAAAATATATATATTTAACTAATCAATAAAAACCACAATGGCGCCGTACATATTATCACATTTTTCTTTCGACTTTCCACTCATTATTTATATATCCAAGGAAAGAAAGGCAAGTTGAAAAGGAATAATGGTCATGCAGTGCTCGGAATGGAAACGAAGGAACACAAATTGAGAATATACGAACGACAACGCCCAGTCATTAGAAAAAAAGCTTTCATTTGCGTTTTTTTGTTTTAACTAACGTTCCTTCATCCTTGTTAGATAGGCTACAAAAAAAGTCGAATGGAGCTGAGGAGCTTATTGTGGTTTTAAATTTAAGTGTAAATGGGCGATTATTTTACTGAATTTAAAGTTTGAGTGCTCTCGCAAGGTCGGATTTTTATCATTCTTTTTCAAGGCGTGTAACAAAAATCTATTGAGTAGACGTAAAATCCAAATCAATAAGAAAGAGAAAAATTTGCATGGCTAGAGACAATAAAAATTTAAATTTAAATAATACACAGAAGAGGTAGAGCGCGTCTTAACCTATGCGTTATTGATATAGATATGATACAGTGTTGCCAGTCTAGTACAATTGTACTAGATCTAGTACATTCTCTGAGAATCTGGTACTCTAGTACACTCGAAACAAAATCTAGTACTTTTTTCAGCGTATGTTTCCATTTGAAGTGTAAAATATATTGGTCAAAAATTGCAAGAGAAATTAAAATAGTTCTTAAAAATTACTTCAGAGATAAAATAGTAGACACTTCTCGAGAGATAAAACATTGTTTAAAAATGGCACGAGAGATCAAATATTGTTCAAAAATGGCTCGAGAGGTAAAAAAGGGTGTTAAAAATTGGCCGAAGTATAAAATAGTATTAGAAATTGCTTGAAGGGTAAAATATTGTTCAAAAATTGCTCTAGGGATAAATATACTGTTAGAAATTTAATAAGAGATAAAAATATTTAATAATTTTTTGAGAGATTAAATAGTATTATAAATTGTTAAAATCGTGTTCAAAAATTGCTCGAGGTAAAATAGTATTACAAAATGTTAAACCCTTGTTCAAAAATTGGTCGAGTGATAAAATACTATTGAAAAATTTGTTGAGAAATAAAATATTGTTCAAAATTGACTCAAGAGATACCTACTATTAGAAATTTCTCGAGAGATAAAACATTGCTTAAAAATTCCTCGAACGATAAAATACTATTAGAAAATGCGCAAGAGATAAAATATTGTACAAACATTGCTCGATATATAAAACATTGTTAAAAATTTATCGAGAGTTAAAATATTTTTATAAATTTGTCGAGAGTTAAAATATTGTACAGTTTGCTAAAGAGATAAAAAAGTTGTTAAAAATTGATCGAATAGAATAATGTTATAAATTTATCGAAAGATAAAATATTATTTAAATATAGCTCAAGAGATAAAAAAAAGGTTTAAAAAGTGTTCGAGAGATAAAATAGTATCAAGTAATTAAAATCTTATTAAAAAATTACTCGAGAATTAAAAAAATACTGTTAAACATTTCTCGAGAGATAAAACATTGTTTAAAAACTGTTCGAGAGATAAAATATCATCAGAAGGTGTTAATCTTTTTCAAAAATTGCTCCAGAGATAAAAAAATGTTAGAAATTGTTAAAATTTTGCTCAAAAATTTCACAAGACATCAAATATTGTTCCAAAATAGCTTGAAAGGTAAAAAAAAGGCTTTTAAAAATTGCTCGAGTGATTAAATAGTGTTAAAAATTGTACAAACATTGCTCGAGGGATAAAAAAGTTGTTAAAAATTGCTCGAGAGATAGAATACTGTTGGAAATTTATCGAGAGATAAAATATTTTTTAAAAATAGTTCAAGAAATAAAAAAAGGTTTTTCTAAAAACTGTTCGAGAGATAAAATATTACCAAAGGGTATTAAAATCGTTTTTAAAAATTGCTCGAGAGATGAAATAGTGTTAGAAATTGTTAAAATTTTGCTCAAAAATTGAACGAGAGATCAAATATTGTTTAAAAATAGCTTGAAAGGTAAAAAAAGGCTGTTAAAAATTGCTCAAGTGATTAAATAGTGTTAAAAATTGTACAAACATTGCTCGAGGGATAAAAAAAAAGTTCTTAAAAATTGCTCGAGAGCTAGAATACTGTTGGAAATTTATCGAGAGATAAAATATTTTTTAAAAATAGCTCAAGAGATAAAAAAAGGTTTTTTAAAAACTGTTCGAGAGATAAAATATCAAAAGGTAATAAAATCGTTTTTAAAAATTGCTCGGGAGATGAAATAGTGTTAGAAATTGTTAAAATTTTGCTCAAAAATTGCACGAGAATTCAAATATTGTTCAAAAATAGCTTGAAAGATAAAAAACTGTTAAAAATTGCTCGAGTGATTAAATAGTGTTAAAAATTTTGTACAAACATTGCTCGAGGGATAAAAAAGTTGTTAAAAATTGCTCGAGAGATAGAATACTATTAGAAATTTATCGAGAGATATTGTTTCAAAATTGCTCAAGAGATAAAAAAAAATTAAAAACTGTTCGAGAGATAAAAGAGTATCAAAAGGTATTAAAATCTTATTCAAAAACTGCTGGAGAGATAAAATAGTGTCAGAAATTTGTCGAGAGATAAAATATTGTTTAAAATTGTTGTGTTCGTGTTCTCTATAAACCTTTTTTTGCTCTTTAATGACCAAACTTCATAATTAGAAAAATTGGTAATTTTATAGAATCTAGTACATTTTTATGAAATCTGGTACATTTTTTAGATAAATCTGGTACCTTATAAAAATATATTCTGGCAACACTGGTATGATATAATTAGATAGATAGATGGAAGAAAATTTATTCACAGAACAGCGAAATGTACAAATACAAATGATACAAAGAATATACAGTACGTTAACCAATCCAACAAGCAAAATAAAGATGGGACACTTAAATATATTTGGACGTGGGTTAAATAAAAAAAAATAACTTAGTTTAGCTACGACCTTTCGATGGCAGGCCGGAGTCTGTTTTTCTATACTGTGTCCTAGGGTCAATATTAGAAAGTTAAAAAAAGTATCTACATGTTCAAAAATTTTAAAATTAATTTGTGAAGGCATAGATTAGATTAGATTAGAAATTGGACGTTTTTTGTCCTTGTCCACCGCGACCTTTTTAGATCTATTGTGAGACTCCGTTTGTTTTAGAGTATGTCTTCTAGCCTGGTCTTTTTTTATTAGACTTAGTAGCTTTGGCAGTGACTCCTGCATGTAGTTGCATGCATTCGGCTTTTCTTCGCCCAATGTTTATTCCAGCCAAACCTTCACATTGGTACAGGACGTGGAATAATGTTTTCTTTTCTTCTCACAGAACCTGCACAAAGTTGCTTCTTCTGCTAGATTGATGACACTCATGTGCCTTTTGAGGCTACAGTGTCCAATAAGAAGGCCTACTGTTATCCTAACGGTTTGACGCTTTTGATCCAGTAGGTCTTTCGTGAACTTGGCCGATGGTTCCTTGAACTGTTTGGCCTGTCTCAGTCTTGAATAGTTGTTCCACCATTCCTGAGACTCTTTTTGCATCCATTGTTTAATGGATGCTTTGCACAATGCCTTTCCCACAGAAGGGTTCGGGGCCTGTCTTGGCCCTTTCTGAGCCTTCTCGGGCTAATTCGTCAGTCTTTTCATTGCCCTGATGTCCCTCATGGCCTAGAACCCAGGCTAGAGTCACCTTATTTTGACTACTTAGTTCTGTCAGATCTTCTAGATAGTCTTTCACCAGTCGTGATTTGATTTCTGGTGAGAGAATTGCCTTTAGAGCTGCTTGGCTATCAGAGTATATGGCAATAGTTTTTCCTGATACTTGCTAATTTAATATTTCTATTGCACAGTGTTATAGGGCTATTAGCTTAGCCTAAAATACTGTTGCATATTTTCTTAAACTCAGCGAAAGCGTTGTTTTCGCCTTGAGTCCATAGATTCCAGCACCAGCTGGTTCCTTGGTTTTTGAACCGCCTGTGTACCAGACGAGTTCAGTCTGTACGGGAGGTCCCTGTTTCCAGGATTCTCGGGCTGGTATTTGAGTTTAAAATTTTCTTTAAAATTTTTATGTGGTTATGGCTCTATCAGTAGGCATAGCTAGAATATTATCCCATTTTACTTGCTGATATAGCCTTGTGAGGTCGGCGCTATGTAGTTGGCTTATTGGGTTTTGTCCCTGCATTAGCCAGCTAACCTGGTTTCTCCTTATATGAAGATCAGTGGCGTGAAATTTAATAATACCTCCATTGCTGCAGTCGGCGTAGTGCGCATGGCCCCAGTAGCACTTAGGCAAGCCGCTGAATGCTAGTGAGTTGGTCTATTACACTTGCCTGCGCAGTTTTTATTACCCACGCCACTGCGCCATAGGTTGTCATGGGTCTTATTACCCTTGTGTATAACCATATGGTAATTTTGGGGTTTAGACCCCAGTTTTTCCCACATATTCTTCTACAGCTTACGAGAGCTATTATAGCATTGTATGTAAGTTTTCTGAGATGTTGATTCCACGTTAGCCTTTGGTCAAATATGATTCCGAGATATTTGGCTTCTGTAACGAATGGAATAACTATGTTGCTTAGTACTAGTGGCATTAGTCCTGTAAGTACCCGTTTTTTTTGTGAATGGTACAACTATTGTTTTTTGTGCGTTAATGGACAATTGTTCCTTTATGCCCCAGTTGTTTACTATGTTTAGAGCTGTTTGAGATCGCTCTGAGATTGTGCCTGCAAATCGCCTCCTGACGATGATTGCTAGGTCGTCTGCGTATTCTAGGCACTAGTAGCCTTCTTTGGACAATTTGTTGAGTAAGTTATCCAGAAGAACGGACCACAGCATTGGAGATAATATTTCTCCTTGTGGGCAGCCCCGTGTAACTTTTGCCTGTATGGTTGCCTTTCCCAGAGTGGATAAAATAATCCTGTTCTCTAGACAGGCAGTGATCCTTTGGCATATTGTTACTGGGACGTTTCTATCTTCTAGAGAAGGCATATTAAATCTTAATATTAATAAAAAGTTATTTAGTTCTTTCGGTCAAATAGTTTTTTTTTTTTATAAATAGAAAAATTGTATTTTCCGAAACTTATGTAGTGATTAAAATATTTGACCGAAATAACAAAAGAACTTTTTATTTTTATAAAATTCTACTACGATCAAGAAATGTTATAAAACCTTCATTATTATTTTACTAACATTAATCCGAGAAAACTCGGAAAATTTACTTTTTTACAAGTATAAAACAAGGAAACTAGAATGTCAAGACAGATCATTATTTTATAAAATAAAGTAGTTTTGGATTAGAAACATAAATTTTTAATTTTTTTTTGTGTCATTACCCTTTCCTGCTATCCTGCGTCCATTAAGGTATATAGACTTCTTTTATTACAGGCTTGTAAGAACTGTAAATAAGTTCATATTTAACGTCAATATTTTATATTTCACTGCTATTCTGCGTCCGTACACATTTCAACTGCCACAATATACTTTCTAAACTGCTATCATTTCTACGTCTTTAACAATATACAGATCCATAAGAATAACTTTTCCACGTTCGACCGTGTTGCCATGTAATTTTTTATTGGAAAATGGATGGTAATATGTATATCAAATGAACAAATATGTTTGGAATCCAAATTTAATTTGAATGGGGCTACTAGTGATTTTTCACGGGGCTTAAGGAAGGTTGAAATATAAAAAAATTGTAACTGGAAAACGCTATATGAGGAGATAAAGCGTATTGATTCTGATGAAAAATGAGAGGCTAAAATGGTCCGTATTCGAGAAATTTGACAAAATGTAAAAAAATAATTGTTTATAAAAGTTGTTTGTATTATAATTCTCTATAATTTTTATTCTATACACAGTTTCTCTAAAATGGACCGTATTCGGGATATTTGAGAGAATGTGTAAGTTTCGAATTTTGAAGAAAACTCAAAAACGGAAGAAGGAAAAAAACATTAAATTTTAAACATAAGTTTTATTTCGGCCTGATGGGTAATGATTAGATTTTGGACAAAGTCGGAACATCTAGGGGGTACTTTATGGGAGGCCGTTCTTATATTTTATGGAATATATCTGTTATTTATGTTTGGAGAAGAAAATTGTTTAAATAAAAGTTACTTCTAATATTATTATCTATAATTTTTGCCTTATGTCAAATTTGCCTGAAATGGTCCGTATTCGAGAAATTTGACAAAATGGGCAAAATTCTGATTTTTGAAAAATTGTTAAACTAAAAGTTGTTTGCGATATCGATCTATATAATTTTTGTTTTTTACATGATTTTCCTTAAATGGACCGTAATGAAAAAATTGGAGGAAAAGTGTTAAATTTAAATTTTTCAGTATTTTCGTTTTCAATGAATATCTATAGAAAAATGTTTCGAGGTAGATGTATGTAGAAAGAGTATATATTTAGTTTATCCTCTGAACAATTGAAAGTGACCAGAATCAAAAAATATTGGTACTTTACAAAAGGAAATCTTCTTTTCTAAAGTTTTTTTTTACACCTTTATATATAATTTTTTTCCTTGTAGTTCTTGGCTTTTTAGGTGTTGGTTGAGGAATAAAACTCATGTATTTGGGTAAAGCTTTCGGCACTGATCAGTGCCTTTTTAAGTAGTTTTTTTTTTTAATATTTGTACATTATTATTTTTACAAAGTCAAAATTGTTCTACAAGAATAATAAAAAAACTACTGAAGAAGGCACTGATAAGTGCCGGAAGCTTTACTCATATACACGAGTTTCATTTCTCAACCATCACCTAAAACCCCAAGAACTACAAGGAAAAAAATTATAAATAAAGTTGAAAGAATAAAAAAACTTTAGAAAAAGGGATTTCCTTTTGTAAAGTTCCAATATTAACTGGCGATAGGTGAAAATAAGCCATTCTACCAAGAAATCAAGTCTATCTATCGAGAAGACATCGTAACAATAATGAAACAATTTTCCAACACCAACGAAAAACTAGCGAATCAGAAAAACAGAAGAATCTTTCTACTCCGATGTAAAACAAGTTATATAATTCCTAACTTTCTCAATTTTAATACTAACCATATTTCTCTAAATGATGTACACCTGCAGTACAAATGGGATATGTCACTGATAAATTTAAAACTAAAATTACTAAACTTAATAATAACTGACACATTTAAGGCAATTAACTAAACACAAAACAACATAAACAAATTAAAAACACAACTTAATAATCACTTACCAAACCACATAACACATAACTTTTACACATAAGAAAACCAAAAAATTGAAAATATATTCAAAAAATGTACTCCACAACCGATCACTGATGATAATAAAACAAACAAATGGATCGAAAATCTAACAATTCCTACTGAAATAAAAGAAATACTTGCTTTAGGGCCAAATTTTGCAACCAATGCCCCCCGAAAAACCTACCTATTCACAATATATTAGCCAGTGTAGAAACAGGAATTGCCCAAATCCCAACAGAAGCTAAAAATAACATCAGAGCAAAAGTAGTGAATACAATTACTAATTTCAAAAACAAATATAAAAATGCCAAAATAGACCCAAATGATAAAAAACTCAACAAAAAAATACATAATACTAAAAAATTAATAAAAGAACACCCAAAAATCACCATTTTACGTCCAGATAAAACTAACAAAACAGTCATTATACCAACTATTGAATACCAAAAGAAAATGCACACATTACTAAGTGACACAAACACATACGAAAATATACTGAATGACCCAACAAATACATACCAAAGTGAAAACAATAAACTAATCACCAACTGGGAAAAAAATACATCCTAATAAATATCGCAAAATCACTTAGAGTATACAACACACACCCACCATCTATCTATGGATTATCAAAATTACACAAGACAAACACACCCTTACGGCCAATAGTATCATGCATACAATCCATATACCAACTAACTTCAAAATTCTTAACGAACATACTAAAAAACGTAGCAGGTAAAGGCCAACACTACATTAAAGACTCATGGCAATTCAAAGAAAACATCTCCAATATACATGTATACCTGACAACTATATTATTATATCATTGGATGTCACCTCCTTACACACAAACGTACCACTAGATTGTAGTAAAAAAATAATCGAAAAACTATGGCCTGAAATAAAAAAATTTACAGACATACCTCTTAATGAATTTCTAATAGAATTAACTGACACACTCACTTCTACATATTTTACATTTAATAATCAATAAAATAAACAAATTGAAGGTTTAACAATGGGAGCACCAATATCTAGCATCATTTCCCAACTTGTCATGGAAGACTTAGCACAAACACAATTACAAAAATTAAATATAAAACCCATTTTTTATTTTAGATACGTCGATGACTGTATTTTACTTGTACAAAAAATAGAAACCAACAATATACTAGACACATTCAATGCTTACCACCCAAAATTACAATTTACTATCGAGACTGAAAACAACAACTCTTTAAACTTTCTAGATTTAACTATACACAACAAAAGAAATACATTAAAAATTGAGTGGTATACAAAAACTACCTGGTCAGGACGATGCTTAAACTTTACATAAAAACACCACATATCCCAAAACAAATCAGTTATCATAGGTCTAGCAGACAGAGCTATCAAATTATCGAACCCTGAGTATAGAAACATAGCAATTCAAAAAAGTAAAAGATACACTTATCCAAAATAACTATCCTATAAAACTCATCAACACAATAATGCAAAAACGTATCCACAAATACTATAATAATCAACAATATAATAAAGACAAAACAAATGCCAAATATATCTCAATACCATATGTCAGTGGATTATCCGAAAAACTCCAACACATAGTCAAACCATTTAATATAGAAATTGGACATAAAAATACATCAACATTATCACAAAATTTTACAAAACTAAAGAACAAAACCCCACATAATAAAAAACCCACACAATCTATCAAATTCTATGCAAGGGAAATAACTGCAACAAGGTATATATTGGTCAATCAAAACAATACTTAGAAAACAGATTACGAACTCACAAAAACGGATTAGCAGCTTTAGGGAAACACAAACTTGAGACAGGACATGAATTTGACTGCAACAATGTAACAATACTTGGCACAGAACAAAATTTGAAAAAAACGTGAATTTCTTGAAATGATACATATAAAAAAACTCTAATACCATCAATGATCGCTGTGACATTCAATACTTAAACCAAATGTATTTTAACATATTATAAAATTATACATAATTAATAAATAGCTAACAACATAAAAATAATAATAATAATAATTGATAAGCATAATAATAATAATAATAATAATAATAATAATAATAATAATAATAATAATAATAATAATAATAATAATAATAATAATAATAATAATAATAATAATAATAATAATAATAATAATAATAATAATAATAATAATAATAATAATAATAATAATAATAATAATAATAATAATAATAATAATAATAATAATAATAATAATAATAATAATAATAATAATAATAATAATAATAATAATAATAATAATAATAATAATAATAATAATAATAATAATAATAATAATAATAATAATAATAATAATAATAATAATAATAATAATAATAATAATAATAATAATAATAATAATAATAATAATAATAATAATAATAATAATAATAATAATAATAATAATAATAATAATAATAATAATAATAATAATAATAATAATAATAATAATAATAATAATAATAATAATAATAATAATAATAATAATAATAATAATAATAATAATAATAATAATAATAATAATAATAATAATAATAATAATAATAATAATAATAATAATAATAATAATAATAATAATAATAATAATAATAATAATAATAATAATAATAATAATAATAATAATAATAATAATAATAATAATAATAATAATAATAATAATAATAATAATAATAATAATAATAATAATAATAATAATAATAATAATAATAATAATAATAATAATAATAATAATAATAATAATAATAATAATAATAATAATAATAATAATAATAATAATAATAATAATAATAATAATAATAATAATAATAATAATAATAATAATAATAATAATAATAATAATAATAATAATAATAATAATAATAATAATAATAATAATAATAATAATAATAATAATAATAATAATAATAATAATAATAATAATAATAATAATAATAATAATAATAATAATAATAATAATAATAATAATAATAATAATAATAATAATAATAATAATAATAATAATAATAATAATAATAATAATAATAATAATAATAATAATAATACCATACCATACCATACCATACCATACCATTTATTGACCAAATATACATATGAACAATACGTTTGAGGTCACAATATCTTAAAATAATAATAAGAAAAATACATCAAATAAAGTAAGAAGCATCTATGTTAATTTAAATATAAAATAAAGAAATAAAATATTAATGATAAATAGGTAAAATATAAAATATAAAAAGGTAAAATATAAAAAAACTTTTAAAATTATCACATTATAAGATAAATATCTATTTATATTGCATAAATTCATCTATAGAATAGAAACAGTTATTCAGCAAAAACTGTTTTACTCTTCTTCGAAATAAATTTGAAGATATATTTTTGAGGTTGTCATCTTTTAGCAGAGAGACGAGTTTGTTGTAGATATTCAAGTCAATTTTATTTAGTTTTGTAGTTTGAAGCCTTGAGAATTGAACAACCATATTACTGGCATTTCTCGTTGGGTACATATGTACGTCAGAATGTGAGACAAACTTGTTTTTGTTTTGATGAATAAAGGTTACTATCTCAAAAATATACATACAAGGCAGTGGTAAGATGGAATATTTCGCAAACAACACTTTACATGGTGCATCCCATTGAGCATTATCAATGACCCTTAAAGCCGATTTTTGTGCCCTGAATACCCTATCAGCAGCTGGGAAATTTCCCCAGATGATCAGGCCGTAATTTAGGTGTGAGTGTATTGTTGCGAAATATACCATCCTAAGCACTTGATTTGATAGAGACGGTCTTAACTGTCGAAGTGCAAAGATTTGAGAAGCTAATTTAGAGCATAATGAATTCACTTGAGGTTGCCAGTTTAGATAAGTGTCCAACATTAGACCCAGGTATTTTACAGGTTCTGATTTCTGAACTAACCTACTAGAGCAAATTAGCAACTCTTGAGTTTTTGATTCGTTTAGTTTCAGCCGATTGGCTGAAAACCAATTTTTTGCTGCATTTAAGCTATCGTCGCTCCGGGTGTTGTCTTCTAGTGAGATAAATGCGGCATCATCTGCAAATATTATGCTTTTTTTGCGCTTCACTGCGTTTGGCAAGTCGTTAATGTATAACAGAAAGAGTATAGGACCCAGTACCGATCCCTGAGGAACACCATTTTCAATTGGTAGTATCTTTGAATTTACATTTCCACAGTGGACATATTGCTGCCTGTTTGTCAGGTAGGAGCGAAATAGATCCAACTGCAAAGAGCGAATACCATAGAATTCGAGTTTATTTATTAGGATATAATGATCTACGCAGTCAAAGGCCTTGCTGAGGTCACACAAAGTAACATGTGTGTTAGCTCCCTTACCAAGTCCTTCCACTGCGTATTCAATCAGTTCAAGTAGTGCCTTAGTTGTTGACAGGTTTTTTCTGAATCCGTATTGAGCGTTTGTAAAAATATTTTTATTCTCACAGTATTTGACCAGCTTCTGTTTGACGATGATTTCGAATATTTTGCACAGAACAGGTACAATTGCAATTGGTCTATAGTTGTCAATGTCATCCATGTCTGCTTTCTTAAAAGTCGGTAGAATTTTAGAAATTTTCAGTGAGTCCGGCCAGTTACCTTCATCCAGACATCGATTATAGAGAATAACAAGAGGTTCAGCTATAAGATTTAAAGATGAGTTTATTATTTTGCTATTTAAGTCATAATAATCCAAAGAATCACTATTTTTTAGACCTAATACTGCCTCCCGGACATCACTTTCCAATATGGCATCCATGAAAAACGATGAAGAAGGTTTCTGAAGCTTATTGATATAAAACATAGGATCAATTTGAGAATTTAATATAGTATTAGTGATTTTTTGTGATATTTTACTAAAGAATTCATTAAAATCATCAGCAGAAATTTGCTGAGATAATTTAATTTCCTTTTTTGTTTTTCTCTCCGAATTTACCAAGTGCCAAATGGTTTTATTTTTATTTTCAGAACCTTCAATTATAGAAGAGTATGTATTTCTTTTCTGGTTTTTTAATGCTTTTTTATAAGTTTTGCGAAGAGAGGTATATGTTGCCCAATCTTCTAAAGAATGACTTTTTTTAAATGTATTTTTAGACTTGAATAGTAATTTTTTCATATTTCTCAAATCTTGATTAAACCAGTTTAATTTATTGTTATTTTTAACTGACCGTAATGGGAATGAGGTGTGAGCTTTTTCTTGCAGCGTATTAATGATAAGGTCTGCTACCTCATTTGAATTTAATGTTGATACGTTATAGTTGTGCCAGTTAACATTAGCTAGATTGTCAGTAAAGGTTTTAAGTGTTTTTTCGTTTATAATTCTTTTTTTAATAAGTGGTTCCTTTGGTTTGTGAATATTTGAGAAGGAAGCATAGAGGGCAAGATGATCACCAATATCAACGTCTAGTGTACCAGCATCAAAGACGCCTGGACTTATGTTGGTGATAACATTGTCAAGGCGTGAACTCGACATTTGTGTGATTCTAGTTGGCACATGAATAAGATGCCTAAGGCCAAACATACTGAGAATGTTTTTAAAATCATTGCACTCGTCATGAAGACCATCTATATCTAAATTAAAATCACCAACGAGAACAATATTTTTATACTTATAAAACAGATAGTCTAGTAGATCGGAAAATTGCTTAATAAAAATCTTAATGTCACCACTACTGGATGATCTATAAACTGAAATAATTACAGTGCTATTCTTGGTGATTTTCACACCACAGAATTCAGCATGTAATGGTATACTAAATTTTGCTATGTTTATAGGGTTTATTTCAACACAAGACCTAGAAAATATAGCCACACCGCCATGACCTATACTATCTCTACAAAAATGAGAGATTAAGTTATAATTTTTTATTTTATATAATAATAATAATAATAATAATAATAATAATAATAATAATAATAATAATAATAATAATAATAATAATAATAATAATAATAATAATAATAATAATAATAATAATAATAATAATAATAATAATAATAATAATAATAATAATAATAATAATAATAATAATAATAATAATAATAATAATAATAATAATAATAATAATAATAATAATAATAATAATAATAATAATAATAATAATAATAATAATAATAATAGTAATAATAATAATAATAATAATAATAATAATAATAATAATAATAATAATAATAATAATAATAATAATAATAATAATAATAATAATAATAATAATAATAATAATAATAATAATAATAATAATAATAATAATAATAATAATAATAATAATAATAATAATAATAATAATAATAATAATAATAATAATAATAATAATAATAATAATAATAATAATAATAATAATAATAATAATAATAATAATAATAATAATAATAATAATAATAATAATAATAATAATAATAATAATAATAATAATAATACTTAAAACTGCCTGGATTATAGATATAGCATGCCCTCTAGATAATAATGTAACTAAAACCGAAACAGAAAAACGAAATAAATATGAAAATTTGGCTATAGAAATCAAGCATATTTGGGAGTTGAAAAATATAAAAATCATACCAATAGTGGTGTCTGTTACAGGAGTGGTGTCTAAGAGTTTGGAACATCAAATTAAATTATTAGAAATAAACAACAACACTATTAAGAGAATACAGAAAGCGGCTATTCTACAAACGTGCCATATTGTACGCAAATTCCTTAATATCTAAGCATACAGCTATAATAAAAGAACACCAAAATAATAATAATAATTGAGGCTAATGGCCATAGTAGTCGACGCCGATGACACCAAATTAAAAAAAAAATAATAATAATAATAAGGGGGTGGGTTGGCTCAGTGGTTAGAGTCATGACTTTGAGATCGGAAGGTCTCAGGTTCGAATCCCATCGTTGGCCGGGATTTTTTCATTTAATTTAATTATTTAAAATTAATTCTGATGCCTTAGTAGGATTCCCCACTCGACCATTTACTGTTGGGTTGTAATTAACAGTGCTATTCCTAAAGTGGCGTTGGGAAACAGTAACAAAGCCTACACAGAACACGAGGCGAAATACCCCTGGTAGTTGAAGCCGAAATAGTGAGAAAACTAATAGTAAAATAAACAAAAAAACATGTATAATACAAAATTTTGTACCAATCATGACCCTAACAACAGCACTGACTATAAAAGACAAAAAAAACGGCAATTGACATATGTCAAATAAATAACCTTCAATCCTGTCAATTGACAAATCTAGCAAAAACCGCATGGTCGTTAAACCACCAAACCAACAAGAAAACGTAAAACCAAATTAATTTCTTCAAGTCCGGACCTCTATGAGGGCCCGCAAACGAAAAAAAGGGAGTAACAACACCCATACAATCTCAACGGATATTACAGCACCAGAAACGGACATGACAAGAATAATAAAAATTAATTACATAATAGTAATAATAAAAAAGGATTTCAAACACCCCAACGTGTACTAAAGGTAGGCCAAAAATATAATTTAATAAAAATTAAATGTGAACTATATAAAAAGTAAAAACCAAAAAAATGTTTTTTTCTTGTAGAACAATTTTGACTTTGTAAAAATAATAATACACAAATATTAAAAAAAAAAAAACTACTGAAGAAGGCACTGATCAGTGCCGAAAGCTTTACCCACATACACGAGTTTCATTCCTCAACCAACACCTAAAAACCCAAGAACAACAAGGAGAAAAGAACCAAGAAACTTCTGTAAAGTGAAACCATTAAAGAAGAATTGTGACAGGGAAAATAGATGATATATTCAAAGAGAAGACGGAAAGTAAACATAACCCTTCTGGTATGAAAACAGGACCCCTTTATATAAATTAATAAAATGCCTTAGTTCAAACGGTTTTGAAAATTTATAAGGTTTGTTATTTGATTTTTATAATTATTTAGTTAAATATGATTGATAAACTCTCATTTCTAATATTTTCATATTATGGCAAAATAAAACCGTAACATGATGCATGTGTTTTATCAATTAAAAAAGGTTGAACAGGTTTACCAAATATTTACCAAATATCAGTATAATGTTAATTGCATGTTGAATAGTTTTTGGTAGAAATTGGATTGTAGGAAGGGATTTAAGAGGGTTGGCAAGTAAAAAAACGAATTTTAAGATTAAAACAACAGGTATTTAGTAATGATACTTTTTATTTTAGAAAATATAAAGCTGAGAAGAATAACAAAAAATTAAAATTGATAAAAATCTGTATGGCTTAAAAACTATAAATATAACATTTAGTACCTATGTACAATTAAAAATATTTTCAGTTACAGGGTAATTCACAATGTATGAATAATTTTTCTATGTCGTCAGGGAAGCATATTTTTAAAAAATAAAAGATTATACAATACACATTTCTTATAGAGAGAACCACAACATAAAATTATTTTTTCAAGGAAAAACTCATAACCCTATAGGTACATATTAATTGACTTTTGGGAAAGGTAATATTACTTAAATATGTGTACCTCTTAGCTTTAAAATAATAGCCAAACATTATTTAGTTAAAATAGTTATAGTTTCTCTTAAGGGACAATGTTTTTCCTTTAGCAAGTAGAACAACATTTTTTAACCTGTTTTGGTGCATTTAATGGTTCGAATTCTCGAGCTAAATAAGGGCACCTACCAATACATCTGTTGAAGCTCCTAAGAAACAATAACCTTTTTTACACAAACAAATGAACCATATTCAACAACTGTATTCTAGTAAGAAAAGCGTATGCTCCAATTGCAACAGTTTCTTTAAGTTTACCATCCGTATCTGTAACGTGTGGAGGGTGGATTTACCCACGGCACTAGTCCCATTGTGCATCCTCCTAAGTAGATCGGCACCTCCTAGCTCGTGAACGAGCCTAAAGATTTACTGTAGTTGTCAAAGTCGACAAGAGGTGACTCTTTTTATATCGGCCGGTGTTAGGCAATTTTCGCCGAATACAAATCTTTTAATAAATAAAATCTTTAGGCAATCATATGCAGAGTGCAGATTTTGACAGCCCCATGATATGAAGATACTCTTCTACTTGGCAGTGACTCGTTAGAATGACTGTGATCAGGTGCAGATTACGTTTAGTCATAGTCAAGTATTTGTTTGCTGTAGTGTTGTCATAATAACTTAAAAATTACCTGGCCTCTTGTTTTTCTACTTGTTTGTTGTTTGAAAGCTTTATTTTTAAAGAGATATACTCTGACTACTTTAAATGTGAATGGAAAGATAAGGGGCGACCCTATTTTTTACTAGACGTTTTTAAGTTGTATATTAGAACTTCAGGGTTGTAGGCTCTATAATGGAGATGATCCAATTTTTTTTTGACGCACAGCAATAAAGCCTTTTTTTCTATATTCTAACCAGGCACAGGCAACTAGTAGGGTCAATTTCTTTGATTTAATCAAAATTCTATCAATTTTAATAAGTAACTTATGTTACTTATGTAAATAAAAGCTTATCTAAATAGCCAACATGCAACTTGTTTGCTGAATATCGACATAAAGATACATACAGGTATTAGGTTTTTAGAAAAATAATTATCACATTTGGTGTACCATTCTTTGGTATAATTTGTTGCTTACCAAAATTTCAACATTGCTATCCAAAAGATGTCGCTTTAAATTTTAAAGTGCAAATATATTATATATTTAAGGGACATCATGTAAATTTCTAAAGAAATTATCACAAAATATAAAGAGATCGTGTCCTTAATTGAGGACAAGCAAAAAAATAATAAATTCTAATTACTAATTAACAGTCCTCTTACCAGTAACTAGTTAAAATATGTATTTTCTAAATTAACTTCTACGTAATTTAAATTTAAAAATCTCCAAAAATTATTAACTTTTGGTATAGGTAATGTAAACTGCTACTCGACTCAAGGTGGTGGAGGGCTAAGGTTATAAAAGAAAGGGTTAATTTAAACAAGATTATTTCCGGTTTCCATCCGAGAGAGGATAAGTAAAAAAAAACACACATCTAAACATGTTGTTTGTTAAATACAACCCAGGTTGCTAGTAAATCGACTTCTGTACGATTTATATTATTTGACTCAAGTCTTTTGACTAACGTACGATAGAAGTATTAACAAAATAATATTTATTTTGACCAAGAGTATACTTTTGTTTCACAGTGGCTATTAGATTAATACATAAAGCTAAATTAACGACAGTAGTTATTTTGCACAGGTGCAAAACGAGAATAATTAAATGAATCGAGAGTAACGAAGTTTGCACTAGAGCACAATAGTCGAATGCCTCTTCTACTGAGAAAGTTTAGTGCAGGATCACTAATAATAATAATAATACCCAATTTTCTTCCACAGGTGGCACGAAATAAGGTTAGTTAAAATAAATGCGCATGTTTATGCACCAAAGGCTCGACTAAAAATAAAAACTTCATACAAGATTTCTAGCATACTGGCTTAGCAATTGGAGTGCAGAAAGGTGCATTTCTAATTGGTATTATTGTATATTCTCTCCACAATATTATGATAGTTGTCCTGAGCGAGGCTGAGAGAAGGGCCGGTGTCTACTTCTGCTAGGGCCTACCTTAGTTGTTCAACATGCAGCGCAGGCACACATTAATCTGATGGGGTAGAAACTGTGAGGGGTACAATAATCCTAGAGCTTCAGTATGAGTAGGCTTCGAACCACGCCCTAATTCAGATAGAAAGATAGATAGATGCAGCGCAGGCATGGAATTCCGGGTTAGTGTTTCTATGCAGGTAGTGGATGTATTTATCATGCATAATGTTCTATAGGTGTATGTGAATGCCAGGCAAAGATTTTTGATGCAGTGAGCAAGTATAAAAAGCTGAAATCCCAGTGTTCGTTGAAGTCAGCCGAGGTAGAAAGTAGAAAGTTACGAGATTATGGAGAAACATATTGATAAAGGAGAAATTTAATGGTGAAGTAGAGGTTAAAGTCCTAAAATATAAAAATGTTTTGAGTGGCTATGGTCATCATGCAGAGTAAGTTACACTAATTGTCTGATGAAATGTGGACAAAACGTGAGTAAAATAATTGTTGATTCGATGAAAACCGAATCTATTTTTCGAATTTTCGGGAATTTGATCCCTTTTAAATTAAACACTAGAAATTACTTTGAACTATAGATTTATTAAAAATAATAAAGTGGTGCAGAGTGGCACCGGGATTTCGCTTTCGTCGCGTTCGAGATAAGTTTCTCGACTCTTTTCTTGGTCGCACTTCGCACCCCATATCGTCACATCCCTCACGGTACTCGCGGAGTCGCAAACATCCCTTAAATATAAAATATAAAACATTTCAACCTACATAAACTACATTTAAACAATAAAATGAAACGATTACATAGACATATAAAATCAGTTTGTTAAAAGTCTTCTGGTAAAACACAAATTTTCTTAATACTACGCTTTAACACCTGATCTCGCACTTTAACACTAACTACACGGGTAATATCGTCATTTCCGGAATAAAGTTCTATAATACGCCCTAATGGCCATTGCATGGGAGGAATGTCATCTTCTTTCACCAATACAACTTTGCCAACTTGAATATAGCTGGTATCTACCGGGAGCTTCCATTTAACTCTGGTTTGAAGCTCGTTCAGATACTCTTTATACCAGCGCTTCCAAAAATGTTGCACTAGTTGTTGGAGACGCTGATATCGTTTTAATCTATTTTCGAGTATATCATGTAAATCTGAATCTGGCAGACTCGTCAAACTTCTACCAATAAGAAAGTGGCCTGGGATTAACGGGACAATTTCAGGATCGGTTAAAAGAGGACAGAGAGGGCGGGAGTTAACGACAGCCTCGATCTGAATCAAAATATTTAAAAAATCTTCATAAATTAGATTCGCATTCTTTAAAATTCGTTTTAAATGAAATTTTACGGTTTTTATTCCAGCTTCCCAAATTCCTCCGAAAGATGGAGATCGTGCGGGAATAAAATGCCAAGAAATGTTTTCTTTGGCGAGGTCATTAGTAATGACTTCAGTATTCTTATTTAAAAATTGATACATACATTTTAATTCATTCGATGCGCCTACGAAGTTTTTGGCATTGTCGGAGTAAATATTAAGAGGCTTTTCTCGTCTACTCATAAATCGTCTTAATGCAGCTAAAAAACATTCAGTAGTAAGATCTGATACTAATTCCAAGTGGATTGCCTTGGTAACTAGACAAATAAAAAGACAAATATAACCCTTTACAAGCTTCGCGTTCCTAGTTACTCTATCCTTTAATAAAAATGGACCTGCGTAGTCAATACCGACATTGTAAAATGGAGGGCTAGGAGTAATACGAGTTTTCGGCAGATTTCCCATTAAATAATCGGGGGTTCTTGGTCGCGCTCTAAAACAGGTTACACAATTTCGTACTACACCTTTGACTAAATTTTTACCTCTAATTGGCCAATATTTTTCTCTAATTGACGAAAGTAATGTGGAAAAACCGCAATGAAATAATCGAGAGTGTTCATCTCTTAAAATTAACTTAGTGAGATTATGATCGCTAGGAAGAATTATCGGAAATTTTTTATTAAATGAATAATGACTATTTTTAAGGCGTCCTCCTACTCGAATTAAATTATTGTCATCCATAAAGGGATTTAAAGCTACTAAACTACTCTTTTTATGTACAAATTTCTTGATTAATAAGTTCGAATATTCTCTAGAAAATGCTTTCTGTTGATCAAGCGAAATCAAAACATTCAACGAATTTTGCATTTAATTTGCTGATAATGCTCCGAAGTTTCGAAGAATATTTGACTTTACCTTACAATTTGAAATGAATCGTAAGCAATAAGCTGTCACTCGTTGAAGCTTACGTAATTTGGAAAACTTATCAAATAATTCAAAATCGTTTTCGATTACTGTGTAAACGATAAGTTTTTGTTCTGGTACATTTTCATCAGAAAAATGTAAATCGAAAGTTGGGAGAATTTCTTGAGTGAGCCAGGACGGTCCTGACCACCACAGCTCGGAATTTATTAATTCTAAAATTACAGTACCTCGAGAAATTAAATCGGCTGGATTTTCGTTAGAACTAATGTGGTTCCAATGGTCGACAGTACTTAAACGCTGAATTTCTCCAACCCGATTCGCGACAAACTTTTCCATTTATTTGGACTTGCACGAATCCACGACAGCGTAATTGTCGAGTCGGACCATAAATAAATTTTATTAATTTCGATTTTTATGGATATTTTTATTTTGTCAATTAATTGTGCTAAAAGTAATGCACCTGATCATTCTAAACGCGGAATTTTTTAAGTGGCGCGACTCTACTTTTTGCGCAGAGCAGTCGTACAATGTAAGTACCGTCCGGCAATTTACTGCGTATGTACACGCATGCACCATACGCACGTTCACTTGCATCGCAAAATCCATGTAATTGCGCAAAAACTCTATTGGCTACAGTTACGTGTCTAGGAATTTCTATTTCTTTAAGATAAATTAAATTTTCGTGAAAACGACGCCACTGTAATTGCAAATAAGTTGGTATCGTATCGTCTCATCCTACATTTGCTTGCCAAAGACTTTGAATTAAAATTTTTGCTACTACTATTATGGGTCCCAATAATCCTAGGGGGTCAAATAATTGAGAAACTTGTGACAAAATTAATCGCTTCGTTAATAATTTTGTATCATATACAGAAATAGAGCTTGAATATTGAATATTGTCACTAGTAGAATTCCACGAGATTCCTAGTGTCTTACATGCCTCATTTTTCCCTATATTTAAATCATTCGCTTCTAAATTATCGTTTAATATAAATTTAATAATTAAATCGGGCTTGTTACAAAGCCATTTTCGTAAATTCATTCCTGCGCTCTGTAATATAGTCGTAACATTATGTTGAATTTCTAAAATTTCAAATTCAGAATCGGAACCATACAAAAAATCATCGACATAAAAATTATTTTTTATGGCATTGCTAGCATCTGCATATCGTATTTCATTTTCGAGTGCTAGTTGATGTAAGCAACGAATAGCCAAGAATAATACGGACGCAGTGCCGTAGGTAATTGTGCCTAATTCGTAGCATTTTATTTCGTCTGATGGATCGCTCCTCCAAAAAATTCTTTGAAATCGTTTATTTTCATCGCTTATCTTAATCATGCGATACATTTTTGAAATATCGGAAGTTAAGACATATTTGAACATTCTAAATTGTAAAATAATTGAAAACAAGTCATTTTGAATTGTTGGTCCTACGTATTGTACATCGTTCAATGAAAGACCGCTAGTTGATTTCATACTCGCGTCGAAAACTACCCTTACTTTAGTTGTATAACTAGATTCGCGAATAACTGGATGATGCGGTAAAAAATAATTTAATTCTTCTTCAGTTTGTTTAATTGAAATCTCTGTCATATGGTTCATAGATTTATACTCATTCATGAATTTTACATATTCAGAGTATAAATGTTTATCTTTTAAAAGTCTTTTTTCTAACATAAAAAATCTTTTTAAGGCAAATTCTTTCGAATTTCCTAAATCATTAAAATTTTTCTTAAACGGAATTTTAACTTCAAATCGCCCCTCTTCGTCTCGGGTATATGTTTTATTAAAATGATTTTCGCAAAATAATTCGGATTCAGAAAACAGAGGTTTGGAAATAATTTCTTCGATTTCCCAAAACTTTTTAATCTGATTATCTAAATGAAAGGTATTTAAACAACTTATAGATTTAACCGGAATTTTACTTGACATTTCTCCTGATATGATCCAACCAAATTTCGTGTCTTGTAAAATTAATTTAGTATTTTCTATTTGAATTTTTTCTGATTTTATTAACTGCCAAAATAATCCAGCACCCAATAACATATCAATCGGTTTTGATGTATTAAATTGGGGGTCTGCTAGCTTTATATCGTAGGGAATTTCAATAGAACTTGTATCGAAGGAAATTTGAGGAATGTTGCTTGTGATTTGTGGCAAAATAAAGCAAGATATATTTGAGATAAATGTACTATCGCTTGAGGAAATTATTATATTTGATTTAAATTTAATTGAAGAAGTAACTTGACCTACGCCTATGATCGAATGGTTAGTAAGAATAGGGCTTAGATTTAAAATGTTAAAAATTCTTTCACTAATAAAATTAGACATAGACGCGCTGTCTAATATTGCTCGACACTTATGTGTTTGGCCTTGCCTATCTTAAACTAAAACTATTGCAGTCGATAACAACACATGTGAACTCGTAAACAAAGAAATGTTCTTTTCGTTAACCACAGCTGAAATAGAGGTTGAAAGGGTGTTTGAATGAGAGGCCTCACCCATTAGCCCTAAATTTTGTGTTGTGGTTTCGTCTCGATGTGTTATGTTGACAGCTTGATTATCTTTTTCAATGTGTAAAAGAGTATTATGGAATTTATTGCATTTTAGACAGTTTGTAGATTTACAAACAGAATTATCTTGTGGTCTTAAACAATTTAAACAAAATTTTAATTTTTTAATTTCTTTAATACGATCGAGAATATTTAATTTAAGAAAATCGCTGCATTTGTAAATTGTATGATCGCATTTACAATAATAGCAAGACATTGTATTTGCGCTTAAATGGGTACTTGAAGTTGATTGAAATTTATTATAATTTTTCGGAGTTTTAAAATTTTGTCTTATTGGTTCGACTTTATCTTTTTCCATTCTTTCTAGTAAATCGCATCGATTATTTATGATTTTAAGTAAATTTGTAATAGTGGGACTTGAATTATCGGTAGGATTTTTTTCCATTTCTTAAATATAATATGTTTCGTATTCGCGTTTTAATTTAGGATCTAGTTCATCGGTTATTATAGGCACTAAAATTGTGTCCCATGAATCTACAGGTTGATCTAGAATACGCAAAGATTGTAAATTGTTATTGACAGTATCATATAAATTTCGTAACTCTATTGACGACTCTTTGGCTACACAAGGAAAGTTAATTATTTTGCGTACATGCGTTTCGACTATGAGTTTACCTCGTTCATATCGTTTGATTAACGCATGCCATGCAACTTCGTAGTTCGCATCGGTAAGTGGAAAAGATTCAATTGTTTTTAAAACATTACGACCTAATGATTTTCGTAGATGACATAATTTTTGTACACCTGTTAACGCTAGATTGTTACCTATGATTGCTTGAAAACAATCTCGAAATTCTACCCATTTATTGTAATCACCATTAAAAACTTCTAAATTTAAAACTGGTAATTGTAATTGCATCATTTAAAAATTAGGATTTGAGTTATTAGTACTATTTACTTGACTATCTTGAGAAGATTTAATTTGAGATTTAGAAAATACTTCAAGAATTTCTTCGATTGTTGAACATAAATCATAATATTCTAATTCGAAATTATCCCTCTCGATCTGTTCGTCCGATAAATTTGTTGAAAGCGACTCTAATTTATTTTGTAACTCGTTAAATTCAAAAATTATTGGATTTATATTATAGAGGCGTCGCTGTAATTCTAAAAATGCTTTTTTGTCGAATTGTTGCAAATCTAATTTATTCACGTATGTCCGACACCGTGTTAAATTTGCTTTTAAAAAACCTCTTTTTTGTCTTAGCTCTGTTATTTCAGGCATTTTTACTTCAGATCGAAACTGATAATTAAAATGAAAAGGTAAATTCTCACTTGTAAATTCGATGATTTTGTAGACTTAAACTGCTTCAACTTGTAGCACTTGCACTTGGACTCGACGATGATAGTCTTTCGAATTAACTAAACTTTCGAATCACTCGAATTAACTTGACTCGACGATGATAATGTTAATCCGGATCTAAAGGACCATGTTGATTCGATGAAAACCGAATCTATTTTTCGAATTTTCGGGATTTTGATCCCTTTTAAATTAAACACTAGAAATTACTTTTAACTATAGATTTATTAAAAATAATAAAGTGGTGCAGACTGGCACCGGGATTTCGCTTTCGTCGCGTTCGAGATAAGTTTCTCGACTCTTTTCTTGGTCGCACTTCGCACCCCATATCGTCACATCCCTCACGGTACTCGCGGAGTCGGAACTTGATAGTCAATGTGAGAGAAGGCGCAGCATGTATTAAAATTAAAACTAATTCGGTGCAAACAATAATGTATTAGGAAAAGTATCCGCTAAAGCGAGTTTCTTAACCACTACGGTTTCTTAAAACACAATTTTGTAGCTAGGTAAAATCCGAATTCAATTTCGTGAGAGCATTTTCCAAATGTTCTTTAAGAGATCTAGTAACAAAATGGGCCAAAATGGCTAACAAGTTTAAAGTCCAATCCTTTGTACATCAAAGATTAGTCTCTTACTATAAGTAAAACCCTGCTGATGACTTAATTTATATAGGCACCAAAGTTTAGAAAAAGAAGAACAAGTTAAAAAAGATAAACAAAACACACAGGGGCATATAAAAGTCGGGAAAATATATGGCACTCATTAAAAAAGCTAATATTTGTCCTGATAAAACGGATATAAGCAATGAAGTTTAGCATTTTCTAGCTGATGTTTATTAGTGATATTTATTTTTAACATTAAATAAATAGTTTGTCATGATTTAGTTGCTGGATTTATTTAAAGAAAAAACTAACCTGTATAAAATGGTATATTTTTCTTCGAAAGGCGTTTGAACAAGGCCAAATAGTGTGTATTACTGTATTTGGAAAATCTAAACCGTAACAATAATGCATAACTCCAATTAATAGATAATTAAAGTACCTTCGAATTGTGATATAATATACACGGTGATCAATTTAATGCAAATGTGGAAATATATTTGAGTTTTGACCCACCATGTTTAAATTTGTTTTAAATTAAAAAAAAAAATTGTGCATCATTAGAAATTTTCATAGATATCGAAAAACTTTTACCGCAAGAAAAATTGGCTTTCAATTATTGTTTCTTTTGCAATTTTTATATAAAACTAGTTTTAGCGCATGAAACACCATGTTTAATCCCATAAGGTTAGGTATTGTTGTAATGGGAAAAGAAAGAGGAATTTAACCCAGCGTCTGACGAGTGAATTTTTTTTCCACGCTCCGACACGTGGGGATTGAGAAACCCCAACATTATAAATAAATTTTAATATATTTTTTTAATATTTAAATCTTTTTTATTTTACTTTTATAATATATTTATTTATTTATTTATTCCAGAAACAAACAGGCATGAGCCTAATTACATGTTCCTATAAATACAGCGAAAATAGAAATCAACAAAAATACATAATATCTAATTAAATATATAAGTGAAATTATAATAAACAAACCTCGCTACTACAAAATTTTAACAAAGTTTATTAAAGAACAAAACTACTGAAATTATCAGAAATATTCAGGAATAATCAGAGCGTCTGCAAAACCCCACACCAAGGCCACGGAAATCCTACAAGGTTATGTCTCTTTAATCGAGCCCAACAATTTTGTTAAGTTCCGTTCTATATGTGCTTATAGCTACATCAAAAATACCGCAAGAAATGCCTTCGGAGTGTACATTAAACAAAAGACAAATTTTTTCTACTGGACCATGATTATCCGCACGAAAAGATAATTGACGGGTACGAATACCTGCTATTGGAACATTGATTTTTATTTGACTCAATAAATATTGACTGTCCAAATATAATAATAATAATAATAATAATAATAATACTCTCCCTAATTCACCCCCTTACGAGTGAATTTTAACCCCAAAAGCTGAGCTTGTCCGGGGAAAGGGACGGCTATTATTATTATTTGCCGTGGCGCTCCGGGGCGACTTAAAGATGATTGATGGTGCCATTTGACTTACAGGTGAGGAAAACCCGGAAAACCTCACCCACCATCATCGAGACGGTAATGTATGGCGAATTTTTTTAATCTGCATGTCATATCAACAGAAATTGAATTTCTATTAATACGCCACACATCAAATCCTAAACCGAACCATGCAATTTAATTAAAAATCCACATGGTCTGGTCTGGGATTCGAAACCCAGCAGTCTCAGACTCATAAACTTGCCTATAAATGAATATAAGCGCGATAGACCGCTACACCACCGTGCCCGTGCCATTTAATAATTTATGTAAACAGACAAGGTTGATTATAGAGCGACTATGTTCCAATTTTTCAATTTCAAACTCTTTTCTAATAGGTCCAAATGAAACAAATCCTGGACTTGTATGATACTTTTTAAAGTATAAATATTTGACAAATTTATTTTGAATAGTTTCCAAAATTTGTTTTAAATTTTGTTGTGTTGGGTCCCATACAGTGGATGCGCTATTCTAATTTACTACGAACGAGAGCAAAAAATACATTTTTTATTGAGTGTGTGTCTGTAAAGTCCCTAGTCGTGCGTTTCAAAAAACCTAACAATTTGTTAGCTTCTTTGGTAATGTCATGGATATGCTCGTCAAATTTGAAATTATTTTGAATGTAATAACCTTGCATTTGGAAAGATTAAAACGTAATTTATTTTCAAATGACCAATCCGAAATTGAGTCTAAGTCATTTTGAAGGTCTAGATAATCATCTAGGGTGGATATTTTCTTAAAAACTTTCAGATCATCTGTATACATTAGGCAGTCTGATGTAATACGTAGAGGAAGGTCATTAACAAATATTAAGAAAAGTAGAGGGCCCAAATTGGAGCCCTGAGGGACCCCAGAGCCTGCGAGGATTGTATGAGATACTTCACCACCAAACATTACGTATTGATACCTTAGTTTTAGATAAGACATAAAGAAATTTATTAGATGATCGCTAAGACCATAATATTTGAGTTTAGCTAGAAGAATATTGTGATTTATCGAAGGCTTTCTTAAAATCAGTATAAATACAATCTACTTGCTCACGAGAATTGACACATTTTGATATTTTATCACTGAAAGTTAATAAATTTGTATCTACAGATTTTTTACGACAAAATCCGTGTTGTTCGGTTGATATGTATTTTTGAAAGTAAGCATACAGTTTATCATACATTACAAATTCAAACAGTTTCGCCGTACAATTTAATATGACTATGGGACGATAATTATCTATTTTATTTTTATCCCCTTTTTTAAAAATTGGTGTTAATCTCGTTCTTTTAAATTCACTAGGAAATATGGATGTTTTAAGCGACTTATTGAAAATTACCAGCAAAGGGTATATTAAATAATATTTACAAGCTTTTAGGATATAACAAGGAATATTATCAGGACACGCTGTCTTTTTCGGTTTTATCTTTCGAAATGCCGCTTCTAAGTCTTTGACGGATATTAGATCGAAGTCAATATTCTGATAAAAATTTACGTTCCAATTGTTAGTCAAATCATTAATATCTATAAGGTTATAGTTTGAATCGTTGTCATACACTGAACTGAAATAATCAGTGAACTCCCCTGCTATAATTTTTTTGTCAGATATTTTCCTATTATTTATAATAAAATTTGATTTAGATATATTATTAGACCTCTTATCTTTAATGAACTTCCAAAAAAGCATGGGGTCCTGGTTAACACAGTTCTGCTTATTTTGGATATAATTATTGTGCGCCGTCCTTATTTTCAATTTTAGGTCCGCCCTAATTTTTTTTTATCTACTACAATAATATTCCGATAGATGTTTTCTTTTTCTGGAAAATTCTTTGTACTTTATGTCGATTTTTATTTCATCCGTGAACCATGGCGGAAACTGTTTGCAATATGCATGTGCCCTATTAGTAAACTTTGGTACACATATGTCAAGCATTTCATAAAAAACCTGGTAAAAATATTTGACAGAATCATCAACCTTTTCAATGTGTCCAATTTTGGACCAATTAAAATCCCTTAGTAGTTCGCATAGTAATATAAAATCAGCTTTTGTAAACTTATATCTGTTTTGAAGATTATTATTTGTGTATGTGAATTGATTACTTTTTTTTTACTTCCGGCTTAATTATCAGAGAGGGGTGTTTATTATCTATGGGAACTAAAGGTTCTTTATTCTCCTTTATATTCAAATTCAAATTACCAAGCACCAGATCTAGAGTTTTTTGATCCTCATTGAGACAATTGTTGAAAGACGGTAGACTGTAAGTGGCCATTAATAGAGACATTGTTACTATTATATCATTTTTATTAGAAAATTGAAAAGATGTGCCATTTATGCATAGTATATTGTAATCACCAATAAGTACCATGTGTGTGGTTTGAGTGATTAAGGGATCTAAATTGTCAAATAAATCTAGATATTGCCTCTAGACTTTAGCATTTGCTACATAAGTTGAATTAATAATGACTGTGGTTCCGTGTAGTTTACGTTTTACAAAAATTGTTTCCAAAGGTGAGTTAATTGATATAAGTGAAGATATGATATTTTTATTTACAGCAATGAGGACACCTCCTCCGCGTTGTTTTCCTGTTAAAATTTTATCCCTATCCTTTCTATATACTATGTAATTGCAACTAAATGGTTCTCCATTTTTAATGTCTTCTGATAGCCAAGTTTCCGTCAAGATAACAACATCATACTTTACTGCAGACAAGTTTTTGCTAAACTCCGAGACCTTGGTGCGGAGTCCCCTGACGTTCTGATAATAAATATTTAAAAACATAATATAGCGTTGCGAGAAACGTAAAATATGTAGAAAGATGAAAATTAAGTACAAAAACAATATGTATATGTTGATATTGAGCTAGCGCATATAAATGTGTTACTCTAAGAACGTTTTCTCGGCCCCAGCAATTTAAATATATAAAAAAATCTGTAAAATATGTGGCAAATTAGTTAAGTAAATAAATTTAGTAACAAATAGAGCATAGTAGATACTTAAGTTGCTGAGAGAAAAGAATAACAATAAATAATTTTATTCTAAAGTAAATACCAAATAACAAATATTAAATAAATATTTTATCCTTCAATTATTGATTATAATGGATCCTGCTACTTTACTACTTATTAATGAAAGCAATAAATAAAAATAAATGTTTACGAGTAGATATATACATTATGGTTCAAATGAAAGGAATAAATTCATTATAATGGAAGTAGCTGGTTTTTCGAAAAAATGCTCGGACAGGTCAATTTTGTTTACTTAAAGCGCAATTTTTTAAATAAAATTCAATTATCCCCCACTTCCCATTTTTGGGCAGTGACGTCATTGACAATTTTTTTAAATAGCAACCTCAATTTTTTTTTCTTAATTTTGATAGATCTTGCAATTTCCTACTCGGAAACATAATATTTGAAATATCGAACATAACAATTTTTTTTGAAAAAAAGTCATTTCAAGATCAGATACATAAATTTTATGTTATTTTGAAACACAATAAATTAATAAAAGATAATTATTTGTAATTAAATGCTTAATCTAACAAAATAATAATAATAAACATAATAATAATAAAAAGAATTTGTGAAATTGTCATTAAATTCGTTTTATTATTATTATTATTTTTTTAAATTAAGCACTTAATTAGAAATAATTATCTTTTATTAATTTATTGTGTTTCAAAATAACATAAAATTTATGTATCTGATCTTGAAATGACTTTTTTTCAAAAAAAATTGTTGTCAGATATTTCAAATATTACGTTTCCGAGTAGGAAATTGCAAGATCTATCAAAATCAAGAAAAAAAAATGGGGTTGCTATTTAAAAAAATTGTCAATGACGTCACTGCCCAAAAATGGGAAGTGGGGGAAAATTGAATTTTATTTAAAAAATTGCGCTTTAAGTAAACAAAATTGACCTGTCCGAGCATTTTTTCGAAAAACCAACTACTTCCATTATAATGAATTTATTCCTTTCATTTGAACCATACTGTATCTACTTCGTATTCAAAAATATCTAGAGTTTATAAAAACTTAAAAACAATAATTTAGAAATAGAAAAAAGTTAAGCAAATAATATTCGCGAGGAAAGGTCGTTAGAAACGAAATAAACTTGAACCTCCGAAGATAGATTACGGGACATCAATGAGGTCGTCAAAACATTTAATTTCTTTCTTCATATTATGTTGTATGAACACCTTACCTCCCATAGTCCAACTTAATGTTCTTCCGTATTTTTTCTGCGCCAGTTGCAAAAGTTCATACGTTTGTTGAGAGAGGTCCTCATAAATAGTAATACCAGGCTGCTTGAGTGCCTTTTTAGCTTGAAAACACTCATTTTTCTTCTTAGTTGATAGGAATTTAACCAAAATAGTTCTAGTTGCCGACTTTTTATTTGCAATACCAATTCTAAATATATCATCAATGTCACTGGAGGTACAAACAACTTTCAGTACGGTGTTAATAAATTTTAAAGTGATATCATGAACACTCTCATTTTCACTTTCTTTGAGCCCATTAATTCTTGTGTTCTTTCTTTTTAGGTGATCCATAAATCCGTTAATATTACAGATTTACTTTTCATTCTGCTGTACTTTCTTTTCAATGTTACTAACATCAACTATTAGCTTGGATACATTTCGTGTTATATCTTCTAATTTTTTATCAATCTTTTTTTCTAGTTTGCACGCAAATTTTTCACATACCTTCTCCATTAACTGTTCAATTCGTTCGTCTGAGGTGAGACTGTAATCGTTTTCCATTTTTGTTTCGTTAGATTCGGAGACAGAATTGGCCCGTGAACTTTTATCGGAGGACCGAGACTGTTTTGGCGGCATTGCTTGGATTTGACGGTAATGTTCAAATCAAATTTACTCTATTTATATAACAATTGATACACTAGATGTCTTACTCACATGTGAAAGTATGCTTTCCACAGGTTATCACAACAAAGATAATAATTTTACTTATAGATTTGCCACTTAAAATTGTAAGTACAGCTGGAACTCGAATACACGTCTACTCACTAGAACAACACATGCTTTCTTTTATAAATTAAACACAAAAATTGGTAATATTTTATATATTTTTTTTTTTTTTTTCAAAAGCAAAACAAAATCTTAGCTATCTATAATTTATACAACATGAGAACTAAAAGTCAAAATACTATTCTTAAAACTAAAGAAAAATCATCAAAATATGTCAAAAACTAAAGACGTTATGCAGCGTTGAATTTGCAATTTGCAATATAGCAATGCATATAAAGGTACTGCAAGCTTCACAAACGTATCTTTTTTTTCTGTCTCGAGCTCTGGGACATTTCATAAACCTTCCATACTGATTTGGACAAATTTGGGTTTAGGCTCCGGAGTGTGACTAAAACTGAGCAAATGGTGCTGCGCAATTTTTGTGTTATTTTAGGATTTTCCATCCTTTGCATTGTTCGTTCTTTGACCAACTCCATCCACAGTTCTTTTATAAATAGCTTCCTGGAAATTTTCTTGCCATTATTATTTTCTCTAAAAAGAATTTGAGAGAAAAAAATAAAGTCAATGGCCAGCGTCGAGTAAGTCGTGAAACATTATAAGTAATTTGCGGACATTTAATCAACTACATCCACTCCACACTTGCTGAAGTTGTAGGAAGATATAATTTCCTGGAGCTTTTTTTCTGAATCATCAACGATAATATCATGGTGTAACGATGATAAAAGTAAAGTGACCTTTCCTTTTTTTGGATAATATGATAGAAGAGTTAGGTCTTTTTGAAAACCAAACTGACTCGAATAGAGTTCTTTACTGCGGGTTATCAAAAATTCTGGACAAATATTTGGTTTATTTTTTCGCATAGTTCCTACTACAGTTAATTTATGCTCTTCTAAAAGATTTTCAAAAAGTTCAACACTGGTGTCCCAGTTGTCACAAATAATATTTCTCCTTGTTCCTGACACTGGTGCTACCAATCGGTCAACAATGTCTTTTGGACTATTACTGCAGCAAAATGGACCTTCAGGCTGTTGGCCTACATATACCTCCATATTTAGCAAGTAGTAGGAGCGGGCATCTACTAACGCTTAAACTTTAATGCCGTATTTAGCAGGTTTGTTCGGTATGTATTGCCTGAAAAATTATCGACCACGGAATGATTCCAACTTCTCATCCATTGTTAGGTATTCGGATGGTGAATAAGCAGCCTTACAATTTTCGGTAAATTTGTGAACAATACCTCTTATGTGAGCCAGTTTGTTAATTTTTTGCCTTTCCTTCTGGTAACCTTTATTATCAAAACGCAAACAAGAAACTAAAAATTCAAATTTTCTTTGGCTCATGGTACATCTAAATATATCCATCCCAGTACCGTCGGTATTCCACAGTTCTTTCAGCTAATTAAAGAAGACCAAAAACTGCTTTCATTTCTACAATTGTTGTTTCCCCATAATGCGGTGAATTTTTCCATATTTTTTATTTTTCAGCAATTCTATTATTTATATTTCTAACAATGTCAGCTCTCATTGCCTCATCTATAAAAAGCTCAAAGTATTCTCTTGATGTTTTAGCATTCTTTCCATAATTCTTAACACCTCGTAAGTGGTTTATGATATTATCAGCTCTAGTCCTCACATTTTTATTTGTTACTTGTTTAAACCATTTTGGGACATTTTTGCCCAGAAAAAATGTATCCCGAGCATTTTCTTGTATCTCATATTTCTTTACTTTGTTCTTCTTGTGTCTCTCTCTCATCTTCATTCCCCGCATTTTGCTCTTGATCAGGATAGTTGCTAGTTAGGCTCAGGTGATCAATATCCTCCTATTCTACCGAATATTCTGCATCTGAATAAGGTTTTCAGCTTCAGACTTCTGCCAAAGTCTCAGGAGATGCTCCTGTTCCTACTGCCATTTACAAATCTTGCTAAAAAAAAAAAAAATTCTAAAAAACAACTTGGAAACATTGCAGTTACCCTACAAAGCCTGCCAAGGAAATCGCGAAAAATAGTTTCAAAAACTGACACGTGGGGTGTGGTACACCCTAATCTACTTTGGAGCGACACACTCTTCTTCAGGTGCAACAGGCGACTGCCGAATGTGTGTGCACGCACAGAATAATATACAATTGAAAGCTACTAGGCCGCGCAAACATGAAGTTGAAACCGTTACGAAGTTGTGCACGCGTTTTAAATTGCTGGGGTTTATTACACCCCACGTGTCAAACGCCCAATTAAATATGAAATAAAATGCAGGGTTCCATTTAAAAACCCAACTTTGATATGTATTACTTTCCTGGAGAATCCTGTATAATTATAATTATTTTTAATGTTGCTATTTCTGACCTACATTTTGCCGTGAAAACATTTAAAAATAATAATTTGGTTCGGCTCTACATGCCGAGGAGTTACCGATGGCCTACCCTGTAGAATATAATTATATATTAATATACGGCTCCAAAGTGAACCTAGCTTTTTGATTGCATTTCATTCCAATGCTATTATTTACCTTTCTCGAACATCCCCTGTAGCTGGGTCACTAAAGGATCAAATTTGCTTCTATACGCATAGCGTTGAGAACTTCTGAAAATGAAACTTAAATTATTCATAGTTTTCGTAGTTGGTTACAATGAAATGTTACGTTGTAATTAAAGATGGTTACCCTAGATAAATCTTCTTACATCCTTTTTGACTTAGGTAATACATAATCGGTACTGAGATCCTAGAATTTCCCCCAAGAGATTATCAACATTTGCGTTTCAATTAAGATTAGTCTTATGAAATGTAACTTCTCTCTAATTTAGTCGAATGTTAATCTGTTAAACTCAAATCTAGAGCATATCTAGAGCTTGTGATTATTAACTAGGAGGTAAGTGAATTCCTTTCTCTAGGATATTTATTTCAGGATAACTATAACAGTATTTTTTAATCAATTATTTTAGATTTGTTTTTTATGTTTATCAGATATCATAACACTTGCTCATAGTATAGAATTTAGCCTCACTTTTCCAATTAGAAGTAGACAATCCATTAAATATATAGACTAAGTATATAGGATGTTTCGTGTTTCAACATCAACATGTATCCAACTTTAAGATCTAGCCATTAGCTGACTGATCAATTGTTTAATGTGTTACTATTATACGCATGATATTCCATTATCTATTGAATTGTCAAATAGTGGAATTACACTTTGAATTTTAGGTTTCCTCCACCAGGTTAGACTACCGTAACGTAAGGTAGAAGTAAGGTATTAAAAAATATGTAGGTTTTTAATTTTATTAAGTTTCAAATGTACAATAAATATTTTCTTTGAGAGGTTATTCTGTAAATTATTTATTTATTCTAATTTTTGTGACATTTTATGAGTTTCAGGCACTAATCACTAATCTGTAATGCATGGTATGCATGGTATATTGATATACTCGTATATACTACATTGATTTAATGAAACTGATATGCAATAAATTCTACTAAAGATATGGAAAAAGTTATAACTAGACAAAAATATTAAAATAATTTTTATGCAGACATAAAGACACCCTATATGATAGGAAGCTAATTTAAAATTCAAATAAAAAGTGACAATAGTAGCTTTATTAATATTTGTTTTGTGTACTGATCATGGATGATGAGAAAATTGGTGTTGTAGTTACTTCAGCCTCTGAAATTTCATCAAACCTTTTAGTCTTAGATACCGTGGGATATCGACCCTTGCCCATCTGATAACCAAATGAGCTAAATTTTTTATGAAATTTTATTGAAATATTAACACGCCCATGGGAACTTGCCATTCGAAAAGTGTTCATGGCTCTTTTTAGTTAAACAAATTTTATTCAAATTTTTAATAACCTTTCTTTTCTGATAACCCCACAAATTTAGTTTTAAACAGATAGTTTTTAAAATGGAGAATATGCATCGGTAAGCTTGTTTACTTATTTCTGTTCGTGGCTACCTGATAAGGAAGTATGAACAGGTTAGTCAATATTGGTAACTACACCGATATGTGAACCAATAAAAATTGATATCAGAAGAAAGATAATTTAATTACGAAAATAATTGTATAGGATTGTCTGCAAAAAAACTATTCATGGAATACTAATGCCATGCTTTAAAGTTTTAAAATCGGAACAATTAAATATTTGCAAGAAAGAAAGTAAAACGTGCGATAGAATAGGACACAACATAGCAGCTTCGCGTGACATGTCCGTTTAATATAACCCGAGCATGCTCTTTTACATGCGATTGACAGATACAGTGCTTATTTGTTGTTTTTTTTTATTTGGTTTCATCGGAATCGACTAATGAGGCCATTAGCCTCGTGTCCTGTGTAGGCTTTGTTACTATTTTCCAGCGCCACTTTAGAAACAGCACTGTTAATTAGAACCCAACATTGAATGGTCGAGTGGGGAATACTACCAAGGCATCATAATTCATTTTAAATATTTAAATTTTATTAAAAAATCCCGGCCAACGGTGGGATTTGAACCTGGTACTCTTGGATCCGCAGGCAGAGACTTTACTACTGATACACCCATCCCCATGCCAAAAAATTATTTTGGAGCGGCTAACAATAAACTTTATTTCGATTATAATTATTATTATTATGAGGTACCCATAATAATCATAAAAAATACATAATTATATAATTTAATAAATAAAAAAAATACATAGGTATTTGAAAAAATATTTTTTTTTTGTCTAAAAGTTAAGTAAAAAATATAATAACGGAAAAAAATAAATGTAGGAAAATAATATTCAATAAATTAATGGTATCAAAAGCGTTTATTACAAAGCAAATGGAATACATAGAAAAATCATATAAAATTCGTAATTATTATTTAAAATCTGAATCGTCTGAAGCTACACTAAGATCTTCGGACTATGACAATTCTTCTTCATATACATTTTCCGTCATTTGCACGACGTCATTTATCTTTAAAGGTGTTTAATCCCCAACAAATCCAATTGGTTTTAAATAATTATTTTCTAAAAGCCAACCGCAGTTTTTAGGGCGCAATTTTATACAATTTTATAGACAAAACCATTTTTTAAAATTTTTAATTAACATAATGATAAAAAAAAATATATTTACAAATGTTAAATATTTAAAAATCAACGTACATTTTTTTTCCATTATTTAAAATATTTTACAAATAAAATTTTTTTACATAAAGGCTGCTAATTTAAGGTTTTGATTTAAACAAAAATGTTTACTTACTTCATGATTTTTTACAAAATCTTCAAATTCTTCTTTATAATTATTACTTAAAACTGTAACTTTATTGTATCACTTGGAGTGATAACCAACAAAATCTAACAATTTTTTGGTTAGTTGGATACTTCCATATTTGAAGTTTTATTTTTTACGGAAAGCCAATTTTAAAGAACATATTCTAAATGAATTAACATCAAATCAAGAAGCAATTTTATTAGAACCACATAAAATCACTTTTTTTCATGTTCTATTATTTTTTTAAAATCCCATTTACAAATAATACTCAGCACGTGTTCTCACAAAATAATTTTTAACAACAAATAAAGTCTTTTTCTTTGTATCAAAAGTGTAGCACTAAGCTACACAACTTCTGAAAATATCGTTTCATTTATACAAATTGTATGGATGGAACGATATTTTCAGACAAAAAAAATATTTTACTTACATTAGAAGCTTTAAAAAGACATTGAATTAATATTTCTCCAGGTACTTTTTTTCACATTATTTCGATTCTTTTCACCAATTTTTAAAAAAATCACTATATTTTACAATGACTTATACCGGGTGACTTAATGACTTAATGACTTAAAGCGTTACAGCTGTATACCGCTTTTTATAAAAAAAAAAAAAACGTTTCAGACGAAAGTTTTATAGTTTTGTGGGGAAAAACTTTTTGCATAAAATCGTTTTTTATAGCTAACCATAATATGGCCAACTTTTTTTTCGCGCAGCAACATTTTCAAGTAGCTGTTACTCAAAAAGTAAAAGTCCAATAAAAAAATATTTCCCTCAAAAATTTCTTATTTTTTTATGTACTTTAAGAATATGTAAGATAAAAATGGGATTCCCATTTAAAAAAACAAAGTCCACCTCGATATGGCCATATTATGGCCAACTACAAAAAAAAATTAAATTAGCCAAAATATTTCCCCCAAAAAACTATGAAACTTTTGTCTGAAACTTTTTTTTCTAAAATGCATATTTTCGGCGGTATTTGACTGTAACACTTTAAAATGAACACCCGGTATAGAGAATAAACGTCAGTGACGTTTGACCTGCCAACTACAGTCAATTTAGCGAACTTTATAAAAAGAAGGACAAAAATTTCAGGGCTGGTATATCTAAGGGGGTCGCGACATAGGAGTCCATTTTGGACGCCATTTTTTTCGAAATAGTAGTCGCCCATTGATCTGGTAACATGGCAACCTGTAGTCGCCAGGCTTGCCAATAGAAGAAAAAAATTAATGTCTTTTTTTAATTGACATTTTCATTATAAAATGCCCATATTTTTTAGGATAAAATATTTCAATTTAATAAATTATTAATAATCTCACATGTACATAGAATACGTCGTGAAAAGTAGATCACTTTCAATTTTGTGCTGTTTTGGTTTATTTTAAAAGGTAATTAAAGAGATGAAGACAATTTTCTTATAGATGACGATGCATAACAAATTATGGCTCCCTTTTTTAGAGCTCCAGTTCCCTAAGTCTATTTATTTTAGGTCTTTATAAATTGTTGGTAGGTATTATTCACCTTATTTGTATGTTTTTATTTAATTCAAATAATTTTGTGTAATATCTTGCGATTTGTTTTCTATATATTTTAGGATGTATTTGTTGGTTACATCTTACAAAGGATGGCTTTGAAAAACCTTCAGAGGTACTTTCCTAAAACTGGACGAAATTTGAAACTGAATACAGTTCTTAGAGAAATTCTCCAGTAAAAATGTCTGCATGCAGAATAACAGTATCATAGATTAACAAAGCTGACAAAAGAGTTGGACAAACTTTTGTCTAGCTTTTCTAATATTTCAGGACAATAGTGTTAACAGCAGACCACAACAAGAATAACCAAAGTTTAGTAATCAAGCAAAATATTTCAGTATCTCCAGAATTATAAATGTATGAAAACTATAATATAATGTATGGCTTCAAATAGGAAATTACCTAAATTAGCATATCTAGTGAATATTGTATTTAAAGAATATATTTTTAATCAAAACTTTGTGCTTCTACTCCAATACTAACCATATAGAAATGCATATGCATTTTATAGTATTAAGCAAGATTTGGATCATTATTAAACTAAAATAAAACACCTGTTTTTTATTTAAATAAAACATGTTAAATATGTTTTTATTAAATACATAAATAAGTCTCAACCACACATTTTTTTTGCCTTTACTTCTAGTGTAAAAGTAACTACTAATTCACAATCTTTTAAGTTTAATTATTTAAAGAGACCAGCTGCTACAAAATATCCTATTGACGATAACTAATTTCTCTTTAATAATGGTTTTGTATTTATCAACATTTTACAGCACTTTTGTTTATATGAAACATCTATTTAGCTCTTAATTAAATCACATTTAAATCAAGCAATTACATTTTCATATTCAACTTATGTATTCTTATTAGAACCTAGTCAATTTTTTTTTAAATTGAATTTTTTGACTGTGGTAACTGAGTCCATTCACCAAACCACAAACTTAGTCAATTAAAAATGTTGAAAGAGAATGGAATGAAGGTAAAATTCCTTCTTCTACGTTTTCCATGCAATTTTAGGTTGTAAACGTTTTTTCCAACACCTTTTTTACAATTTATCCCAAGCAACACTATGAATGATTTAAATCCTGGATTTACAGCATTTAGTTTTGAGACAAGTGCAGTCACAATACAGTTTCAGAGATAATTTTCACATGCACATCTATTTACACAGCACAAACGCATGTACCTATTCATGTAACATTAAAATAACGTGGAAACAAATTGCATAATTTGGTATATAAAAAAGTACAAAATGTTTTTAGTTTTAATTCGACATTCGACTACGAGGAAAATAGTGGTTTATTCCACTTGTACCATATTGACATTATTATGCACGTTTAAAGTAGATCTGTCACTGTTTTAATAATACTATTACGGCAGGACAAACCATAACCGTGGATTTTACCAAACGAACATCAGAAAAGTGTTGCCAACTTAAGCTGACTACTATTTCCCCCCTAGCCTCAGTTACCCCCTAATCCATCATTAATCGAATTAAATTACGGGTTTTGAGCTTACATTAAATTGTAATTAGATGAAACAAAATAGATTCTATGTATTTTGAGGTGATCTTTTCGAAAAAAGGCAAACCAAAATGTAGCAGTTTTTCGAAAGTGCCGAAATTTTGGATTTTGTCAATCAGTTTACGACATTTAAAAGCTTAGGAAAAATGCTAATTTTATGTCTCTTGAGAAATTTTGATCCGATGCACCGTTATCGCGGTATGGACGATTGAAATTTGTTTAGTATTTTGAGGCGACGAAGGTCGAAAAATTGAATTTGTTAAATGTTCAAACACTAAATTCTTTATAACATTGTTAAAAATTAAGATATTTGAAAAAACAAAAATGCGTTTTAAATTTAAGGGATGGGACTAGTGATTCCCAGAAGGGGGCAAGAGAAATCCCAAAATTGGGCATATGGCGGAAGGGCAAAATGCACCGCGGTCCTAATTTCATTGTTTGCCTATAACGGCCAAACTATTTGAATTTTTTTAATGCCACTTACAAAGCTTACTCTTAAATGTGAAATCTTATGTGTGTGTGAATTTCACCGACATCGGACCATAATTGACTAAGATATTAAACAATTAAATAATTTTTTTTTCCTTAAAATTTTTTTTTTTTTTTCGAAAGTTTGAAGTGGCACAAAAATGCCAAAAATGCACCCAATGGCTCAAAACTTTATTTTTTGAGTACTCTATTGTGTCTAGAATACGATTACATTACGGAAAATTCTGCAAATATATTTTATCAATTTTTTTGACCACTGTTCATTGAGTGACGACCAAAAAACACGGTTTTTGAGAAAAGTTGCCTAAAATTGACAATTTTTAGTTTTCTTGTCTAAAAATTAAACAAACCCAAATTTCATGTCTTCTAAATGTGCATACAAAGTTTAAAGTGTGTATGTTTCTTCTAAGTTGTAGAATTCTCCCGACAAAAGTCCCATTACACGCGCTCCGCGGGATCCAAAACTCGTGTATACACTACATTACTGTAATTTGATTTTTTTGCGTTTTCCAGTTTTAAATTTCTTACATATCTTAACTTATTAGGCTTAACATTTATTAAATTGTATTTTACTGACTTGTTATAAGACGTTCCTTGGGTTTTGTGCAAAATATAGAATTACCAGATATTAGCGAACAAAAAGCAAGCTTATCACCAAGTTGGAACTTACACTCAGGCTTAGGATTAATTTCCTAACATTTTTAAAGTATACCTATTTGTGTATTTTTTTGTGCTCTTTTCGATGGCGAAGTTAGTTTTTTCAAATATATTTTTTTTTGTTAGTAGTTTTCGGAAAACCCGGAAAAAATCATATGGGAAAAAAATTAAAAAAAAACTACGCCTCTGGTTTCCTGCGAATTCCCGAAAAATTATGTCAGATTCCTCCGCGGGACTTATTTTATTTGAGAGCCAACAAAAAAATACGCAACTTCTCTCATGAGCACATATTTTTAACATTTATAATTTCGCCACAAATTCATCGCAAATTTCATGTCCATGGTTCTGATAAAAAAAACGAAAAAACGACTTTTTGGTAAAAGCACTTCTGGCGGCGAGAAATTCGCCATTAAAACTACCTGTGCAATGAATTTCCGAACTATTTTTGCCTCCTCTTTCGAATGGTGCATTTATTTTCACTATCGGAATGATACTTGCCCAGATAATTAGCATTTTTACAATGGAAAATTCTGGAAAACCCAGTTTTTCCTAATTTAAAAAAAAATTGAAAAACTGCTACATCTTTTTTTTCTTTTTTTCGGAAAGATCACATCAAAATACACAAGGTCCTTTTTGTTTCATCCAATTACAAATTAATGTAAGCTCGAAGGGGCTTTTTTTCGTTATTTAATTGGACTACATTGCCGATTCGCCTACTTATAATTAGTCTTCACACATACTTTGATTTTCTCTTACCATACGGAGAATGGTCGCACTGTGCAGCTTTCTGAGTGCCTTTCACGGCGTACTATAAAGGTGTTTCAACTCCCTGAAAAAAACATACCAAAACCGATCGTACTTCCTAGCCAAAATCCGCTAGGTTCGCTAGTGTCGTTACGGCGGAAAATTGCGGCAATCTTTTTATCTGTCAAAAAAGTGCAATCATAAAAATAGTTCTTCTATGGTGAAAATTCGAGTTTATATGAAATGAAAAATGACAAAACTATCAGAAGGAGTACAGATGAAAAAATTAATGGTCAACAAATAAGTTTATTGTTATTGATGGTTGCTTATAAGTGTTTTTTTTTAAACAAGCTGCACTGATGTGTGTGTTTATACGATCAAAAAAAGTGTTCAAGATTTAATAAATATGCTCCAATTAAGTTACAAGTTGCTGCCAGAGACTTGCTACTAAATAAGTGAAATGGGGGTGTTTATAAAAAACAGCTGATTTTGTTTTGTGTTCAAATATTACCTTTGGCTTTGGCAAAAACAGCAATAGAGTGGGTTACTGATTATAAAATGAAGAAGTGGACCTTAACTATGGTACTCAGATTGAAGCTTATTATTTTTAAAGTGAATTTTGTGATTTTCGTTGCCCAGATTAAAGATATTCAATAAACATTTAGCTTTATACCTACTATAATCAAATCCATACATAGTGATTGGAATTACAAACATTTCTGTGAAATAGCATTATACCAGAATAATGAAGTCTCACTGGACTGGAGTATATATGTTTCCAAAGATCAGTAAGTACCTATATCAATTATTATTATTTTTATTAATAAGTATCAGTAATAAATACATCTCAAAGAATAACAAGGTTGTAACTGTACTTTTTGGAAAAAATGAGATTGGTAGAATATATTATTTAATTTGTTTTTGTGACCAATATGTTCATCTGTTAATTATCAATGTTGTGTTATCGAAGCACTAAAGTTATTCACATGGTTCTATCTGCATGTACATAGAACTTATACAGTTTTTAGCAAGTGTCATTATAGTAGTCAGATCTTCGTTATTCCCTAATCCCTAGCAAATGTAGTCTCCATCCTCCACAATTATATTAAGATTAAAGGCCAGGTTTTTACCTCTGAATAAAGTTGAAAGTAACTACTTGCTGATTAGGCTATAGATTATACTTACACCTAACTTTACTCAGAGGTTAAAAAATCTGCCATTAAAAGAACAGTGTTTTAGAGCATAAACCTTATTAAATATAATGGGTGTTTTTTTATTAAACTTTTTGTTTTTAAACAGTTTTGGTTGAAAATTATAAAAAAAAATGATATAGGATACCTGGAAAGATTTATAATATAAAACAACATTTAAAAATTCTGAATTAACAAAAGTATGTATTTTCTGTATTTTCTGTTACCTAAACTAAATACTAGAAATAAAGTTTTAACTGGCAGTTACTACTATGCTCTCTCAAATATTCTAAAAAATGCTGCAATGCTAGATGAAATCTTTAATTAGGCATCAAATTTGTAAAATGTTACAGATAGTATGTAGGTATATAGGGAAACTAAAAAATATAATTATAATGAAGAGTAAGAACTTTTATATTTTAATATAACTAGAACAAAATATTCAGTAATTAAAAATTTTGATAGGAATTAAAAATTATGCTCGAGTATAAATGTTGTGCTTGTTTTTAAGTGGTTTCGATTTACTTTAGGTTTGTTCCAACAATGCTCAGAAATGAGTTACTGACATCAGGATTCTGCACAGTAGTTTATTGATACTGCAAACTTGTGTACTACCCAGTGGTTTGTTTCTGATCATTGTTGGAACAGACCTTTTATTCAATACATAATTGAACAAGTTAAATGTGTATTTGGAATTTTTTTAATTTTACAAATCTGAAGCTTGAATATGGATTTTCAAATTATGCACTTTTTGTAGTTTTTAATAATGCTTATTTTTTTTTTTTTAGTTTCTTGTTCATTTAATAAAGATGCTTTTTTGTATATGGGGTGATAATTTTTAAGCAGAGGCGTGCAGCACCCACAAGATCACTGCCAGAATTAAAGCAAATGGGTAATCTAGAAATATGGAGTAGGTTCCCTGCACAAGATTTTCAAGAACTTGTAAATACAATGTTTTAATGAATTATTGCCGTTATCAAAGTTAAAGGTGAAGAAACACTCATGAAAATTTGTAAATATTTAACCCTTTCAGTGTATTTGTCCCCCCAGAGGGACACTGTCTTAATTAACCCTGAAGTATACATCTGTTAATTTTGGTAGAAATTTTTTCTTTTTGGTTTATTTACTTTATTTGCATTACTTTTGAGGATTAATATTATAAAAAAATTATTTTCCTAGTAAATTTTTGTTTTTGTAATGTCCCTGAACAGGGACGTTATGTCTTGGAATAATAAAAAATACTATGAAAATATTTTAATTTACTTAAAATAAACAAAGAAAACATACAATCTACTACAATGGTATTTTTTTTAATGAAAGTGGAAGTGAAAGTGTTAAAAAAATAAAAGAATTTATCAGATTTATGTATGATTTGTTTTTGTAGTGACAGTAACTATAAATTTGAGAAGTGTGCTAATTGAAACGGGACAGGGCTCATATAGTTTTATTTAAAAAGTAAACCTTGTCATTAATTAAATATAAATGATTATTATATTACATTATTGAAATATATAATGTAAAACAAATTGTTGTAATGTTTTTTACTGAAATCGGAAGTGTTGTCAGGTTTGTTACTGTCTGCTGCTGTGATGTGTACAAGCGAACATAATAAACCTACTTATTGAGTACATTAATATGAAAAACTCATAATAAATCTGGAAACTATACATTTGAAATTTTCCTACTTATTTTTTCATTACTGCTATTATCTAATAGAACAATTCCTATGCTTTTATTTAATATTTAATTTTCCACAAATAAATATAAAAAAATAATTAGTAAAATTATAAAATGAGTTCCAATGAAATAATGAACTATATTATTAATTTAAATTGTTAATATAAGAAATGAATAAATTAAGTAAGTAAAAGTGTAATAATGGGAAATGTGTAAATTGTATTTATTTCTAATTTTAAATAATTTTGCGTGTATTGTTAATTTTCTTTCTAATGTAAAATTAATAAATTAATAATTTTAACAAAAATTTAATGAAATGTTTTATTTGTGTTAGAATTCGAATACAATAAGAAGAACACTGCTGTCATAATGATTACTTCGAATTTCAAATACATAGTATCTATAACTTATCAATAAATAAATATTAAGTTGTTAGATATAAAGAAATATTTCCTATATTCCTAAAAGATTAACACTTCACCCCCAGTGGATAACTTCGGTAACTGTATCAGCAATACTTTCCACATTCTTGTCTCCTTTGAGAAGTAGTCCCATCATAAGTAATAAAAGCAGGAACAGCATTTTTTAGGTAGTTTTTTTTTTTATATTTGCGCTGCACATTGAATAATGGTAATCTTATAATTGAAGGGTCTGGAAATGCACCATTCTTGTTCTGGCTAGTTCTGATAGTTGGAGTCGTAACATATAGTTGCAAAGTTATATTTAATTATTTGAAATAACTTTTACTTTTTATCATGTATTTACCAATTTTTACATGGATTAAAAATTAAAAAAATCTGTAGATTTTTAAGTAATACGATCGTTATTTTTAACTTCAAATTTGTGTCAAATTCTAGACTTCAGAGTGGTGTGAATATGCGGATTTCTAGACTCCTCAACTACAAGATAACCTTAAATAATTATTAGGTACATCAGAAAAAACATTGTTTAAATTATTAACCAGTGTATGTACAAATTATTCAATACACAAATTACCAACATCTACGACCCCGAACTACATTTATTTAAAGGGATTATTAACTCCTATAAAAATACAGAATTGAAAAATCTTAAATATTTCTTACAGCTCAAATTTTTATTAATTTAAAATCAGTACTTCTATAAAAACCTAGTAAATACATTTAAAGAACTGGAACAAAACACATTTGGGGATGATTATTATTAAACAAATGTATATTTAAACACTTAAAAATAAAAAGGCTACAAGTAAAATAAATTTATCATAGTATCTATTTGATTCTTATAACCAGATACAACTTTCTAGCATTATAATCAGGCTAAAAGGAATAAGTCAAAGATTTTATTTATTCGCAGGGTCAGAAAAATATCAAAAGAAATAGGTACCTTGTGTATATGAAATTTATATCATGAACACATTATAATAGGGTCCAAGTCATAACATTATTAGTACCAAGGAGACAGGATAAATAATACGAAATATTTATATAGTAAAACTTTATACTAATAATTATTTTTAGAACAGAAAAGACAAAGTTGAATAACCTATTTACATAACCTACAATCATTTAAAACGTAGACATTAAACATATTTACTTGAAAAATAACGTTTCCTAGTAGATTTCTTAGCACTTTTTTAGGGATAACATAATTTGCATTAAAATGTTTTTCACAAATGGAACTTTTGGGTTTAATGTTTATTTTCATACCACCAATAATTTGCACCATATTCTGTATAACTGTTTTTTGGCATTATAAAACTGCTATTAATATTTTGAAGACTCTCTCCCATAATCACAATTAAAAACAGCACAACGATCCACCATGATTTATATATTTTAAGATTTTAAAAAATATTTATCTGTCAACGCTTTTCAAATTGCAGCTCCTACTTTTATCTTTTATTTACTTTCTCGCCGGATAGATACTAGCGAACCTAGCGGATTTTGGCTAGGAAGTACGATCGGTTTTATCGCCGTTTTCTTTTGTTTTTAAATAGGAGTTGATGCACCTTATAGTACACCGTGGAGCCTTTTAAAAGGAGATAGAAAACTCTGCCATCTTGATGCCTTATTATGTGTTGCCTACATCTTGGCGCAATATTTTTAAATTTTGCTTGCTGCTGTCAGTGTCAGTCAAAGAATACCTACCCAAGAAGCGAAACTGAATTAGTTTTCGTATGTACCAAAGCAAGGGAACTTAATACACTGGGAAACGTACGAAAATTAATCAATTTTTGTCGTTTGGTTTATAAGAATTAAAAACATACTAAAATAACAATGATAGAAAATTCTATGTTCATTATGTCAAATAGAATATTTTAATAAAAAATAAGTATTGTAGGTACAATTATGACAGTCACTACGCAATAGCAAAAGCAGATGACCTGGTCATTGTGCAAATAGGGAATTTTGAGAACAATTATGGAACAGTGGTGCAATGACCATTTACTGTTTATCAATCCCGAGAACACACAAATGGTCCTTTTCACAAGGAAACTGATGTAAATTAAATTAAAACCTACAGAGCTCCTCAACACAAAACAAAATTTGGCGACAGAGGTGAATTACATAGGTAGCACCTTTCACAACAAGTTAACATGGAACTCATACTTAGAAAACAAAGTCAAAAGAGCATATATTTCTTAAGAACAATGTCGCTGAACCGTGAGGCGCACCTGAGGTTTCTCCCCCAGAGTCATCACATGGACTTACATGGCCATCATAAGACCTATGCTAACATACGGTGCAGCTGTCTCAGTACCGAAAATCCAAAATAGAACAAATTCAAATAACTGCATGTCTCAACATAACAGGAGCCATGAAAACCACATTAACCAAAGCCATGGAAGTTACTCTCCTTGATATTTATATCAAGGAGGTTACTCTGAAGATAATTACGTACCTCTTCGCGGTTGAAATAGAACCTTAAGATGGATCAAAAGTGACGCCACATCGAAAGGTAGCTGATTCACTACCCAAATACTTTTTGGGCCTTGCCCTTCTATTGGACTGACAACATCGGTAGTGACAGATCTAATTAAAGAATATTCTCTTGTGAAATTGAAGGAAAGATAGAATGAAACAAGAAACTGCAGAGTTACCAGGGAGCTTTTAAGTTATCCTGGCAACACAACAACAAACAAATACTTGACTATGACTAGACAGAATCTACGTCTGATCACAGCCATTTCGACTATTCATTGCCAAGTACGGAAGCATCTCCCTTTCGTGGAGCTGTCAGAATCCTCACCCTGCAGGGGGTGCGAACAAAAAGATGAGATCATTGAGCATATCCTTTACGATTGCTTGTCGCTTTCATTTATTAGAAGATTTGTTTTCGGCGAGTATTGGCTAACACCGGCCGATATGAGAGAAATAACTCTTGGCGACGTTGTCAACTACATTAAATCTGTAGGCTGGCTCACAAGCTGGAGAGGTGCCTGTCATCTTAGGAGGATACACAATGGGCCTAGTTAGACCTAAGTGCCGTGGGGGTAACCCACCCGCCACACGTTACATATCTAGAAGTACTGTCATATATTTTAATTATTGTTTTATATTATTGTTTATTTACCGTTTTAAATTGATTGGTTTGAAAAACAAAAAATAACATATTTAAATAAAAGACTAGGTAATTAAACGTAGGCGTAAATTAAAATTATAGGTACTTAATACTGATTTAGAATTAAAAAAAATTACAGTTAGATGCAAGAACGTTCAATAAAATTTATGAACATGTAATACAAATCTAATTTTTAATTACTGCTTAGTCAAATACAACTACTTAACTATACTGCAGTTTTCACAAAACGCTAATAATAATATACCAAACGTTGCTCTACATACATTGAGAGCATTTTTGACGTTAAACTACCTCTAAAACACTGAGAAAACTTGGCAGTTTTTTGTCCACGAATCGCCCATTTAGTTTCGCTTCTTGGGTAGGTATTCTTTGGTGTCAGTGAATATTATTTTTGGAGTCACAGTTTATTGCTAAAGAATTAGTTAGCTCACTCACCAGTTGAAAGTTCCAAAATAACATGCACTCCAGGGATACAAATTCAGGATGCGCGGAAGACTGCTGTTTTATTATAGGCGGTTGTCATATATTGTATTATCCGAGTTGCGCAGTATATAAACTGGAACATTGAGATCAAAAGTGCCGACGCAGAGTGAGCAAACTGATTCTTTAGCTATAAACTGTGGTAAAGGCATCAAAATGGCCGCGCCCTATGTTGGGCGTGTCGGACCGCTCTCTTGCATCCTATGGTAATCAAAGTATGTGAGTCTTCATAAAGGGCCCCACTCACCTCGTTCTTCTCTGCCGTTTTTAACCGACGGTTAAAAATGTCAAGGTTAAAGTGTCACAAAAACAAGGTGTATGGGCAAGAACGTCGTTTATGAACGTCGTTCCAAAATTTCAGGCGAGGCTTGATTTTAATATCATTAAAGAATGGCAACATTATTATGACGAAAAATATTGTGAGTATCAAAGAAACTGTTAGAAAATTAATCCATAAGTAACCAAATCTAAATGGTATCAAGCAGTGAATATCTCTAGACTGCTATATACCACTATACCAAGATTACAATTTGGGCATTGTAAAATTCCAGTTTATCTGTTTAAAATAAAAAAGAAAAAAGAAAATTTATGCGATTGTGGAAATATTTGTGATTTGGATCATATTGTTTTTGCCTGTGGGAAAAATGTTCAACACACAACAAAGTTGTTAACAAATCTACAGAGAATTGGTTTTCAATTACCATTAAATCTTAATCATGTTCTGGAAACTAATAAAATAAAGTTTAAAAAAACTAAAAAACACGCTTCTAGAGCATATCAATCTAAAATGTTAAAAATAATTTTTTTTAACACGCTTTTATTTAAATAAGCATAAAACAATAATAAATTTAAGATACTAGTATTATTGTGAAAAAAGCGTTGGGCGCTCCATGTACGAGAAATATGGACAAAGTCAAGTAGTTTTCCCCACAAGTGGCTCAGCCATAAGGTGAAACTTTTCTTCTTTATTATCTAGTATATCGGGTCTATATTCGATTTAATTTAGCTCTATATTAGGTTCGTGCTCTTTTCCCTTTTGACGTGCATTTACTTGGTTTTGAATTCTATAATATACATGTGTAGTAACTGTTTGCTTTGCTTGTATTCTTTCTAAAAATAATTTCTTTTAGTATCTGCAATTCCTTTTACTTTATTTCGTTTTTCGAGATCCTTATAATAACAGATTTTCCAATCATGGTCTAATCGTTTAACAATACCTACTTCTGAATAAATTTTACTATATTTTTATTTTGTGGTTATAACAGGATTTTGCCTCCGTTTTTGTTTAACCCTTCCGAAACATCTATCGGCGGCGATGAAACGATGCCCTCGTACTGGAAAATTTATTAAGATTTCCTTTACATTTTCTGTGGATTTATTTTTAGGCTAAAACAATAAAGTATGTACACTGTGCGAATTTTTATTCTGACCACCGCATCCGTCAGAGAATAATGGAATCTGATATATGCCTGTTTAGCTTAAGGTATCTAGATAACAAAATAATGCCGAACTCACTTTGTTGAGCCTAGACCAGTTATATAGTTTGTCCAAACATAGGATATCATGAGATTATACCTACACAAAAAAAATCGTAGAAAATTATTTGGTGCAAATAAAAACATCACCTACTGGTGTTCGTGCACATTCAAAACACAGAGTTAAGTTAGCTATTGGAGTCTTTTTTAAGCTTATTAAATGCCTTACCTCTTTTACTGTGGACACGATACTCAACCAACAGTTGATTCATTTTCTTTGCATTAGTTTTAATTTGGTACTACTCTTTTAACCTGGTACATTCTCCTTAAACCTCTGAAGCAGATGATGAGGACCCGATGTTAAATTAATTGACAAAAATAGGAGACCCAATTTATTGGTTGGTTTTGATGAATAAACATTTTCTGTAATCTTGTAATTGATAGATTTGTAACCTAAGAAATGAACTCGGTGATTCCACCAAAATTTTAAACTTAAAAAAAAATTATTAAAGTATTATCCACAATTAAAAATGTTGTCTACTACGGTTACACAAGTTTCGGTTGTTCCGGTGTCAACCTTCGGGCCTTCGACGTTGCTCAGACGGCAGCTAGGGGGTGGATAGCTTACAAAAATTCCGGAAATAGTAGACAAATAAATAGGCGCCAACTGGGTCTATATAGTGGCCAAACTATGATCCTATTTCCCCAAAAACCCAGTAAATGAGGAAAGAAATAAAAGACAAACCTCAACTTATGTTCCTTTATAAAGAAAAAAATATTTACTAAATATACAGACTAATTACCTAATGGCTTAGGTAATCAAAAAAAATTGGAGGAAATTAAAGAGAAAATTTACACTGTATATGTATATGCATAACCCAAAATAAATTATTAAATTAAAATATCGCACGGTTCGTCGTTAGCTTGGTACCAGGCATGACGCTTGCGCAAAATATTAATTCCCACCTTACATAAAAAAAATATAAAAATAGTTAACTCAAATCTTATGCATAACCGCACCTATACTACATCATATATTGTAAACTAAACAGTAAACTTATAATGCTTATAAGCTTATAACCCTCTCCAAATTGGAAGGCGATATTTGCTTAACTTTTGGTTAAGACCAAACTACCAAAAAGAAAATTATTAAACAATGAAATTTTATAATTAAGTATAATTCATACAACTAAATAAAAATATAAAAATAAACTAAAAATACAATGAACACATAAAGGACTTTAGACACAGAGGTTATTTACTTAAACTCCCAGGTTGGAAGAGGTTACTTAATCTCTGCCCCCACACGGGTCTTCTGAGATTGCTTAACTTATAGTTAAGTCTTATCATAAAAAGAAAAATAAACAAAATGTAAAAGTGAAGAATAAGGTTAAATTGACTGTAGTTCTTAATAACCGAAGATTTACAACTTATGCGTAGAAGCAGCCCAGATGTTCTGCAACTAGAAGAATCACTACTCCAGCATTAAGTACTTATTTAAATAAAAAAAATAATAATGATAATAATAAATGAAAGATACACAAAGGCCTTCAGACACAGAGGTTATTTACTTAAACTCCCAGATTGGAACAGGTTACTTAATCTCTGCCCCCACACGGGTCTTCTGAGATTGCTTAACTTATAGTAAAGTCTGGTCCATTTAATAATGAATAAATTAAATAAAGTAAAATTATGGCAGTAGCCCTTAATAACTGAAGAATTACAACTTAAACGTGGAAGCAGTCCAAATGTTCTGCGACCCGAAGGATTACTACATCAGCATTAAGTGCTTAAATTAAGTAAAAATTTAAAATATTAATCAATTAAACGATGTAACATTTGATAATACTTAAGTTATGAGTAAAAGAACCCTAGAACATTCTGTGCTCAAAAGTATAAATAATGTTGAGAATACCTTGACAACATTCGGTTGAAAGTGAATGTATAGTTTAACAATGCACGCATGAAACCTTCAATATAACGTATAAGAAAAACCTGATAGTAGGGTGTCTTCTTTCACAGCATTCCCATCTTCCTATCCAGAACGAGAATCATCATTGTAAATCTAGCTACAAGTAAGCTAGGTGGCTAGTATACCAATGTTCTGTGTTCCCTCGATGAAACCGTTGAACTCCGGACGATATAACCCTCTGTGTACAACTGTTGAAATCCTGAGTCGCTACCCTCCTGGGTAAAAATTGTTGTCGAATCCTGGGTTAACAACCCCTAGGTGAAACTGTTGACGAATCTTGGGCTAACAAGCCCCTGGGTGAAACTGTTGACGAATCTTGGGCTAACAAGCCCCTGGGTGAAACTGTCGTCTAATCCTGGGCTAACAAGCCCCTGGGTGAAAACCCTTAAAATATTACAAAGAAAATTGTCAATACACGTTGACTCAAGTATCCCGAACTATAGGATTACCCAAAAATGTACATAAACTAGAAAATATGCAGCATCTAGGATAAAGAAAAATTACATTGGCTCAACAGTGAGTCATAAACAGTATTATGAGCTCAAATAATTAAAATTCTGTTACACCATGCCATAACATAAAAGAAATTGACAGCCACATGGTGCGTAACATAACCAAATATATACAAAACATACCTTTTTCGTAAAGGGTTACCTTGGTAGCCTTCCAAGGATGAGAAACACGTGAGATGATCCACAGCACAACAATATTCCACACTCCAAATGCTGTGAACTCCCAATTATTGCGTTAAAATCCTATAATAGATATGGGCTGGACCAATGACCATAGGAATTTACCAATACACTAAAATTCCTCTCAAAATACGAAATGTCCATTTACCCACAATTAACCATGAAGTAGAATCTAAAATCCCCTTTAACTAGGGTAAGCCGATGGGGCTAAATATTAAGAAAATTCTATTTCGACACAAAAATCGTCTTCCTCATGACTCAACACCCACTGACAGAAACAATACGTCAGCCGTCCAAAATGGCCGAAATCGCTTTCCGATAAATGTCAAGTGGGTTCAGAAATTCATCCTCAAGAATTCCCCACTATATAACTTAACAGACCATTTACGAAAGGTACCCTAAAAACTATATTTATATACAGTATAACTACATTTGGGAAACTGTTCCCGACAAAAAATTAACACAACAGCGATCGCAAAAAAAAAATCCCTCACGACTTAAAATCGCTCATTGTGAAACTACCTTACCTCGGGTTCTGAGCCCGATATTGGAACGTCCCACCAACATGACACATGTCGGTGTTCTGTCGTCAAATGACGTTTATGTCATTCACTGTCATGATTAAAAAATATTAACCTAAGAACAAAAATAAACAAAGAAAATCTTAAAGAATGGTATCGTAAATAATTAATTACCCAAAGGTGAGACTATAATACATAATATGTATAAATTTACAACGAAACTTGGTCTATTTTTAGGAGAGTCTGGCAAATTAAAACAGTGAACACTACACCGCAAATATGACCAATGTACAAAGTATTATACTAGTGGTGAGATGGAATAAATTGTAATAATGATGCCCAAAAGTTAGAATACAGGTGAAATTAGTTAATGACAAAAATAATAGTGGTATCATCAATACGATTTTACCCTTTTTTTCTCGTATGATTAACCAGGTAAGCCAAAATAATTTTATTAATTCGTGGGGCCAAAAATGAACGTTACAGATTCACACTCAAATAAATTCTCTTTAATTCCTCGTTAGTCATCGTCGTTGTCTTCGTTGTATAATAATAACAATCTATTAAAAATAAATACGCTTGGTTTGTTGTTGTACAACAACGTCATTGTCTTAGTTGGAAAGTAACAAGTTAAATCTTTTAATAAGAATAAATACTCTATGTTCATTGTCATCATACATTATTGTTACCCAAAGTCAGGATAACAAGTTAAATCTCAACCTTTGTTTATTGTCGTCATACGTCATCGTTAGTCATCGTCGTTGGATAAAAACAACAAGATTGAATATTTACAAATACTCTTCGTTGGTTTCTTTTTAATAAAAGGTTAAACTTGTTAATATCCAATGAAGACAACGACGATGACTAACGAAGACGTACGACATAATTAATTTATCAAAATAAGTTGTAGGATCCGATAACAAAAAAAAAAAATACCGCTACGTCATAACCATCACTTCGAATTTCGAATATATATTATCTATATCTATCAATAAATAAAAAAATAATAAGTTGCTAAATATAAAAAAATTTATTATCTATATTCCTAACACTTAACTAAACCTCCAATACTTTGCCATTGCTATATGATCAGTATTGGGATTCTCATCTTTCAATTCGGCACGTGTTGAGATGACTATCTTCGTTCTACAGAATGCAATTCGTATGTAATGTCTCTTTCTTTATTCAATTGTTTACGTATTATTGAATACGCACATAAGAATCCCTGTCCTGGTTCTTATTGTAATTGGACCCTACTTACTGCTGACTGTGACGTTAAATCTTTGCAGGAGATGCGAGTCATCTCTACCACCATTTGTGTGATGTTATCCAACCTTATCATTAGATGTGCGCTGTGTGTTTATATAATATCAATAATTTTTCAAATGCCTTCGTAGAGTAATGGTTAAGGCGATGTGTGTTATCTAAAGGTTGCCCTGGGAGTCGGTTCAATCCCCAGTCTATCTTAATTAATAATGTTTATATAATTATAGAGATTAAAGAGATATTGAAAATTTTTATAACGTTAGCTACTAATAGTGACAACGTAATTAGAGGCAAATAAATTCCATGCTAAAATAAGACTTAATAAGAAGCTGAAGTTTAAACATTAGAGTCCTTGTCCTTATACCATTGATCTGGCAACCTGGGGATGCGACATGTGTGAGCGCTATAAAGAATACAGAAAAGGAGACGAATTGGCATACTCAAAATACGGTCCCAAAAAACGCATGCTAATTGAGCCTCTATAATTAACCGCATTGGCGCTGGTACTGCATACGCTGTTCAAAACAGATGGCTTGTTATGGGAATTATACATAATTTTGTCAAAATAATAAAAAATAAATTAGTTTATAGCTAAACAAAGAACAGAACATACTGTTGTATTTATTTCTAAATAAGTCTTGCATGTTTTACTCGATAAATTATTTAATTTTATCTATATAAAATACAAATTAGGTACGTTTGACCAAATTTGAAAAGGTTTCTTATGCTAAAATTTGATGAGTACAATTTTGAATTTAACTAATATATAGTTTTAAGAGTAAAATAAAATACAGTGAACAGATTTTTTATTGTCATTATTGGTACTACCCGAGAATACCGATCAAGGAGAAGCGACAGCTTGGTGTTTTCAGTGTACTGTTTTTGTAACGCGCATGTGCGAAAATAAGTTGTGTATCACTCAAAATTATGTTATCTGTCAAAGTCAGTCCAAGTTGTGTTTAGTACGTGAGCAATGTTAAGTGATATTTTTTTGGTGTTTGTTTTGTGTAGTAATAAGATGAAGATTTTTACATACTTAGGTGTTCTAATATAGATATAAAATGTGCCCAAAAAGTTATTAGGAAACTAAGAATTTTATCACATGTTTATATATTAAGTATAATGATTTAATCATTTTTGACATTTTATTTTTCATATGTGGGTATTGTATTTTGTGAAATATATGTTTTTCTTCTTCCAAATAAATTTAATAAACAATGAACTGCAGATTTTGTTTATTTTATTTTAAAATTATATTTAAAAAAATAAAATAAATTCGCGTGTTTCAATTAGGATTGGTCAAAGTGGGTGAAATCCCTTTATTATGGCTAAATTGTAAGTTACAATTATGTCAATATAAAGATATTTTGCCCATTCTTATTTACATTTATTGAATGAATCATACCGGAGTTGATTTTGGAAATATTGGTGCATACTTAAATAAGTATTATTTCTAAAAATTCGTCTATGCACACATAGTCCAATGGACGTCCACTTTGATCTATTTGAGGGTCAGGACGTCCATATCCGGGTAATCCAGTGTACGTCCGTTTATGCTAATTAAATTAATAGCTGAATATCTATACCCAGAGAACGTCTGTTTTTGGACTTAATTTTAAGTTTAGTAGTATTTTGACGTCCTGTGGACGTCCATCTTAGGTCATTACTTATTAAGCCTACCAGATCAGTGGCGTATATAGGAATTACTTTGGGGGGGGGGCATACGAAAATAAAAATTTGCATTTAATTATATATTAGTATATATCTACTAAAAAAAAATACGTTACACTAAAAAGAAAACTAAAATTAAAATTGAATACAATTGTCAAAGATATATCTTGCTTCAAAAATATAGGTTTCTATTTTTCTTCGCGAAGTCGTCTACAACTTCGTCAATATTAATCTCGATGTTTCGATGTACTGACATTAAAGCAAGCCCTACTAGTCTATCTTCCCCTGTTCTATTTCTTAAGTAAGTTTTTAATCTCTTGAGAGTCGAGAAACTCCTTTCTGAAGTAGCTGGGCTTACTGGCAGTACTGCTGACATAACTAATAATTAATTTATATTCGGAAACATATCTTCTGCACACTTTTGTAGAGCCTCCACAGCAGTTTTTATTGGTTTTTCAAAGCTGGCACATTTCATCTGCCATAATTATTTAGATGTTTAGATCATCAGAGTATTTTTCAATTGCTAGCAATACATGCTTAAACTCACTTGTCTTTGTATTAACTAGGATTAACGTGTACAAAGACTTGATTATTTCTTCCTGCCCTAAAAAAACGTTCCCCAAGTGAGCGTATTAGGTCTTCATAAATTGGAATAAATAGTGAAACTCTATAATACTGTTCTGCATTTTCAGCCTGATAAGTCTCGCGATGCTTTTGTTTAGAGTCAGTGTTGGCGTTGGTCAAACTACGAATAGGGCGCGTTCATAGTCATTTCCAGTCAAGCGGGTGCATATTATCATATTCATTATGCGCTGAGCACAAAAAACAGGCGAAAAAGCAAAAAATAGTGTAAAAAATTTTATATTCTACGTAAAAAAAAAATTTCGTTCGGGGGAGGCCCGGCCTCCCCGGGCCCACCCCTTATATACGCCACTGTGCCAGATAATACCCATTTATATATACTTCTTTTTTTTTTAATATAACTGGTCATTAAAAATTGACAAATTAAATCTATTGCATTTCATTATATTAGCGGAAGTTTGAAATCTTATTCAATTATAACTGTATCTAGTAAAAAAATATGAAAAAACGTTTTTATTAACTTACCCTCTAAAATGCACCATTTTCGAGATACAGGGTGTTGAAATTAAAAAAAAAAAAATCTTCGCCACTGGAGAAAGTACCGTTTTAAGACGCCCATTTGAACCGCCAATATTTTCTACACAAAAAAGGTACTCTTGGTCATACGCTCTAAAGTCGACCGTTTTCGAAAAAAATCAATTATGAAACACCTGTACATCTGCTGCCCTTAAACATCTACAATTAAGTATAGGCACAATCTTCACTAAAGTCATTCTAGAACGTAAACGATCTGCGCATGCTCAGTCGAAATAAGAGCGACGCTAATAGTGAAACCATACGTGAACTTGCAATAACTCTCTATTAAATTTTTAATAATAAAATAATAAAATGGCGTAGTTGCCATATTGAATATGGTGAATGACAAAATGACAGCATTCATCTAGCGGTAGATAGTTGAACTTTGAGTCCTTAGGTTGGGCCATCTCTGGTTTGACCCTCTTAGTTCAAAAAGAGTTGTAGACCGTAGATAACTTTAAACTTGTACTGTAAACTACTGTAAACTACTGTAAACTACTGTAAACTACTGTAAACTACTGTAAACTACTGTAAACTACTGTAAACTACTGTAAACTACTGTAAACTACTGTAAACTACTGTAAACTACTGTAAACTACTGTAAACTACTGTAAACTACTGTAAACTACTGTAAACTACTGTAAACTACTGTAAACTACTGTAAACTACTGTAAACTACTGTAAACTACTGTAAACTACTGTAAACTACTGTAAACTACTGTAAACTACTGTAAACTACTGTAAACTACTGTAAACTACTGAAAACTACTGTAAACTACTGTAAACTACTGTAAACTACTGTAAACTACTGTAAACTACTGTAAACCACTGTAAACTACTGTAAACTACTGTAAACTACTGTAAACTACTGTAAACTACTGTAAACTACTGTAAAGTACTGTAAACTACTGTAAAATACTGTAAAATACTGTAAACTACTGTAAACTACTGTAAACTACTGTAAACTACTGTAAACTACTGTAAACTACTGTAAACTACTGTAAACTACTGTAAACTACTGTAAACTACTGTAAACTACTGTAAACTACTGTAAACTACTGTAAACTACTGTTAAACTACTGTAAACTACTGTAAACTACTGTAAACTACTGTAAACTACTGTAAACTACTGTAAACTACTGTAAACTACTGTAAACTACTGTAAACTACTGTAAACTACTGTAAACTACTGTAAACTACTGTAAACTACTGTAAACTACTGTAAACTACTGTAAACTACTGTAAACTACTGTAAACTACTGTAAACTACTGTAAACTACTGTAAACTACTGTAAACTACTGTAAACTACTGTAAACTACTGTAAACTACTGTAAACTACTGTAAACTACTGTAAACTACTGTAAACTACTGTAAACTACTGTAAACTACTGTAAACTACTGTAAACTACTGTAAACTACTGTAAACTACTGTAAACTACTGTAAACTACTGTAAACTACTGTAAACTACTGTAAACTACTGTAAACTACTGTAAACTACTGTAAACTACTGTAAACTACTGTAAACTACTGTAAACTACTGTAAACTACTGTAAACTACTGTAAACTACTGTAAACTACTGTAAACTACTGTAAACTACTGTAAACTACTGTAAACTACTGTAAACTACTGTAAACTACTGTAAACTACTGTAAACTACTGTAAACTACTGTAAACTACTGTAAACTACTGTAAACTACTGTAAACTACTGTAAACTACTGTAAACTACTGTAAACTACTGTAAACTACTGTAAACTACTGTAAACTACTGTAAACTACTGTAAACTACTGTAAACTACTGTAAACTACTGTAAACTACTGTAAACTACTGTAAACTACTGTAAACTACTGTAAACTACTGTAAACTACTGTAAACTACTGTAAACTACTGTAAACTACTGTAAACTACTGTAAACTACTGTAAACTACTGTAAACTACTGTAAACTACTGTAAACTACTGTAAACTACTGTAAACTACTGTAAACTACTGTAAACTACTGTAAACTACTGTAAACTACTGTAAACTACTGTAAACTACTGTAAACTACTGTAAACTACTGTAAACTACTGTAAACTACTGTAAACTACTGTAAACTACTGTAAACTACTGTAAACTACTGTAAACTACTGTAAACTACTGTAAACTACTGTAAACTACTGTAAACTACTGTAAACTACTGTAAACTACTGTAAACTACTGTAAACTACTGTAAACTACTGTAAACTACTGTAAACTACTGTAAACTACTGTAAACTACTGTAAACTAAGGTAAACTACTGTAAACTACTGTAAACTACTGTAAACTACTGTAAACTACTGTAAACTACTGTAAACTACTGTAAACTACTGCAAACTACTGTAATCTACTGTAAACTACTGTAAACTACTGTAAACTACTGTAAACTACTGTAAACTACTGTAAACTACTGTAAACTACTGTAAACTACTGTAAACTACTGTAAACTACTGTAAACTACTGTAAACCACTGTAAAATACTGTAAAATACTGTAAAATACTGTAAACTACTGTAAACTACTGTAAACTACTGTAAACTACTGTAAACTACTGTAAACTACTGTAAACTACTGTAAACTACTGTAAACTACTGTAAACTACTGTAAACTACTGTAAACTACTGTAAACTACTGTAAACTACTGTAAACTACTGTAAACTACTGTAAACTACTGTAAACTACTGTAAACTACTGTAAACTACTGTAAACTACTGTAAACTACTGTAAACTACTGTAAACTACTGTAAACTACTGTAAACTACTGTAAACTACTGTAAACTACTGTAAACTACTGTAAACTACTGTAAACTACTGTAAACTACTGTAAACTACTGTAAACTACTGTAAACTACTGTAAACTACTGTAAACTACTGTAAACTACTGTAAACTACTGTAAACTACTGTAAACTACTGTAAACTACTGTAAACTACTGCAAACTACTGTAATCTACTGTAAACTACTGTAAACTACTGTAAACTACTGTAAACTACTGTAAACTACTGTAAACTACTGTAAACTACTGTAAACTACTGTAAACTACTGTAAACTACTGTAAACTACTGTAAACTACTGTAAACTACTGTAAACTACTGTAAACTACTGTAAAATACTGTAAAATACTGTAAACTACTGTAAACTACTGTAAACTACTGTAAACTACTGTAAACTACTGTAAACTACTGTAAACTACTGTAAACTACTGTAAACTACTGTAAACTACTGTAAACTACTGTAAACTACTGTAAACTACTGTAAACTACTGTAAACTACTGTAAACTACTGTAAACTACTGTAAACTACTGTAAACTACTGTAAACTACTGTAAACTACTGTAAACTACTGTAAACTACTGTAAACTACTGTAAACTACTGTAAACTACTGTAAACTACTGTAAACTACTGTAAACTACTGTAAACTACTGTAAACTACTGTAAACTACTGTAAACTACTGTAAACTACTGTAAACTACTGTAAACTACTGTAAACTACTGTAAACTACTGTAAACTACTGTAAACTACTGTAAACTACTGTAAACTACTGTAAACTACTGTAAACTACTGTAAACTACTGTAAACTACTGTAAACTACTGTAAACTACTGTAAACTACTGTAAACTACTGTAAACTACTGTAAACTACTGTAAACTACTGTAAACTACTGTAAACTACTGTAAACTACTGTAAACTACTGTAAACTACTGTAAACTACTGTAAACTACTGCAAACTACTGTAATCTACTGTAAACTACTGTAAACTACTGTAAACTACTGTAAACTACTGTAAACTACTGTAAACTACTGTAAACTACTGTAAACTACTGTAAACTACTGTAAACTACTGTAAACTACTGTAAACTACTGTAAACTACTGTAAACTACTGTAAACTACTGTAAACTACTGTAAACTACTGTAAACTACTGTAAACTACTGTAAACTACTGTAAACTACTGTAAACTACTGTAAACTACTGTAAACTACTGTAAACTACTGTAAACTACTGTAAACTACTGTAAACTACTGTAAACTACTGTAAACTACTGTAAACTACTGTAAACTACTGTAAACTACTGTAAACTACTGTAAACTACTGTAAACTAAGTACTCTATATTACCGAGCTTAGCCGAATTGAGAAGCTTGCTTGGGAGGCGTAGACAGAGGAGCGGCTAAATCCCGACCGGCGTGCGCAGATTTGAGCGCGGTTTTTTAAACGAAGGGATAATTTTGATTTACACATCATACAGTGCGTCAAAAATTGTATTTTAAATTATTATATTTTATTGTTGTTAATATATACAATTTTTGATTTTGAATGCATATATTGACATTTTGTTAATTTTTTTGGCATATATCTGACGTACTAATTGGCTGGACATATTAAAATTATGAGTTTTGGACCAAAATAATATTTTGTGAAATGCCTTTACAGGTCGATTTCCTAATGTTTTAAAGGATTAACTTTTCCCTGTAATAAATTACGGTTAATGGTGTAGGTACTTGAGAGGATTAAATTATAAACACCCTCCTTAAACCAACAAATTTTGCTAAATATCCTTTCAGGTAGTTGTATTAATATCTTCAAATTTCTAAATGACTCAGTTTATTTTCAACTTCATTTCAGTCTTAATTGTTGTGTTGTGTTAACCAGTGGGAAAAATGGCAAAATTAATTGAGTCGTGGGTAAAATCTTATTCAGATTTTGTTGTAGAAGGTGATAATCAGGTGTTTTGTAAAACATGTTCTAAAATTGTAAGTACTTTTTTATTTTATATTTTATTTTGACCTTTCACAATGGTAAATCAAACGACAGTAAAATATTATTTCAACTCACAGTTGAAAAAAAAGTAGGGCAACTTTACAACGTACGCATTTATTTAATTTATTTAAAACTTCAACATCTACAGGAATTTATTTGTTTTAGATTCCATGCAAAAAAAAGTTTCAAATCGACCAACACGCAAAAACACCCTCACATATAGCAAAGCAGAAATCTAAAGACACTCGTAGACAAAGTCAACTTCCTTTGAAACAATATTTAGAATCTGAATCGTCTAGAAGTGAGCAAGCTATTTTTAATGAAGATTTATGCAAAGCTTTAGTGACTTCGAATATCCCTTTAATACGAATAAATAATCCAAATCTTCGATCATTTTTGCAAAAATACTGTAAATTTAATATTCCAGAGCAAAGTATATTACGCAAACGTGGTGTTGACAGTTTCTACATTGAGACTGAAAAAAATCGTAAGATTACCGTTGAAAACCATTTCTATATTATTGTGGATGAAACAACAGACTCTTGTGGTTGATATATAGCCCATTTAATGATAGGTTCATTACGCGAAGAAATGCAAATTGGTCCATATCTAATCGCTTCAAAGCAATTAGATAAAACAAATAACTTGACAATAACTCGTTTTATCCAGACAGAATTGTCATCCTTTTTTCTTCCGTAAGCCGTTCCATCAGAAAAATGTTTATTGCTGTTATCCGATGCTGTCCCGTACATGGTAAAAGCCGCACAAAATTTAAAAATCTTTTATGAAAACTTAATCCATGTTACATGTTTGGCCCATGGCCTTGTGACGAAGTCACTAAATTTTATTTTTAATTCATCTTAAAAATGTATATTTCAATTAATTCCCGCCTGAGAACATGTTGAAGTTCCCCCGTATTTCTGTTTCCTAAAAATGACCGATTTTCAACAATTGCGAGTACGCTCGTAGGTTAAAATATTCTTTTATTTGCCGAAATCCGAATGGGCATTTTTAGAGTCGATTTCATATGAATTATCTACTTTTAATTGTCAAGGTACAAGAAGGACATTTTTTGTATTTCTGAATTGTAAACAGTCGGCTGTAGTAGTGGTATCCCCACTTTGTCGTACTAGTCTTCCATCTTTCTTTATCGAAAAAACATAAATTGATAGAAACCTAAAAATGCCGGCTCTTGACTCCCGACACCCGAGAAGTACTGATCTTTCTAAAAATTATAGTGACGACGCCGTATAGTGCCGTGACCGTAAATAAGTAGTTGGTTAACCCGTTGGATTTGTTAAGGTAGGAACCGTATATTTTTTTTATATTGGCTTTCATATAATTAATTGGGACACCCGTGTTACAAATCAAGAATTTTGATTCATGCCCAGCATTTTTTATTTCATTCCTTAGTGAAAACCGTTGGCAATTTTTTATAAGAAGCACCCAGTATTTTTCATGTAAATTTCTCTTTTCTTTTATTTACTCATTCAATTGTATTTGAATCATTCCGTTCTCCGTCCACGACTGATTATTAAACGAAGCCGACGATTTCTGTAAAATCAATTCACACACCGTCAAATCTCAAAATAATTTTTACGTTAACCATTGTATTTTTCTCCCAAACACCGCGCTGGAAATTATTCTCATTCAATAGTTGCCAGAGCGCCGCCGATCGCCTCGTCTAAGATATCGGGACGTTCTGAAAACTTTGATTTCATTTATTTGCTTGCATTTGATTACCGTCATATTTCAATTGTTTTCGAGTGTATTAATTTATTTTTAATAATCCATTTTCGCGTTAATCAGAAGGTGATAGCGGTATTCGCTTGCTTCCTCCTGTCGATAAAAGGTTTCTCTCTTGTAGAAGCTATGGACTACCAGATGTCTACATGAGAGAGACTTTCAACCGTTAATATTTAATTAGTTTTCATTAATAATAATTTATTTTTTATCAATTTTCGCATATAGGGAGCCGTTAATATTTAATTAGTTTTCATTGATAATAATTTATTTTTAATCAATTTTCCGCATATAGGGAGCCGTTAATATTTAATTAGTTTTCATTGGTAACAATTTATTTTTAATAAGTTTTCGCATATAGGGAGCCGTTCATATTTAATTGCCGTTGTATTATTAATTTTTGTAAATATATATTTTAGTACCTATTCCTGTGTTTCTCTTATTACTGGTTCTTAACCGTTCTCTTTCAGGGTACCGTAGGGTACGAGGTGTAAAGGAAATAAGTGTTTTATTTTTATTTATTCTAGTATAGTGGCTACCTAGCAGTGACCGCCTGGAATTATTTTTACCTCCATTGAGTTCACCTTGAGTACACTCTGGTGTACCACAGGGTCGCAGAGCAAACTGCGATATCAAAACTGGTGCCTGAGCAACCCCTATTTGGGAATCATCTTCATAGCGCCACACAGACTCGCTGATTCACTGTAGGTGATCCAGGAGCCTGTCACAGCCTTAACAGAGTTGCAGAAGAAATTAGGTCTAACTTTGCTTTAATAAATGATTTAATTAGTAATGTAAAAAAAATATTTTTTAAAGCTCCTCTAAGAACTCAAGTGTACAAAGAAAAATTTCCTGAATTAGAGATGCCACCGGAACCTGTGATTACTTGGTGGGGTACCTGGCTTAAAGTTGCCTTTTTTTACGCAGATAATTATGAAAAAATTAAAGAAATCATATTTGATTTTGATGATTCATCTAAGGGAATATCTAATACAAAGAAGTTGTTTCAAAATCACATATTACCAAAGCAATTAGTGTTTTTAAAAAATTATGCATTTGTACCCAAAATTATATTAGATTTAGAACAAAAAAATTTACCTTTGGTGACCTCCGTAAATTTAATTAAGATGTTTGAATCAGAGTGTAAAAATGTCCAGGGCGATATTGGAAAGAAGATTTTTCATAAATTTTCAAATGTAATTTTAAAAAATGAAGGATTTATTGTTTTAAGAAACCTTGCTAATATATATTCTGGTAACTTTGAAGATATTAATACTATTAATCCAGATATTTCAGGAAAATTTAAGTTTGCACCTATTACTTCTGTAGATGTCGAAAGTTTTCTTTGTACAAGTACATACTTACTGATAGGAGACAATCATTTAATACAGATAATTTAGAAAAACATCTAATTGTTCATTCGTTTTATAATAATGTTGATTTGTAAATAAAATTAGTTAATAATTAAATAATTATTAAGTATTATATTAGGTATTGTAAAATAAAACAAATAATAAATATTAATAAACTATTTCGATAAAATAACAAATTACTCTTATTGCATATGCTCTGCATATATTTCAATTTTTTACGCATATATTGAAGTATTTTGCGGCATATATATGCTCATATTTAACTACTTTTTGGGTGCATATATTCCTAGGTCTACTAATAAATAAAGTAACTTCTAAGAGTACGTCTAATAATTTCATTTAAATTTGTTTGAATTTTTGTAAATATTGCCCTTTTGCTTTTTTTGTTGAGGTGACCCAATTATTTTTTATTAGTCTTCTTCAAATATTCAAAAATTTGATTTTTTATTTAACTTGCTGCATCTGCTAAAACATTTTGTCCAAAATATTTTAAATGAGTATTTACTTCAGCCTTGTCTTCATCACATTTATTTCGTTCATAGTTACGGTCAGTTTCTTCAAAATTGTTCTCTGGCATAATGTAGCAATACTAAATGAATATGTTTGCATATTGTATTTTGTCTTAAATAACTTAAACAAGTGCAGTTAAAACAATGCGTATACATATAAGACAAAAATTACAAGTCAACTTACAATATATCTCATTTGATAATTTTAAGACATATTTTTTCCATTTTATTTTTATCGTCTGCTACAATATATGTCGAGGTTGAGGTTGTCTTTTTACTTAAATTAGAAAGTAAAGCGAGTCTATGGCGATTTATTATATTAGTTTTTTTTGTGATTTTACCTTTTTTATTTTTTTTTTTAAATCAACAACTTTTCTTTTAAATTTCAAAACAGCATTCAATCCTTTATCCAAGCTACTAACAACTCCTACCCCCTAAATGACTGTACTTTATTACTTTAGTCATAGCCTCTATATATACATATATTTGTGTTACAATTCCAAAATCTTTATGGAAACATAAATCCCAATATTTATAATTATTTCCATAATATTGTAAAGTATTGTCCAAATTCTAATATGTTATTATCAGCACAAAACTCAATGGTTTTATTTAAATGGAAATCAAATTCCCTTTGACTTTGTTCTTATTGCAAATACTTAAATGTCTTATATGCCCAAACTCTTCTCTCAAAATATTTAATTTTGCAGAGATTATTTTGCCATTTTACGTGACCATTACCATATAAATAATGTTTTGGTGATCCCATAACAATCAACCAGGCATTTATAAAAATGTTTATTGCACGTGTTGATAATACGCTTCAACATTTAACAATAAATTCAATTTTTTATTTATTCGACAATTCACACTATTAAGCAGTAGCTGCGTGCGCCCTCTGATTAAAAATAAAGTAAAAAAAAAAACTGTGCACGTCGGTCAGCATTTAGCCGCTCCTCGTAGACAGTAGCTAACTTCACACCTGTCGGTAACTGTGTACTTTGTATTACCGACAGACCTTTGATCCCTCATCTTGAGATCCGTCGTGGTCTGGCTGCCTTAGCCGACTTGACCATTGAGCATACTTGTCATCTTTGTTTGGTTAAAAGGTATCACGTAGATGTCTTGCAAATCTATCTATCTTCTGTTAGTACCTTCTTGTCCATTTAATTAATTATTTAAATTTATTGAAATTTCATTAACCAATTTGTTCTTAGATACAAAAAGTTATCTAATAATTAATTTCATTACGGAAAATTAAAAAGCAAGTCTCTTTACCTCCATTAACCAAATTTAATTTAATATTTTTTGTCGATATTGTCTCAGCGTGCTTGAATAAAAAAATCTTTATTCTGACAACGTCTGCATCGTTATGAAATAAAAGGATCAGGGATATAAAAAAGCGCGATTTTGATAAAAAATATGGTTATCTTACTTTTTAATCTACTCTAACAGTTCAAATACAGCCTTTTTATATTTTAATTAAGATGGAGGTCGTCTATGAATTCTAATTTTTATTCCAGATATATTGCGCAAATTAGACGTACTTATTTTGGAGCGCTTTTATAGAGAATCCACATTCGATATTTCAGTATTTAAAAATATGTTTTCCCAATTATTTAGGTATTTTTATATTCCAAAAACTTGTGCACTTGTACAATATAAAAATTAATAATAATTATTATAGAATTTTAAAATAAAATTTATTTTACTTTTATCTAAATTACCACATCAAATATTTAGTCATTAATCATGATGGAAAATATGGAAGTAATTATTAACTTATAATAGGCGTTCAATATTAATAACGCGCTTTGTCATAGAATGTACTTATTCATATTTTCATGTTAATATTAATGTTATTTATGAAGCCAAATTAAATTTAAATTAAATTATTATAGCAAACTACGAAAATATTCAGGGGTCAATATAACGAAACCTTGATAAATAGTCGACTATTTTTGTCATATCTAAATTTTGAGTGTTTTTATATCAATTATGTCGATATAAATTGCAAAATGTACGAAACATTTTACAACAATGGAAATAGGCGCTAATTTATTAAGGTCATGTTATATTTACTAAGATTATTTCTAGAACCCTAGATTTAATATTTGACAGTATCCGCCCAAGTAACAATTTGATATTTTATAAAAGCTGAAAAAATGTTTACAGAACCAAATTTATAAAATAGAATATTAGCTAAGAACATTTCCGGAACATTCTTTTAACAGTAATAAACACAAAATGGGCGCAGTATTACAGAACTATTTGGTTCTTTTGTAAATTCTATAAGATTTGTTGAATGCAGTTACCGAACAGTTACTACACATTTACACAGACTTAAAACAAATGTTTTTTTAAACTTTTATAACTGTTTTATAAATTTTCAATTTTGAGGTTAGGTTGCATATCAAAATCAGTAACATTTTAGTTTTTTAAATGTATCTGGTGAAAACAAATTAATTCTATATTTGCATAAAAGTAAATTCAAGGCGATATTAGTAAAATGGCAGTATCTACTTAAGAGATATCTATAACGCGGTTTAGACATAATGTATGACCAACAATAAAGTCGTTTTTGGATGCGCAGCAAAAATTACTGTTAACTATATAGCACATACAATACTAAATTTTTAAGCGCCTCGAGTTTGATTCATATTTCTAATACTTTTTCAGTGTGAAACAAAAATTAAATTTATGCAATTTGATTTTTTTTAGTAATAAGATTATGCTAATATTACTAATAATTAAAATCTTTAATTAACATTGGTTTTGTCTTAAATACTAGTAAAACCGACAGTAGATTTATCTTTAAAACTGTCTTAGGTTTTTGTTAAATATGGCGGCTATTCAGAGGTATTAGAAAGTTATTTTAAGACTGAATCATAATTATAAAATATTATTGTAGTAAAAACAGCTGTAATACAATAATTAAGTTGTATTACTCGTTTCTACAAAACAAGTTCATCATGGTTTGTTGTATAATAGTTTCATATTGCTGCACTATATGACAAAATATAACATAACCTTACTAAATCATTTCCGATTTAAGTATTTGAGAATTGAAATGATTAGATTTGTTTCTACAGCTTTATAGAGCAAGCATAATTTTTAATATTACGAGAATAAGCAAGTTTAACATGGACATCGCCAAAAATATGGCTTTCTTTTAGTATTGGGGCATTATTATTCAGAACATACCTAATTATTATCTGGCTGAATGATAGTTTTTTTTTGAGTGTCTATAGACAAACCAGCAAAATGTTTTACTAATATTTTTTACTGTTCTCTGAAAAGCAGGTACCACTTATTTTTAATATTTCTTTACTATTTAAATCTGACATTTTCAGATCATACACTCACATACAATTGGTATGGGAAGTAGTTGAACGAACATAAAATACAAAATAATCTGGCGTAGGTACTACCAAATGTAGTTGCTTTATTTTTTTTTTATAAATATTTTTAAAGTGATAATACTATTCTTAACTAAAATAATTGCTATACAGTTTTCTGATTTGTAATAGTGTATTTCGACAATATATTACAGTTATTTTAGAGTTTTCATCAGAAGCAAATTGCTATTGATGCGGAATTATCTCACACTAATATTTATATAACTATTTTTTAAAGTGTTATTGAGGTTAAGAAACAGTTATATTTGTATAACCAAAAAGTTCTAAAGGTAAACCAGAACAATAATATAGAATAACTATAAAGCAATTTTATTTTATAAGCTGAAATATTGTATAGAACAGTTGTATAAATGTTTACGTAACAATTTTATAGTTATCGTGAAAACTATTTTATAATTTTGCTGTAAGAATATTGTAAAAACTAATTTATATAACAATTTAGTTTCAGAGAACAAAATGGTGATTTCTGCAACTGTAATACAATAAATTAGCATTCCAGACACAGCAATATAATATCAATAAAATATAATAGTCTTATAAACTAAAAATTATAAAGCTACTTTGTTAGTTGGGCGTTATTAAATAATATACGTATAATCAAGTATGCGAGTTGCTGTCAATATAGGTGAATATCTATGAATACTAGAGATCAGAAGGCGAATTGGCATACTCGAAAAGCGGTCCCAAAAACCGAACGCTAATTGAGCATTTTTAACTCACAGCAAGGGTGCTAGTAGTGCTGTTCAAAATACAAAGCTATTTCTAAATAATTTATAAATAATTGATAAATTATTTAATTTTATCCATATAAAATGCAAATTAGGTAGCTATGACCAAATTCAAGAGATTTGTTAAACGGTGAAATTTAGTAAGTACAATTTTGTATCAAAATCTTTTTCAATTATACCTAAATATGGTTTTAAGAGCAAAATAAAACACAGTTAACATATTTTTTTATTTTTATAATACAAGCATAAAAGGAGATTTGGGAATGTACATGATATTGCCTGATTCTTTAAGTTCGTTTTTCCCGTTTTTATTTTGCTAACAGTATCATCAGTAAAAAGAGTCTCATAATATATATCTTCTAAAAAGTGTAGAACAGCATCATCTCTAGAAAGTGCTTTATCGGCCCTATATATATGCTGTTACTGTTCTAAGCGTTAAGGATCATATAAAAAACATTTACAATGACAAAATTGGGGTTCAAAAATTATATAATATTACCAACTCTTTATCTAACAAAACTCTATAAATAAAAATAATTTTTGTTTCTAGTATGTTATGTTATGTTGGGAATGGGGTGTTGATACACTGCGACCTAAAATATCTATTGTTCCCCCTTCTATCGCTAATGCAGTAAGAAAAGGTCTCAATGTCTATAACGACCCTTCCAATCCTATCTTCTCAAGGAAGTGTAGGATTTGGAGTGGCTTCAAGTTAGGTAAATCTACCTCTTCTATTTGTTATGCTACTAGTTGTAGTGCCCTTAGATTTTGGAGTGCTACACATTCAGTTAGAATGCAAAAGGAGGTTTTGTCCTCCTCCTTACAGAATCTGCACTCAGTATCTTCTACTACATATTCACAATAGATTTGAAAAAGTTGAGCCAAATAGCCCACGGTCCTAATGAAATCTTAAAAAAATCTTCTACTACTCTCAGTTTACTAAGGTGTCCTTTTAGTCGGCAATGCCCAGTAAGGATCCATGTTACAATACGTAGCCTGTTCTTGCTCAGGCATATGCAGGCTTTCGATCTTTTCTGGTCATATTCACCCAGAAGTATCTTAGCCTGTCTCAGCCTCAAGAGATTGTTCCAATTATCGGATCTTCTACTGCCAATTCTTTTTTAATCTCTCCTGCTGATACCGCAGACCGGCTCAGGTCCCACAAAGCGTGTTTGAGCCCCTTTCCTTGCAAGACTAGCTGTAATCTCGTTACCTTGTACTTTGTTATGTCCTGGGATCCAAGTGAGAGTAAGTACGGCTTCACATAGGAAATTCAATGTGTAAGAGTGAGAAGTACATATTCAATGGGTAAGAGTGAGACATACAGTCTGAGGGGAAAACCGAAGAGTGAGAGGAGTGGGGGGGATTAAATTTCTTTTAAATTCAAACAAAAAAAATCATGCATAAAACGAAAGCCAGAAAGGCTTAAGCGTGTTTCGCGGTTATTACTGGCCCGATTCAAACGGGAAAGACGGCATTATGTAGAGAACGAGGTACAGATGAACGTTGAAGAGAAATATCATGCGTAAAATGAAAGCCAGAAGGACCTAAGCGTGTTTCTCGGTTATTACTGGTCCAATTTAAACGGGAGGACTGGCATTATGTAGAGAACGTGGTATAAAAGAACGTTGAAGAGAAAAATCATGCGCAGTAGCAATGCCAGAAGAACCTAAGCTTGTTTCTCGATTATTATTGGTCAGATTCAAATGGAAAAAAGGCATTATGTATTTATTTGGTTCTGATTGGCTCTAACGATAACGTAAAATGCGATGTGATTGGTTGAAATCAAAGATGAGAGGCGAGGGAAATTATCTTTGATATCTTATTTATATCACCCTGTTCATAAAGTCGGATTATTAATGAAAGAACAAAACAACGTTTTTTTCCTTTAAATATTAGATGTTAGACATACTATGTCAGCAGTGTTATAATAAAAGATCATGTACGCTATTGGTCGTTTTTCTTGATTTCATCGATGAGATCTAACAAAGTATTTTATGTCATTTAGCACTATTGTTCTTTATTCATCTAAAAACTGGTTAGTACATGGCAAGAACGACGAGAAAAATATTAAATCATTTTCTTGAAATTGGAACTGCTGCTGGATCCATAGTTCATCTTAAAACACTCAAACAGTTTACTGTAGCTTAGTTTTTGGCTATTTCTTCGTAAAATTGTCTTTCTTAAAAATTCACTATAAACAAGCTGCTCTATATCTAAGATCTCAGTAATTTATCAATAATAGTAAATCACATCTCAATAGTCCATATGGTGGTCATTTGTAAAGACTTAAAAGGCTGGTATTGTTTCTTAGCTAATTTTTAATTATAAATACTCTAGTGGTATTATGAGTTGTGTTTGCCACAGTTAATATAGGTATAGTCAAAATGCCGCTTTAATTAAATTAGTACTTTTTTAATTATTTGACATCACTAAACTTTTTTCTGATAAAATATTACATTTAAGCATTGCTATTGAAAGTGCTAACAGTAATATTTTAATAAAACTTTTAAAACGGCGCGGCGCAGGCAAATAATTAGCTGAAGATGAGTTTTATATACGAACTCAGTATTAGGTCAACGTAGATGACATAAATAATTAAATATTCCATGAATAATTTTTTTATACATTGTCAATTTTACATTATTCTGTGGCGGGCCTATTAAGTGATGCTTGTGGGTCCAGCATTGATGGTTGAATTTTTAGTTTTAGACCATGCTCGACTTTTTATGAAGAATAACTTTTTTCCTAAAATTAGTAATAAAAAAATTACTTTTATGCTGGGATCTTAAATGGACACACTGTATATATATTATAGGGAAATATTCCGTAGGTTAGACGAAAAAGTGAGATATGTAGTAGTGAGCTCATTTCACAAAAGGTTTTGAAGTGATCATTTCGGTAAGCAGGTACAATCGGTAGGACGATCGGTGTGATAATTTTATAGACTAAAAATTTTCCTTTTAATAAAAATCTATTAGGTCTCATTATATTTTTTTAATAATTAATATTGCAATATATATTTTTGAAATTAAAATTTTCAAGTAAAAATGTAATTCTTTTAAATATCTATTCTCTAAAACGGTTTTCTACATACATATACATTATTTCTATATAATGGTCTTAAAACATCTGTTTCAGGTATGTAAAAAATTAAATTGCAATTTTGGAACGTAGAGGGCAAAGATGGTTTCGGTTTAAATTTCAGGATTGGTAATAAAAAAAAACTTAATACATAAACAAATAAGGTAGGTTTATAAATAGCTTTCTGGCGGCTTGTGGTAATTTAAAATTGTTGACCAATTTTTTCCAAGAACTTTGCACAAGCGCCAATATCCCTCAAACCTTCTTTGGCATCACGATTCTTAAGGCATGAAAAGTTTGCTTGATAAAATCACTTACCAGAAATGATGCATTATGATCTACAAGCTGTGACAGAGTTACCAAATTTTCCTTTAGTTTAATTTTAAAAATGTTTGGTTTAGATTAATTTCCGCATGTTAGAGTTCTCAAAAACCCTCGTATTTTTATTTATCTGAAAATTTCTGTTTTTGAATATTTGCGAAAAGTCCCCGTAGTTCAAAATATATAAATATTTACTGAAATTCGAATCCAGCTTAAAACGTTCGAATTCAGGTAAATTATCTGGTCATTTTAGCAAATGTCGAAGAGACATTTTTCAGTCTTACTATTTGTAAATATTGGCTATCCCACTCGGAAACCGAACTAGTTCGAGCGTTAAGTATAAGAGCGGACTCCTTGAGTATTGTTTCCGTCTGTTGCTGCTCTTTTTCGCTATTTTCGCTACTCTTGTACCGTATTTTTGTTACTTGGGTTAATATGTGGAGAACTAAGATAGAAAGGAATCTTTCAATATAAAAATTTATTTTATTCTCTTGATCGACCACGGCCAGTCAAATATTAGCAAGAAATTATTTGATATAGTCCGAGAAACATTAGTCTTTATTAGTCCCGAATTTTAGCCTGCGAGTAGGATTTCTGAATATTCGTAAGAGAGGCAAGTCCACTGTTATCGCAGTATGGTTTTAACGACGAAAATTCATTTAGTCAAAGTTATAATTAATTTCCCAACTTTCTATGGATTACTTTTTTGTGAGTTCTGAAGTAAAGTAAGCGAAGCAAGTCCAGTGTTAACGTAATCTTCCCTCGCCGAATTAATGTCTCACCATCCAAGGTTCTCGGAGGCAATATACCCTTCACTTCTTCGGCAATCAGAGAAATCTTTAATTCACTAACTTTCTCCGATCACAATGTGACGGCGCCCTCTTAGCCAACACTATATCAACTGTATTAAACCGCACACTTATAATAATCCTTCAACGGGTGACTTTTCGTCAGGTTTAATTTTTTTAAAAATTCAACCATAATCACTGGGCTAAAACCTCTCTAATAAGTCCCATTTTTTTTAATTTATTGCGAGGAAAATGAATATGATTTTTATAGTATTGTCGAGTGAAAAATTTATTTTCTTTGTTTCTTTTTATCTAGTCTAGAACAATAAAAGACAATTATGTTTTTAATATACAGGGTGGGCCACTTAAAAGTTCCACCCCTCTTATTTTCGTTATTTATTGAGATATTGAAATAATTTTTTGGAACAAATATTTTCTTATAACTAATTTAATTATTCTTTGATGCCATGGCTTACTTCCGGTTTTTCTGGAAATAACAGAAAATCGCAATTTATTTTTTTTTTTTAAGTTAAAACCCACTTTTTTTATTCTAAATTTTAATTTCTGGGACATTTTTCTATAATAATCGTGTATTTAAAATTTTCTGGCAGCTGTCAAAATGGCCGCCATATTGGATAATATTGTTTCTAAGCATGTTACTATTAATTCGTTTATGGAAAAAAATATAGAAATGTATGATCCTTAGAAAATCTTTTTAAGCTTTAAAATTATCATTGAGACTCATTTATCGTATACCAGTGGCGTATATAAGCATTTTTATTATTAGCAAACCGTTTAATAATTCCATTCGCTTTTATCTTTGTTGTTAATTGAGATATCGGAATAAGAACTTTTTTGTTTAAAAGCTTATAACGGATACTTTCATTTAATGGATCCAATTGGTCTATGACGTCATGGCTTACTTCCGATTTTCCCGGATATAACTGAAAATCGCAATTTATTTTTAATTTTAAAATGAAAACCCCTTTTTTATTGAAAATTTTAATTTCTGGGATGTCTTCCAACAAGAAGTGTGTGCTGAAATTTTTCTGTCAGCTGTCAAAATGACCGTCATATTGGTTAATATTTTTTTTAATATGATATTGTAAATTCATTTATGGAAAAAATAATGGGAATGTATAAAATCTTTGTGAGTTACACAGTTCTTATTAAGGCCCATTTACAGTATACCAATGGCGTATCTAAAATTTTTGTTATTAGCAAACCGTTTAATAATTTCACCCGCTCTTATTTTCCTTATTAATTGAGATATCGGAATTAAATTTTGAAAGCTTGGAATAAATTTTGTCAAATAATTGATTTAACTGGTCTGTAATGTCATGTCTTATTTTCGGTTTTTCGAAAATAATAGTAAATCGCAATTAATTTTTTATTTTTAAATGGAAGCCCACTTTTTTATTGAAAATTTATATTTCTTGAGCATATCTGTCATCGAACTGAATTCATACGATTTCAGCGCTTGTAACCACTACATCAGTCAACTACCTACTGATAAATAAAATAACAAAAAATAGTTATTTATGCTTATAATAAGTGTATAAAGTGGCCTTCAAAAAACGCCTTTACATACGAATTGCATACGATATTTTTACTACCATACATATTGCTTACTAAGATTAAAAATACAAAGGTTACTTTACGCACTAATGCGTAAAAAAGTTTGAAATAAAATGTCATTTGTCTTGTCAAAATACTAAAAAGTGTGTCTTGTTGACGCACTAGTGCGTAAAATGTTTTACTTTACGCACTAGCGAAAAAAGTAAAACTTTATGCACTCCGTAGTGCGCATTATGTACGTACTTTAAGGCACAGTAGCAGAAAAATAAATTAATATGACACACAACAGATCTTTAAATTTAAAAAATGTTTATTTTTATTTTAAATTTAAAAGTAGCTTTATTGCATCAGAAAGATTTAAGGAATCAATATAATAAAACAATACCCACCATACAATAATAAACATTGATAAGTTCAAGAAATTTAAATTTTCAATAAAAAAGTGGGTTCCCATTTAAAAATAAAAAATAAATTGCGATTTACTGTTATTTTCGAAGAACCAGAAGTTAGCCATGATGTCACATATCAGTTAAAGCAGTATTCGACATTATTAATTCCAAGCTTTCAAACAAAAAAGTTGTCATTCCGATTCAATCAGTAAGGAATATAAGAGCGGGTGAAATTATTAAACGGTTTGCAATAACAAAAATCTTAGATACGCCACTGGTATAATATAAATGGGTCTTAATGGAAATAGAAATGGAAAACAGTAACATATTAAAAAATATATTATCCAATATGACGGTCATTTTAAAAGCTGACAGAAAATTTTCAACACACGTTACAGACCAATTGAATCCAGTATATGATAACATTTGTTCCAAGCTTTTAAACAAAAAAGTTTTCGTTCCAATATTTCAATTTACAACGAGGATAAAAGCGAATGGAACTATTAAACGGTTTGCAAATAATAAAAATGCTTAGATACGCCACTGGTGTACTGTAAGTGGGTCTTGATAGGAATTTTGAAGCTTACAATGATTTTATAAAGATCATACATTCCCATATTTTTTTCCATAAACGAATTAATAGTAACATGTTTAGAAAAAATATTATCCAATATGGCGGCCATTTTGACAGATGACTAAAATTTTAATATATGCTTTTTGTACAATATTGTCCCAGTAATTCAACTTTTCACCAAAAAAGAGGTTTAGATTTTAAATTAAAAAATAAATTACCATTTTAAGTTATATCCGGAAAAGTCCAAAGTAAGCCATGACGTCACAGACCAATTGGATCCAGTGTATGAAGAAAGTATCTTTTATAAGCTTTTAAATAAAAAAAAATTCATTCCGATATCTCGATTAACAACGAAGATAATAGCGGATGGAATTATTAAACGGTTTGCTACTATTAAAAATGCTTAGATACGCCACTGGTATACGGTAAATGGGTCTCAATGGGAATTTTGAAGATAACAAAGATTTTATAAAGATCATAATATATTATATTCCTATATTTTTTTCATAAACAAATTAATAGTAAAATGTTTAGAACAAATATTTTCCAATATGGCGGTCATTTTGAAAGCTGTCAGAAAATTTTCAATACACGATTATTATACAAAAATGTCCCAGAAATCCAAATTTACAATAAAAAAGTGGGTTTCAATTTAAAAATAAATTACGATTTTCTGTTATTTCCGGAAAAACCGGAAGTAAGCCATGATGTCACAGAATAATTGAATCCATCGTAAAAAAAGTATTTGTTCTATTCGTTCAAACAAGAAAAAAATTATTTCGATATCTCAATGAATAACGAAGATAAGGGGGGGGTGGAACTTTTAAGTGGCCCACCCTGTATACTATTTTTTATTTTAACAACTATTCGGCTCAAGAGTACAAAAAGGAATAAATGCTGAAAGCATTATATTACAAGTACATATTAGTAGATAACCGAGAACAAAGAACATGGAATCGTCGTAACAGCTACGGTATTAATTACTGACCTACTAGGCCGTTATATAAATCAATATATTTCCAAAACAAGATGTAATTACGACAAAATGAAAATTAAATAATTAATGAAAAACACAATAAATTGTTACATTCGGGCATCCTGAATTATCGGGACATCCTCGGCCCTCTTCGCTTTGTGTTCTATAACGAAAGAATACACAAACTTTAATTTTTGATATTTTTGTGCTCCATGTGAGCAAAATAATTATTGGTTTTATGCTCGCTTGAACTATTTAAATATTAAAGTAAATACAAATTTTTGCTTTATTTTTTTTTATGCTCACTTTGAACTAAATAATTATGGATTTATGCCTACTTTGAGATAAATAATTATAATTTTTATGTTTACTTTTTGCTAAATAAATATGATTTTTATTTATTTTTTTTTTATTTATTGATACACTGCTCAACAGGCAATTTCAATTACAGATCAAGAAATTCTGACTAAAATGATTACGAAAACATACGAATAAGTAAACATTATACGAACTTAAAAACTTCAGACTTAATGTACACATTAGGGTGTTTCATTTTTAAGCAACTTTTTTTTTTAACTAAAAACAGGCTTAAAACTTTCAGGAAGGTGAAAAAAAGAAGCCTCTAAAAATTTAAGCTCTTAATATTATCATTTAGTGGTGCCTGTTCGTAACTTTCCATTATCCATCTAAATAACATGAAAAAAAATTTTTCTTTTTTCCTATTTTTGTAGCTTGACATTTGAGCATTGTAAAAATAAAGTGAAACATTTTGGTAGGAAATTGAACGCTCTACAAAAAGTTCCAATATATTTTTTTCATAGAGTGAGTCGTTCTGAAGATATTTAAACTTAAAGTTGCAAATTTATGAAATTAGGACTTTTATTTTATTAAACTAATACTGATGACTTTTTTATGTCTTAAAAATTATTTTTAGTCAGAAAACTGGTTTTTGTACGCTTATCTTTTTAGAAAGCTAAAATAAAAAAATACATCTTAGATATTATTTGATTAACTGTTAAACAAAAGTAATATGAATTAGGTTCAGTAAAATTATTATTTTATACATCAAAAAAACTTTTTAACAATTAGCATACTAAAATTTTGAAACTAATAGATATTTTAATGTCTTATCAGAATTGAATGATGTAACTATATTTGTTGAAGTTTTTTTATTACAATTTGGATAATTTCGTGGGTGCTCCTTTACCACTTGTAATAAATATTAAAATTGTTCCTTATCTTTAGTTAGGCGTCTATTATATTCTTCTACTAATGCGACGCCACGTCCTGCAACGACATTGACAACTTTAAATTTTTCGAAAAACTCCAAATTCTCTTGATAACTTTCATTATCTGGCCAAATTAGGACATCTGCATCCAGAAAGTCGTACGGCAAATCAAATTTGTCAAAAAGTTTTAATGAATGTTTTGAAACAAAGTCACCCATATTTTTGTTTAAAAATATTTGTGGTGAATTTTTGTCTTCTGTGCGTCGTTATTTTCTTTCTATATGAAAATAATGATGTTTTCTTGAAAATAATTTTTAAGACATAAAAAAGTCATCGGTTTAATAAAATAAAAGTCCTAATTTCATACATTTGCAACTTTAAGTTTGAATATCTTCAGAACGGCTTACTCTATGAAAAAAATATATTAGAACTTTTTGTAGAGCGTTCAATTTCCTACCAAAATAATGTTTCACTCTTAGATTAAAGAGACCGAAGATGTAACATTGCACACTGCGCATGTTGTCTATTTTAAGCCAAAGTAACCCACCAATTGAAAATCATTGTTGCATGACGCCACCCGAATTGCTCCGATTTCCATTCAGCGATCACACCTCCACCTGAGTTTAGTCACCATTGACAGCTGTTTTTTGATTTATTTGTTGGTATTTTAGCAATTTAAAGTGTTCTAGTTATTCAATTTCAAGTTCAAAATGTCACGATGTATCTTGAAAAATTGTATGTACTTATAATACAAGTACTACTGTTATGAATATATTCGTTTTCAGCGGTAAATATTTATTAACGTTTTGACATGAAGCGCCATGATTCTCTGGGCTGAATACTTCAGATCCGCATTAAGGGGTTTCAATAAATATTAAGCATCACAAACTCAGATTTCATATTACTTACATAAATTTACAAAAGGGTAAAATTTTGAACATTTAATTTAAATAAATAGTAAATAGGCATTATTGCTAACGAAATTTTGTATTTAAAAAGTAGTTTTATAAGAATGTTTTCTAAAGGTAGTTTTTAGCCCTTTTTGGTAGATAAATAAGAGGTAAAGAATCATAGTTGCTAGCTAAATTTTATTTTTATAAGGTATTTTTATAAGAATATTAGATGAAATACAGGATGACCTACTTTAAATTTCAAGGTTCATCTTATTTGCGGTCAAATCGAAAGTGACATTGAATTTTCAGTCTTAAAACAAAGTAATCTAGTACAAGCAAAAAAAAATATACTAAAGTTACAGGAGTTAGGTCCGATTCCACCGTTGTGTTAAACGGAGATTAAAATGACAGTGTTAATGTAAAAATATCATTACATTACAAACCCCTAAACAACTCGAACATAATTTTCGTTTACTAAAAAAAATCCAAAATTTAGCAATATTTATTTATTATACAAGCGAATGCGATTTCAAAGATAACTGGATCAAAAAATCCGAATCTCTAAATTTTGGAGCTAAATGCTTAGATAAAAGCAAGCGACCGATAGGGGTTACAAAAATAAGCGATTTATCGATAATTCTGATATTTTTTAATGAAAATCTATTTATCCGCTGTTTTTAATAAATTATTTTCGTTTTTTTTTTAAGATAATGTATTAATCGATTTTAAAGAAATACAAAAAAAGTAGATTTATTCAAAATAATCGATTTATCGTTTAATCGGTTTTTTAATTATTTGATTATTTTAGATTTTTCAAAGATATTATATGAAAATAATCGATTGAATATAATCGGTTATTTTACATAATCGATATTTTGGTTATTTTTTTAAAATTATCGATTTATTGGATAATCAGCTTTTTAATAATCAATTATTTTCGATAATCGAATAATCAATTTCAAAGGAAATATGAAAAAAAGATTATTAGAAAATAATAGATAATTCGTTTTATTTTTTGGAAAATCGATTTATCATAGAATCGGCTTCTTAATTAATTGGTTATTTTCGATTAGGCGATTATTTTGGAATTATTGATTATTTTTGATATTTCAAAGATAATCGAATTATCGATTTTAAAGGAAATACAATAAAAATAGATTATTGATAATAATAGATTGATCGAAAATAATCGATTATTTAAAATAATCGATCATTCTGTTTTTTTTTTAAATCGATTTGTCAGTTAATCGACTTTTTAATTAATCGAATATTTTTGAAATACAATAAAATAGATTATTGGTAATAATCGATATATCATAGAATCGGCTTCTTAATTAATTGATTATTTTCGATTAGGCGATTATTTTGGAATTATCGATTATTTTCGGTATTTCAAAGATAATCGAATTAACGATTTTAAAGGAAATACAATAAAAATAGATTATTGATAATAATCGATTGATGGAAAATAATTAATTATTTAAAATAATTGATCATTCTGTTTTTTTTTAAATCGATTTATCAGTTAATCGACTTTTTAATTAATTGATTATTTTTGATTAATCGATTATTTTCGATTTTTCAAAGATTATCGAATAATCTGTTTCCATGAACGAAAAAAAATGGTTTATTTGAAAATAATCGATTATTTAAAATAAACGATAATTCTATTTATATTATATTTTGTAAACACTGATTTATCGGTTAATTGGCTTTTTAATTAATCGATTATTTTTGATTTTTCAAAGATAATCAAGTAGTCGATTTTAAAGGAAATGACAAAAAATATATCGTTTGAAAATAATTGATAATTTATTTCGATAATCACTCATCCCTAGCGATCAAATGACTTTTAATAGATTTAAATTTTAAAATGTTATCTGGTTTCAGACATATGCATTTCTAGAGTTTTATGTGACTCATCCTTTATAATAATTAATATTCTTAAAGAAAGAAGCCTTAATATACTTTTTCTGAGGTTACAATACAAAACAGCATTTTCTCATTTTGACTAATTTTTAATAATATGTAATAGCCGTAGAAAAAATATAATGTTCAACTCATAAGGGTAGATTTGCAGTATTAGCCTGCGCACATGCTATTTTTATAATACTCGTAGACAATGAGTATCATTTTTTGCTCTATTAACAATATATTCTATTTCAACATTTTACTGTAATCTCTTGCAGAAAAGTCCGTAGTAAATAAACGCTAACGAAATATTCTATAAAAGGTCTTCTCTTTACATAAAATGTCGTGGCATCTGTTTGATATTAAAAAATCACGATAATTTGATTTCATAATACAAAATTCGATTAAACACCTTTTAAATAAACCTAATAGTTCATTAAGATGCTAATAAACAAATTCCGGTCCCTGTCACAGAGTTCGGATCGCCGCGTCGCCGCCCAGTTCCCCCACTCCGTTAACCCTTCTTTAGAAATTGACAACATTTGCGCAGGTTTAAAACCGGTGTATGTTATATCTCTGGTCTCTTTTATCTAAGGTTTCACTTTATTTTTACAATGCTCAAATATCAAGCTACAAAAATAAGAAAAAATAAAAAAAATTTTTCATGTTATTTAGATGGAAAATGGAAAGTTAAGAACAGGCACTACTAAATGATAATATTAAGAGCTTAAATTTTAAGAGGCTTCTTTTTTCACCTTCCTAAAAGTTTTTAGCCTGTTTTTTAGTTGAAAAAAAAAGTTGCTCAAAAATGATACACCCTAGTACACATTATGCAGTGGTAATGATTTTAAAACATTAGTTCTTACTGATGGGAGATAGAAAGTAGACTGCAACCGTGTAGTAGTTCTCGGAACGTTAAAAGCAAGTTTTTCTAATAATTGTTCGCAATGGATTTTATTATGTACTAATTTATATATGAAAATAATTAGATGACAATTTCGCCTTGTCTCAAGATCAAAAGATCAATAAAGTTATGTCTTTTAAGCAGATATTGATCAGGTGTACCTATTTCCGGATAAACGCCACCCTGTTTGAAGCAAATGAATTTTTAGAATGGCGGCTGCACTGATTCTAACTTGTCCCGATGAGCTTGGTAATGGGGATTCCAAATTATAGAAGCGTACTCCAGTTTAGACCGAACGAATAAAATATACAGAATTTTAAGAGTTTCTATATCTAAAAACTCCCTACTAACACGTAACAAAACCCCATACATTTTTGATGCAGTAGATACAATTTTTTCAATGTGTAATATAAATGAGAGCTTTGGATCAAAAGTTTTTCTAGAGATGACCTGTTTATCTCGTAGTTGAATAAAATATTATCCGATTTAAAGAAAAAGACATTATAAAACATTTAAATGCATTTAAAGGGAGAAGGTTTAAGCGACACCAATTTTCGACTGACTTTATGTTATTATACATACGTTCACAGTCAGCATTGGAAGAAATTGAACTGAAAATTTTTAAATCATCCGCAATATAAAGAACAATTTATATCAATGCATTCCACGTGTCGTTAATAAATGTATTAAAAAGCATAGGACCAAGGACAGATCCTTGCGGCACCCCAGACATTTCAAAGTATTCTACAGACTTAAAACCGTTTAAGAAAACATACTGTTGACGATTTTGCAAATATGAACGGAACAGTTTTATGACAGACTCTAACAACCCGTACACGATAAGTTTGTTTATGAGCATCCCATGATCAAGTCTGTCAAACGCATTTAAAAATTATGTGTACATAACATCAGTTTACAGTCGATTATCCATATTTTCTGCAATATGCTGTATACATCTAACGAGGTTGGTTAAAGTAGATCGACCTTTTACAAAACCATGTAGATGGGATGATATTATTGGTGAAATATAATACTCTATATGTTTTTGCAGAAGGATTTTGAAGACTTTACTAAAGTTGCATATTATCGATATTGGTCTAAAATTCGCAATATCAGTTTCGTCACCTTTCTTAAATATAGGACAAACCTTCGAACTTTATCACAAATTAGGTACAGTATAAAGCTTAATGCACATATAAAAATAATCATTAGAGGTACAGTAAGACTTACAGCACAGTCTCTAACTATAAACGCCATCCATGGTCTTAAAGATCATAACACTTCTTCTTCTTCTTCTTCTTCTTCTTCTTCTTCTTCTTCTTCTTCTTCTTCTTCTTCTTCTTCTTCTTCTTCTTCTTCTTCTTCTTCTTCTTCTTCTTCTTCTTCTTCTTCTTCTTCTTCTTCTTCTTCTTTCTTCTTCTTCTTCTTCTTCTTCTTCTTCTTCTTCTTCTTCTTCTTCTTCTTCTTCTTCTTCTTCTTCTTCTTCTTCTTCTTCTTCTTCTTCTTCTTCTTCTTCTTCTTCTTCTTCTTCTTCTTCTTCTTCTTCTTCTTCTTCTTCTTCTTCTTCTTTCTTCTTCTTCTTCTTCTTCTTCTTCTTCTTCTTCTTCTTCTTCTTCTTCTTCTTCTTCTTCTTCTTCTTCTTCTTCTTCTTCTTCTTCTTCTTCTTCTTCTTCTTCTTCTTCTTCTTCTTCTTCTTCTTCTTCTTCTTCTTCTTCTTCTTCTTCTTCTTCTTCTTCTTCTTCTTCTTCTTCTTCTTCTTCTTCTTCTTCTTCTTCTTCTTCTTCTTCTTCTTCTTCTTCTTCTTCTTCTTCTTCTTCAAATTTAGAGAGGTTAACATTGTGTTACATTCAAAGTCGAATGGTGGATACATTATAGGATTTGCTAAAGTACTCGGCAAATCCGTTTACGATGGCATCAGGATCACTTAATAACACGTTGTTGTATGTCATATTGTTAGAAAACAAGTTATTACCTATCCTTGGTTTCATTAATAAAATTTCAATATTTATCAGGATTATTTTTTATATGAGATTCTCTACAAAAGATCGATATGAATTTTCGATATCCAATTTAATTTTAGTTCTCAGGCATTGAAACTCGCAAAAAGTACCCTCATCATCATTTAACTTACACAAGTGATGAAGTTTAACTTTAAGTTTAATATCTTTAATAATATTAAAATAACTATTGTTAGTTTTATTAGTGTATTTGGGGACACAGCGATCAAAAACGTTGTATAGTTTCCCGTAAAAATAGAAGCAAGCGTCATCTACATCATTAAATACTTCCAAAAACTCCCAGTTAATTTTGTGTGTGTGTTGGGTGGGGGCTGGCATCGGATTCGAAGTCCATTTGCCACAGATTGTTTGTGGTATTATTACAATATATTATATAACTATTTTGGTTTTATATATAAATTGTACTAATAGGTCATATATGTTCTTGTCAAAACTATTAAGAAGAGTGGTAATATTAAGTGGGGGGAATATATTAAAGTTTTTTAGCTCAGATATTAATTGTATTATAGCATTATTATTATTGGAACAGTGGAAGAATAGGTGGTTCAAGTCTGCAATACTTGAATTGTCGCAAGGACAGTAGGGATTCTCTTAAATTCCTATTTCGTTCAGATGATGAGGAAAACGTCCGTGATTTAGTTTAAGTCGCGTTATAATGGTAGAATATGTTCTAGAAGTAGAGAAATAGAGGTTTGGAATATCTTTTGGGAGGGTAGGATGTATTAAAAAGTAATGGTTTTTTGATCTGCTAACAAACTCATTTGTCCTTAATGTCCTTCTTTAGTTTACACAAGATATCATTATTATTACTACATGCTTGTTTGGCAGCCTAATCTACTATTTCATTTCCTACAATACCTGAGTGGCCTTTAACCCAAATGAACTGTATTTTTGTTTTTTATTTTGGCATCTTTAATTAGTTCCTTAATTCTAAATATGATTTCATTGTTATAATGTTTCAATGGGCATCCTTGTAGAGCTTGTAGTACCGATTTAGAGTCAGATAATATTATAGCTTTCTGAATTGAATTGTTCTTAACCGATTCTAGTGCTTTTTGTACTGCTAAAGCTTCGGCCGTAAATATTGAAGATATGTCTGAAATACGATATTTTTCAATATGATTTGTTGTTGAAACAAAAATTCCGAAACCAGTTCCGATTTTACTTTTGGATCCATCTGTGTATATATTTACGTCATAGTCTATGAATCTATTTAATATTCCTTTCAAGATGGCATTATTCAAAGAGGGTATTTCGGAGTATGTAGGAAATATGATGTCGGGTTTAACAATTATTGTTTTAAATGTATAAAGAAATATCGGGTATTGTTCGTATTTAGTTATATGATTTTCGAGATTACTGGTATCAACAAAGGCTTCAGCTAGAGGTGGCGCGTTTTTTTCTTCCAATATCTATTTGTAAGGTTTTCTATAGCAATAGTTGAGATTTGATTTGTTATGAACGTATTATATGATCTATATTTAACTACTGCTTTATTGTCTGCGAAATGCTAACGAAAGTTCTTGTGACTCAGCTAAAATTGCATGATTCGGTGATGAATTCATTGCACCTAAGCATATTTTTAAGGCCTTGTTATTGTATGCGATCCAATACTAACAAATTAGTATTGGATGCGGATCCGTATAATGTGCACCCATAATCGATAAGAGAACGAATGTAGGACCTATAGAACATAATGGATAAGTTAGGATCAGCTCCATATGTTTGCTTGCATACAACCTTTAGAAGATTTATACCTTTCTCACATTTTGATCTTAAGTATTGTATATCTTTGGTCCATAATAGTTTTTTGTCTAAGAAAATACCTAAATATTTGTAATGTTCGACAACAGGGATAGTATATTCACCAATAGTAATATTATCTGGAAATCTCCTTCTGTGTCTTGAAAAGCACATAATGGCAGATTTCTCTTGTGACATACTAAAACCTAATTCGAATAACCAACTTTTAAGGCAATATAGTATATATCGCAAATCTCTGTAGCATTCTTCATATGTTTTATGGAAGACATATAAGCAGATATCATCGGCGTATTGGATAATATGGTCCTAATTAACAGTGCTGTTCCTAAAGTGGCGCTGGGAAACGGTAACAAAGACTACACAGAACACGAGGCTAATGACCGTAGTAGTCGACGCCGATGACACAAAAAAAAAAATATTAATATTGTCATCAAATAAACCATGCAATTCGGCTGTGTATATGTTGAAAAGTAACGGACTTAAAATAGAGCCTTGTGTGAGACCATTATAGACTAAACGTGGACCATGTAATACGTTATTATGATCTCTGAGATATAATTTTCGATTCTGAAACAAGTTTAAAATATTAACTAAAACCTTTTTGTTTATACCAATATTAAGCATTTTTGTGTAAAGTATGTTTAAATCTACAACATCATAGGCTCCTTTTAAATCTATAAAAAGACACATTAAGTATTCGATTTTAGCAAAACACCTTTGTGTATCTGTCACTAAATGAGAGACTGCATCTAGTGTTCCTTTCCCTCTTCGAAAGCCATATTGAAAGGTCGGTAGCAATAATTTGCTCTCTAAGAAATGTTCTAATCTTAACTTGATTAAGCGTTCAAATGTTTTTGTTATGCACGATATTAATGCTATAGGACGGTATGATGAAGGTAGATCAGGATTTTTCTGCGGTTTTAGTATGGGACAGATTATAATATCTTTAAATTTTTCTGTGTATTCTTGTTTCATCCACCAATTGTTAAAGATTGTTAAGAGTACGAGTTTAGCTATGGGTGGTAAATTATATAGAATTTTATAGGTAAACCCGTCTAGCCCAGGTGCTGTATTTCGTGTGTTTTTCAAAATTAAATCCAATTCAGAGTAGCTAAAAGATTTCAACAAATAATCTGACTCAGAGTGAAATATAAATTAAGGACCAAAGAAGTTACCAGGGGCAGATGGAGGGGCTAAAATATCGAATAGTTTTTTTATTAATTTATTGGGGATTTGAGTTTTTTTGGATGTATGAGATTTTTTATTTATTGACTTCATAAATCGCCATATATCTGATATTGGTGTGCTTTTATTTATTTTGTTTATAAACGAAATCCAACTGGATTTTTGTTTTTGTTTAAATATCCGTTTCGTTTTTGCCGCTATACTTTGGTAATGCAGATAATTTACATAATTTGATTGTTTTTTATATTCATTTAATGCTTGTCTTCGAATTAAAGTCATATTTGAGCATTTTTCATCCCATCAAAATGGTCTATAAGTAGTGGGTTTAAATGGTTTTTTAGTGGGCATAGAGTTTGTTGCAGCAGAATTAATAGTATCGAAGATGAACTCGATTTTCTCACAATCATTTAGGGAGTCAAAAGAAGGCAGATTTTCAAATGAAGATATAATACTTGTTTGGAAACTGGGCCAGTCAGCTTTTAAATCATTCCATTTAGTAGAAGGGTTTATTTGAAAGGATGATGGATTTATTTGAAGTTCGATATAAATTGGAAAATGATCTGATCCAAATGTGTCTGGTAATACCTCCCAATTAAGTCTGCATAACGAGGAGCAGTAACAGTTAAGTCTATTGCCGTTTGTGTGCCGCTTGGCGAAATTCTAGTTGGGGTGCCGTCATTTAATGTAACTAAATCAAGGTTATCTAATGCATTATAGAGAATCCTACCATTTGGATCTTCCGGAATTGGGCCCCAAGAGGGGTGATGTGCATTATAATCTCCACAAAAAATTGTTTTATTAGTGAATTGTCCGAACAATTTTTCCCAGTCTTGCTGAGTGACTTTGACATCTGGAGGTTTGTATATAGAAAGTATTGTTAAGTTTGCACAGTTAATATCTATTGCACATGCTTCGATTCCTTTATTAAATGTTTTATTTATTTTTCGTTCTTTATAATCTATACCTTTAACAACAAATATACCAACACCCCCGTAACCATCATTTCTACAATTCTGTATAAAGTTATATCCTTTTATAAAAAAATTGGAATTGGGTTTGAGCCATATTTCTGATACAACAATTATATCACAAGAGTTTTGTTCAATAAAATTCAAAAGACTGGATTTATTAGCGTTAATTGAATGACAATTCCACTGTAATATATTCAACTTATTGTTAGTGTAATAGGTCGTCGTCATCACTTATTGGTATTATATTTTAATCACTTACACTACTATTGTTGATATTTTTATCCATTTGATAGAAAAGTTCACTAATGTAGTCTTTTATATGTTCATTATTTAAAGGTTTAGTGTTTTTTATCGCTTCAATAATAAAACTGGAAATCCATTATAAGTTTTTCTTTAAATAACATGAAGTCATCTCTATAAGGATTTGGGAGGATTGAAGAGGGAGTGCGAGCTATTTTTCTTTTTTGATATGATGGGGCTTCTTGAGAAGTGGATGGTAAGGGAGACTCGGGCTTCTTCCGTTTGTCTGGTTGGGAGGGTGAGGGTCGGGCATTTAGTTTATATTTAGGTTTAGATACTATGTTTACATTAGTTGCTGTTTGGTTTAGTGGAGGAAGTTCAGGGAAGTTTTCTAAATTATTTAAAATTGCAAAACGATTTTTCGTAGATATTTTTGTGTATGATGTGTTGTTATAGATCATTTCTGCGTCTTTGAAAGAGACGTTTTCAAAAGCCATTATTTCTTTGATTTTATATTGTTTTTTGTAATGGGGACATTCTCTTGAAATGGAGGAGTATTCGGAGTTACTACAATGAATACAATAATTTTCTGTTGTACAAGGGACACTGTCATCGTGTTCTTGTAAGCATTTACCGCACCGTGTTTTACCTTTGCACTGAGTTTTAACATGACCATAGCGTAAACAATTCAAACATTGCACTACTGGGTGTATATACGGTTCCACTGGAAAATTGACCATATTAATTTTTATGCAATCTGGGATTCTATTACCAACAAAAGTTACAACTAACATCTGCCTATTTACATAAACTACCGATTTGTTTTCATCTACGACTCTGCGCTTTAATCTCCTAACCTCCGCCACTGGCACATTTAAAACAATAGCGTGTTTAATAAATTCTTCCGTGAAAAATGTATCATCTGTTCGTATAATACCTTTTTTATGATTAAAAAATTTTGGGATAAATGCGATCAGATCATTATTTTTAACTAAATAATGATTTATTGAAGAATTTGCGACTTTGTAAGATTTAAAAATGACTTTAACCCTCTTTAGACCTACTGATTTGATGTCTATGATATCGTTTTGTAATTCTTTATCTTGTTGCAGATAAAAGCCTATTTTGATTGGAAACAGTCTTCCCAAATTCTTATCTTTATGTTCTAAAAAAACGTTGAATGGACCGATATCATTAAGTTGGTATTTAATATTTAGATCATAATGAAATTCATTATCTTGAGTTGTCTCCGGAATATCTATATTATTATTATTATTTTCCAGTAAGGGCGGCCCGGGACCGCCCCGTCCTCTGCCATTATTTATTTACTTAATTTACTACTTACCGAATTTTATAAATATTTTAATAAAATAAAGTGAAATACACAAAAACCTGTTTGGATTTTATCTATATATCACACACTGTTCAAAAACACCTGATTCTATCGAAGTCGAATCCGTACTGCCAGTTAATTTTACTAATCATATCATACAGCGTAGCGTAATTTTCTTAAGAGAATTTATAACATTTTTTCCAATGAAACTGCATGATTTCGTTTGGAACAAACGTTGGCGTTGAATTTGCATGATATTCCAAGAGACGGATGATGACTATCTTCTGGTACTAGGAGATCTAATGATTTTGTAACCGAACAATTACCATTAAAGAAAATCAGATCAAGAGCTCTATTGTTGGAGTTAAGTATAAAATTATGTTGTTGTGTTTTAATAATTTCAGAAAATGTATTTAGGCTTGTAATTACTGAATTATAGAATGTTCACTTTGAGCTAAATATATTTTATGCTAACTTTCAGCTTATTAATTTTATTAGATTTTATGCTCAATAATTTTATTATTGTTTTTATGCTCACTTTGAGCTCCAAATTTTATTTTAAGTTATTATAAGGGGAAATAAATAATTGGTTTTATAGTATTTTTTTGTATATTTTTAGTTGATTATATTTTTATTCTTAGTGTTAGTTATCCTGCTTAAAGACCTAGTAATTAGTCAGTACTGTCAACTGAGCTTATACTATCAGTTTTATAAATTATTTCTCCTTTATATTCTCGGAGTTGATCAACTGTAACAATTGCAGCGTATTTTCTGTACCCTTTCATACCTCGAATAGATGTTATTTTATATCGATCATTACCAAGAATATTTATTCTCTTAGGTACCACCGAATTTATTGCCCGTTTTTTGATATAACTTTTGAGCCGTTCCACAATACTAAATCTCCTTTTTTTTTGTAATTTGTGGGGGCTTTACGTTTTTTATCAAATTGTTTTTTTATTTGTTAAGCTGATTTGTCCATTCGAGCCTTAGCCTCGGACTGGTCTTTTTCTCGATTTGCTGTTCTATTTTGTACATCTAAACTTCCATGTTTGGATTGATCAAAACCAAACATTAGCCTATGGGGTGCAAATCCAGCACTCGAATTTATAGTAATATTTATAACCCATATGACGTCAGCTTACACGAGGTGTCACTTTTCGTCATTTACCGATGCATTTATTGCGTCCTCTAAATTACGATTATATCTTCCTACCGATCAGTTTTGATCTCGGTGATGCTACGCTAAATATGTTTAAATTGATATTTAAGTGAAAGTTCTTTAAAAATTTTGCTTTTAAATGCTGTACTTTCGTGAAATTATTCTTTTAAGGGTTGAAAATATGCTAAACAGATATCTTAAATAATAAATAACTTTTTTTTAATTTGTTATTTTGGTTGGAAATGTATGTTTTGCCAAGGAATCTATTTTTAAAAAGATATAACTAAAACAACCCGGACTCTTGATAAAAGGTTCTAGGTTATCAATATGCCAAGTATGTAGAGGCTCTTTCTTCGTTCGACTACTGTCTCCTTTTGTAGGCACAATATAAGCATGCAAAACATATTTTTTTATAAATCGAGTCATTCCTTCAAACCAGAAACGTTATTTTATAACTAATTTACATCGATGATGCTCAATATGGCCAATATCATCGTGATATTATCTTAAAATGTTAAAACGAGCTGATTTTGGTATTTTAATTTTATTTGTGCCATCAACTGTAACTCGTTATAACGTATTATTATCATCAAGTTTGTAGTTATTTTTATTGTCTTTCTATAGTCTTTCTATATTATTTCTTAATTGAAGTAAAATATTCTTTATATGAATCCTGGCATTCTTAAATTAATATAAAATAAAAAATAGAAAAACAAGCCTCAAAATGCTAATTTTTACTTTCCTATCTGTATACAGATATAAGGAAAGTATAGGAATCATGATTTTTTCGACCTCGAGTTTTCGACGGATGTTTACGTTATGAGGTCCCCTGAATCCGTTTTGACTATTTTCGAGATGTGTGTGTGTGTGTGTGTGTGTGTGTGTGTGTGTGTGTGTGTGTGTGTGTGTGTGTGTGTGTGTCTGTGTGTGTCTGTGTGTGTCTGTGTGTGTCTGTGTGTGTCTGTGTATCTGTCTGTGTGTGTGTCTGTGTGTCTGTCTGTGTGTGTGTCTGTGTGTCTGTGTGTCTGTGTGTCTGTGTGTCTGTGTGTCTGTGTGTCTGTGTGTCTGTGTGTCTGTGTGTCTGTGTGTCTGTGTGTCTGTGTGTCTGTGTGTCTGTGTGTCTGTGTGTCTGTGTGTATGTGTGTCTGTGTGTCTGTGTGTGTCTGTGTGTGTCTGTGTGTGTCTGTGTGTGTCTGTGTGTGTCTGTGTGTGTCTGTGTGTGTCTGTGTGTGTCTGTGTGTGTCTGTGTGTGTCTGTGTGTGTCTGTGTGTGTCTGTGTGTGTCTGTGTGTGTCTGTGTGTGTCTGTGTGTGTCTGTGTGTGTGTGTGTGTCTGTGTGTGTGTGTTTGTGTGTCTGTGTGTGTGTTTGTGTGTCTGTGTGTCTGTGTGTGTGTCTGTGTGTGTGTTTGTGTGTCTGTATGTGTGTCTGTATGTGTGTCTGTATTCACCATAACTCATGAACCGCTACACAGAAAAACACCTAATTTTGAACTTAAGCTTTATTCTACCATCCAATAAACTGATTAGATTTTGGGCAGAGTCGGAACATCTGGGGGGGTACTTTATAAGTGGTAATTTTTACGTTTTAGGAAATATATATGTTATTTATGTTTGGAGAAGAAAATTCTTTAAATAAAAGTGACTTCTAATATTATCTATAATTTTTATTTTATACAAAATTTTATACATGATTTTTCTAAAATGGACCGTAATGGAAAAATTGTAGAAAAAGTGCTGAATTTAAATTTTTCAGTATTTTCGTTTTCAATGAATATTTATAGAAAAATGTTTCGAAGTAGATGTATGTGGAAAATGTATATATTTAGTTTATCCTCTTAACATTTATATAGGTGCTGCAATAGGTGCAGCAATTTCATTGCTTTCTAAAAGGTGTTAAGGTCCATTGAAAGCCAATGCAAGCCTTTACCTGGAATTGTCTGATTTAGAAGACAGATTTATAGTGATTTAAGCTCAATTTAAGATTTTACAATTTTCCATACAGGAAAATGGTAAAATTTATTATACTCAGGGTTGTGGACTCTCAGTTGTTTAGTTTGGAACTCTTATGATTATCTGAATTTAAACAAGGCGCCACCTGTTTTGACTATATTAAAAAAATATACTTTTTCAGAGAAAAACAAAATAGGAAACAAAACTATACTATGACAACTGTCAAGATAAGGTACGATAAGTTCAAATTCAAATGAATATCAGGTAAATTAAAACAGATAAATTCAATTTAGATTTTATTATCCACAATAATGACAAATGCAGAACTGAGGATTCTGGGAAAAACAAAATATAGTTAAAGTTGAACTGAAGGTTCCAAGTGTGGAAAAGTATAAAATAATAATAATAAGTGACAAATGTAGAACTGAGGGTTCTGGGAAAAACAAAATATAGTTAAAGTTGAACTGAAGGTTCCAAAAGACAATTCATGATGTAGAAAAATATAAAACTTAGGTATTAAATAAATTGTTATAAAAATGAAAAAAATGATATTCGCAATTTAAGTAACCTGTACACAAATAAATACAAGTAACCTCGGCTTTGTTTCGGTTTAAGTTACCGGATGACTAAGCTGAGGGATGGTCCTGCTGGTTCTGGTGGTAATCGAGCCTCTTCAGAAGTTCAAACAAGGTGGTGGTGCATTCAGTTCTTATTCAGGAAGGAGCCTTGTACACTATAAGGTCTCTCAATTCTAGGTGTTGCAGATTCACCGACGTTCTGATGCTGAGGAACTCGATTTTTACTTGGATCGACTAACTTTCAAAACTTTTCTGGTCTGTTGGCTTAACTTGTCATCGGTAATACTCCCAGTGCATGAAAATGAAACGTATGTGTGTGTGAGCTACTTATATTGGCAATACAGAAAAATGGTGGTTAAAAGACGTCTTTTACTACCCCTGAGGTTACGTAAATTGCCCAAAAGACTGATAATAATGAAGGAATGCTATTATTCCCCAACAATATACCCTTGACGAGGTTCTAGACCATTTAGTCTGATAATTATATCCACCTGTGAAAAAAAATAATATTAAAACTAGATAAGTTAACACAAGGTTAACTTATTCAGAAAGTTAACTGAAACTTAAAATTATGTAGCACTGATGCCAAAGTTAAGCTTAGTTGGTAAACTAATAGTTACCCCCTTGATTACTTTAAAACCATGAAGTGGTATCCTAAATAAATCTGAAAAAGGAATCAATTAAATATAATTGAATTGTTTTAAATCCCCAAAAATATAAAAATGATCTACAGATAATTTAGACAATAGATTAACAATCTAAATCCCATATAACCCTATGGTTATATCAAACAAAAACCCCAAAAAATAATAAAATAATGAAAAAACTTAAAAGGAGATAGGATAGTAGAGATAGAATTAGAGTAGGGTACCTTTTTTATTAATTAACCGGCATTTAGTAGCGTAGCTTCCTTTATCAGGAACTATGCTTAAGTTAATTAATAAAAAAGTATTAAGAAAGTGAAGAGAAAAGATGAGAGAAGAAAGAAATAAGCAACCTTTGTATATAAGCTGTCCGGAAGCCGCTTTATCTCCGTGTATTATTAGTGAATTCGGTTTAATATTTCGTGGCGATAAGTAAAGTAGCAAACCCTCAATATTTCTCCAAAAGACAAATTATTACCTAAACGCCGCACCTAGAATAATTAGTTAACCAAAAAATTACAATAATCCAGTAATTAGCGCTTCATCGATTTGTTACACAATAGAAAAAGAAACAATGAACAAATTATCATAAAATTTAATTTTATTTTAACACTGCAAATTATCCATCGACAAATTGACACAAATCGATAAATCCCTTCTCACCGGAAAAACACTCTTAAATAGCAAAGCGATAAAGGTCAAAATTCGTTGCAGGTATGAAATTTAAACTATGCCATGTGCATTTACAACGCGATAAAGGTCAAAATCCCTTGTTAAGACACAAACCGGCTTTTTCTCCAAGAAAAAAATACCCTTAGACAATTAATGAAATTCTAACGCAGCATTTAGCCAACAATTTACCTTAAGGCCAAGTTCAATGACAAGTGACGGCGACTTTTTTATCACAAGAAATACAGCTCTGAACGATAGTATTTTCAAAAACTGTTTTCATAAATGGGTTAAAAAAACTGTAAAAAATGATGGAAAGTCTATGGTTTGTTTTACTTTTAATGCAAAATATTTTAATAAGTGATATTTAACAAATATTTAAAAGTTATGGACTTTCCATCATTTTTTATAGTATTTAAAAGTTAAAACGCAACATACATTCTTTTATTTTTGCCTAATTATTTCAGGATTCTTGTGATAAGATTTTAAAATGTAGGGCCCATAAGATGCTGCCATCTGAACAGACGGAATAGACACTAAAAATTGAAAAATTGCAACATCGCTCCCTATGCAGACGAATGTAAAATGGCTTAGCCCAATTTGACCATGTTTATGGGTGAGGGGCGAGGTGGTGTGTGGGGAAAGGTTGCAAGTAAATAAATTATTCTATAAATGCTATTTTCTGTTTGGAACACAAGCATGTTTGTTTTGAAAGTTTGACGTTTATGGTTTGACGTGTCATTTCAATTTAATGGACTTTAATAATTTAAAAGATGCAATGTACTTATATTATTTATATATATATTATTGTAGATCCAGGTATGTTTTCGGTTTTTATTTTATTTTTATTTTTTTTATTTGGCTAGTTTGCTTATCACAATATTCAAATTTAGTAAAAAATAATGTAATAATATAACAATTATTTTAATAACATTCTAAATAGGAAATGTAATTTAACTGCAATTGTTTTGATAACAGTATTTGCCTATGGTCTGTGAATTTCATCTGTTTCCGAATAATTGCCCTTAAAAATTTGAATTTTTCTATTAACTGTATAGATTTTCTTCCAATTTCCTATATTGTTTGTCCACAAACTGCATATAGTTATTACTTATCAGCTTATATTTTGTTTTAGGTATTTGTGTTGATTTTTAACAAATGATTGCAACATCATTTATAAACATTTTGCAGAGTTTCATTGACAATTATTAACTTAGTTATCTGAATCCTTACAACTTACAAGAAACATAGATAAGGACATCAAAGGCAAACAGGTAAATGTCATATTAATTATTGCAACATTAACAATCATTAATTTAAATTAAAAATAACAGGGGACCTAATTTCCTTCCTTTGATGTGGTTAATTTCTTCTGATCAGAACAGCGATTCTTTTGTGCCAACTCGACACATTACATACAGAATAGAGGAGTCATTACATCAAAATCGCTGTCTGTCGAACAAAGATAGGAGTCTCTATAGGAGACGTATTGAAAGATGAGAATCCCACTACATATGTTATTTAATTTTAATATCTCTGACCTGATACTTAGGTAATCTACATGCTACTCCAATGCATGCATTATGGCATAGATATAAAAAACCACCTTTATACCAATACTTTTTATTTTTTTTTATCGAATGGTTTTGATCAATAGAATCAAGTTTAAAGAAATACAATTAATTTTTAATTGTACATATGGCGGGTTGTACAATAGGCAGTTAAAATGTAGACTTAGTTTAAACTGTGAACCTTGTTGTATACTCATCGGTTATTGTTAAACATAGTTTTAAAAATGACATTTGTTTTTGAATATAACTAGTTAAAAATAAAACTCTTGTTAGTTAAAATATGTTTAGAATATTTTTTGTACAACCTGCCCATAATGTATTGTGTAATAATTAAAAATCATAATATTCTCTTAAGGAAGTTGGAAAGCTTAGGGTTTGATCAGTCGCTGTTGAGATTATTTTCATCTTACCTAAATCATCGTTTTAATTATGTCTTTTACAACGGATTTTCATCTTCACCCCTCACAGCAACATCTGGAGTTCCACAGAGCTCCAATCTGGGGCCACTATTATTTAGTATATTTATAAATGACTTGGCAATAAATTTAACCTGCTGTTCGCTGCTGACTTAAAAATATTTACCTCAATCTTATCAATTCAAGACTGTTACTTTTTACAGACCCAACTTAGGAATCGTTGAAAATTGGTGTAATGAAAACAAGCTGTTTATGAATGTGTCTAAATGTAAAGTATGTTCCTACACTAGAAGTAATAACAAGGTGGAGTTTGATTATTTTTTTAACAGCCTACCTTTATCGGACTTGTGCACAAATTGAAGATTAAGCAGGTATATTATTCAACCAAAAAGTTACTTTTTCGGATTATATTGAAAATACCGTTGCTTCCGAGGTTGCTTCTGCGTTGAAAAGCTTAGGGTTCTTAATTCCGTAATACTGTTTCTTTAACAAACTCTTAAAGCTTGGAGATCCTTACTTTTCTTTAGTTCGTTCCAGGCCAGAATATGCATCTCTTGTCTGGAACCTTATTTATAATATTCATAAAAGATCATTGGAAAATGTTCAGCGGCGATCTCTTAAGTACCTTTCTTTTAAAATAGATGAGCTGTATATAATTCGAGGTATTGAAGAATCTCTGCTTCTTTCGAAAAAAGAAGGGTAATTTTCAGTGTTACATTTTTTTATAAAATATTACATAACACTATTGATGTACTATTTGTGATAAATTAAATAAATTTTAATGTTCCCCAAACAGCCATTAGATATCATAAAACATTTTATACAGCAAGTATTTGAACGAACTTAGGAAGAAATTCACCTATAACGCTAATGTGCTCAAATTTTAATTAATTTGGTTCTGATTGGGATATTTATTTCGACCATTAGTTGTACTAATTTGTAGCTAATGTATTTAGGATTATTTCTTTTCTTTTTTCTTGCTGTTGCTGAAATTATTTTCTGTCGAAATATTATGTTTAACATTTATTTCATGTATTTTGTTATGTAAATGGATTAATTTGTTGGGCAATAAAATTATTTTTATTTTAATAAGCAAAAAAATGTTTATTTTGATGCACCTACCACCTTTAAAAGTTTGTCTGTATATTAACGAGAAATCCTATATAATTCTCAAAGAAAAATATTTTTGGAATAAATTCCGAATGCTATTTATTGATATTTGTTATTTTTTAGGTTCAATGACTCGAAACATGATGATCAGCTACACCAAGAATATCCTTGATACTTAAAAAAATGGTACGAGATTAAGCAGATTTGATGCTATGTCACATTGTGGTGCAAAGACGTGGCTTGTATAAATCAGTTGATAGAAAACAGTACGCATAAATAAATTTAAATCTGCAGATGCATCAGAGATAGCCATATTCCATACCATAATATGTCATGCGTGAACTCTATGAGATTTCATCGGCTAAGTATCATTCCTCTGTAATGTTTTGTATCATTAGGAACACGCAACATTGTAAACAATTATGACCAGGGTTTTTTGACCTTTTCCCTAGGTCAGAGAGAATAAGTGAATACTAAAAATAATGTATAGTAATAAAGATTGAAAATATATATACTTTTAAGAGTTTTATTATGTCAGCCATAGTTTTATACCAAAAATCTGATGTGTCCAACACATGACTTTCCTATCTAGTTAACCTATTGCAGCATCTCTAAAAATGTTTAGAGGATAAACTAAATATATACATTTTCCACATACATCTACCTGGAAACATTTTTCTATAGATATTCATTGAAAACGAAAATACTGAAAAATTTTAATTTAGCACTTTTCCTCCAATTTTTCCATTTTAGAAAAGTCATTTAAAAACAAAAATTATAGAGATCGATATCGCAAACAATTTTCTTAAAAATCAGAATTTTGCACATTTTGTCAAATTTCTCGAATACGGACCATTTCAGGAAAATTTGACATAGAACAAAAATTATAGATAATAATATTGTAAGTAACTTTTATTTAAAAAATTTTCTTCCCCAAACGTAAATAACGAATATATTCCATAAAATATAAAAATGACCGCCAATAAAGTACCCCCCCCCCAAATGTTCCGACTCTGTCCAAAATCTAATCAGTTTACCTCAGGTCGAAATAAAACTTAAGTTTAAAATTTAATGTTTTTTCCTTTATCCGTTTTTGAGTTTTCTTCAAAATTTGAAATTTACACATTTTCTCAAATATCTCGAATACGGTCCATTTTAGAGAAATTATTTATAGGATAAAAATTATAGAAAATTATATTACAAACAACTTTTATTTGAACAATTTTTATAAAAAATTATTTTTTTTACGTTTTGTCAAATTTCTCGAATACGGACCATTTTAGGAAAATTTTGCATTAAACAAAAATTATAGATAATTATATAAGAAGTAACTTTTATTTAAAAAATTTTCTTCTCCAAACGTAAATAACAGATATATTCCATAAAATATAAAAATGACCACCTATTAAGTACCCCCCCAGATGTTCCGACTCTGCCCAAAATCTAATCAGCTCATTGGACGCTGAAACAAAGCTTAAGTTTAAAATTTGGCGTTTTTCTGTGTATCGGTTCATGAGTTATGCGACCTACAAACACACACACACACACACACAGACATCATCGCGAAAATAGTCAAAACGGATTTAGGGGACCTCAAAACGTAAAAATCCGTCGAAAACTCGAGGTCGAAAAAAATCATGATTCCTATACTTTCCTTATATCTGTATACAGATAGGAAAGTAAAAATGAAAATAAACTGAAATTATACATTAAAAATACATTCATAAATTAACTATATTTATAACACTTATCGACTCTCCTGGCTAAAATATTACCTATCTATCTATTAGGCTCTGTTCCGCCTATTTTTTGCCTTTAACCTTCTTCTGACACTTCCATTCGTTCTCATTCAGTGTAGTATCCACATAGTTTTCAGAATATCAAGTGTTATACCTACCTATCTGATGCTTGGTCTTGCAAAGTTCATCTTCAGTACACCTGCTTATGTGACATCTATCTTGATGTCAAGTTTGATTAAACACCCGTTTATTGCCTATTACTCTTATACTTAACCAGTACTGGCTTGACTTGAACGCATATGTCAAATTCGGCCAAAACACAGCCTTGGTACACAAATATCTATTTTACCGCTGGTTTCATTACAAAAAACTGGAGTAAAGGGTAAAATTATCTCTTGTCCAGTACACTCGTATAATACACTTGAGTATTAGCCTATATTATTTTTGATTGAAGACGTATACATTTAAAAATGTCGTTTACTTAAAAATAAACATTTAATTTTGATATTTTATTTAACTCGATCAAAACATTAAATTATTATTTTCCATGGCTTATACCGGACCTGTATGTACTCTAGTAGCCATGGAGTAGCTGACAGTGTTGCCGTCAGTTGCCACCACATATTCATAAGTGACATACGTTTTATAAATTCATCGTGTTAGAAATTTGTTGACATAAAGAGATAGAAATTTAAAGTGACGTCTTTTATTACTTCGAATGAAAAAAATCGATAATGCAATTTTCTAACCTAAAAAAAATCGTGATGATATGTCAAACAAAATTGAACTTGGCCTTAAAGACAAATAAAGAAAACGCTCTGCATTACCTATTGCTAAACACTAAACCATTTCACTATAACCACACTTTGATTAAAACTAAACTCTCCGGAGATAAGAAAAGAAAGAAAGAGGTGGGTTGAATTTACAAAATCAAAAGTTCCCGGCGTTTTTTGATTTGATTTTTTTTTTTTTTTTGATTTATTAGTGGAAATCTTAAGTGTTTTACATTTTCTAGGACATATTGTTTTCCTATTTCCCTGCTATAGGAGTTATCCTCCTTTTCAGGGTGGTCTGCCCTGATTACAAAAGTAACCTAGCTAGCTAATTCCTAACTTTTGTGCGCGTGTGTGTGGGACCTGTGTGGCAGGTTTGTTCCCCAAGAATATCGCCAATTTTGCTATTTCCAACCTCATAATTGGACAGGTCCATGTATGAGGTGGGGAATATGATTTAGGAAAACCACAAAACCTAAACCACGATATTGTACATGTGTTTTGATTTTCTAATTAAGTATTTGGGAAGGTTTATCTTATACTCAGCGGGGCTGATTCCAGCAGATCCTGGAGTTCAGCGGTGAGGGGGAGGTCTTGGGCGTCAGTGAGGAGTTTTAGATTCGGCTGTGGCAATTTTCTTTTCGGTTTTCGAAAGAGGGGGAGTTGGTTGGGTCGCCAAGGGGTACGAAGTGTGTTTTGGGAGTGGGTGTTTGTGCCTTTCAGCGTGCGAGAGACGTATTGTTTCCTGAGGGACTGGAAACGTGTGAGGATGGGGGTGTTGGGGGTGTTTAAAAAGACTTCTCCGCTGGGGGAGCGATAGGGGAGGTATTGGCATCGTCTGAGGATACGTCTCTCGAGTGTGGTGAGTTTGTGGGACAGGTGTGTGGGAAGTACACCGTAGGGTATAGCTCTGTATTTGGCAACGGGTCGGATGAAGGAATTGTAAGTATGGATAAGGGTATCTGGGTTACAGCGCCCTATTCGCCCGCACAAAGCTCCAAGGAGACTGGCTCGCTTTCGCATCTTATCAAGAGTGCGTTGGACGTCAGAAGACCAGTTAAGAGTACGAGAAAATCGTACCCCCAAATAGTCGACTTCGTTCTGTTGAGCTAGCCTGACTCCTAGGAGATTTACGTTTACGAGTTGGGGGTTCTGAGAGGTTCTTTTGGAATTTGGGTGTTTGAAGACGATAAATTGAGTTTTCTGTAGATTTAATGAGACCCTCCATCTGCTACACCAGTGAGAGTACCGGTTTAACAGATTTTGGGTTCGAATATTTAGTTGGTTAGAATTTTTGGCTACCGAAATTAGAGCAGTGTCGTCTGCGTATAGCAGACATTTGGATGTGGGGTGGTTTGGGGGGGGAATGTCGTGAGTGTAAATGAGGTAGAGGAGAGGGGCCAGGACGGAGCCCTGTGGGACTCCTGCTAGTGGGGTGAATGTTTCGGATAAGGAGTTGCCCACTTTGACTGTAATTTTTCTGTCTGAGAGGTAGGAGTGTATGAGTTTCGAAATTTGGGGGGGAGACCTATGTTCATAAGTTTTTTGACTAGTCCGGCATGCCAGACTTGGTCAAAGGCTTTTTGAACATCAAGGAGAACGGCTGAGGAGATATGCTGGGAATTTACCGCCGTGACAGCGGTAGTGTGAAGGGAAGATATTGCGTCCTGGGTGGAGTGGTGGGGTCTGAAACCATGTTGGGATTGGGGTATGATGTTTCTCTCTTCACAAAATTCCCAGATTCTTTCCTTAAGCAGAAGCTCGAGGAGTTTACCTAGGACTGATATGAGAGAGATGGGTCTGTATGAGTTTAGGGATTTGGGGTCTTTGCCTGGTTTGGGGATCAAAATGGTGTTTGCGGATTTCCAGGCAAGTGGAAAATAGGATAAGGAGAGGCAGGAGTTTAGGATAAGAGTGAGAATAGGAAATATGGTTTCAGGGAGATGTTTCAGTGTTCTCCTGTGGATGGAGTCAGGCCCGGAGGCCGTGTTTTTGCCTGCTTGGCAGGCGTATTGGATGTCTTGGGGGGTAAATGGGGCGGTGAGGGGGTTTTCGACATCCAAAGGGGGGAGTGGGGCGGCAAGTGTCTGAAGGACGTGATGTTCGGTCTCGATTTTGAATTGTTCGTCAAAGTGGGGGTTGTCGGGTGTTCTGAATGTGGCTTCGAGGTGGGTTTTATGGGCCAGAGCTTTCTCGTCGGGGTGGCGTGAATTTGACCGTCGATTAGGAGGTGTGAGTGGGTTTTGGATTTTTGACCCGTGATTATACGGAATTTGTCCCAAAACTTGGAGCCGTCTCTATGATCCAAATTAGATGTGGTATTGATCCATTGTTGCTGTTTGTGCAAGTTGATTTGGAGCCTGATCAGGGCGTTGAGACGGTTCCATTCTGTTTTGATGACAGGGTCGTGGGTACGGACGTATTGTCTATACAGGCGTCGTTTTTGGGAGATGAGAGTGAGGATGAATTGGGGGAGGGCTTTTTGGGCTGTGTTTATTGAGGTGATAGGGGTGGATGTTTCGACGGCGTGGGTGATGGATGTTTGGACTTCATCGATTATAGTGTCGATGTCCTGTGGGGAGTTGAGCGGGCGTTGCTCTGGGATGTTAGTAGAGATAGTTCTCTGAAATAGGGGCCAATCTGCTTTTTTGAGGTTGCGGAAGGTGTGAATGGTAGCTCTAGGAGGAATTGGAGCAAGTAGGGATGTGTGTAACATCAAAGGAAGGTGATCGGAGGTGATCGTAACACCTATGAAGCATCTATCAGCAACCAGTCCAGTACAGGAGTCTGTCAGGAGGATGTGGTCAATGATAGATGATCCCAGGTGGGATACGAAGGTGGGAAGTCGGTTTGAGGCTCTGAATATGGGGAAGTCTATAAGCAGATTAGCTAATCGGATTCCGTTTGGGTTAGAGGCGTGATCTCCGAACATGGTATGTCTGGAGTTCAAATCTCCAAGCAAAACGGCTCGAGGGAGGGAAGATAGATATTCTATCAGTGGTAGGGAGATGATTTGGCCTGGGCGGTTATAGTAAGAGATTATAGTTAATGGATTGTCTATCGGGAGGTCTATTGCTATTATATCAAGATCAGCTAGATGAGCTGGAAAAGTGTGAGAGTTGAATGGAATTGAATTTTTGATTAAAAGTGCATTCCCAAAAGAGTTTTGGGATTTATTTAAATGTACTGTTTGATACCCAGTGAAGCTGGGGGGAAGTTTTGACTTAGTGTCGGAAAGAGACAATATTTGTAGATTTTCAGAATTTAGGAGATTTTTGATTAATGGCCTCTTCCGAGCGAGGTCATTGCAGTTAATTGTGCCGATAAGACAATCCATTAAAGGTCGGGGTTTATCGGGGAGTATGTGAAAATTGCTAAATTTCCATGACCTGTTACGGTGCATGAATGGCCGAATATGGCCGGGATTAGCGTTCCCAAGATTTTAGTGAGTATTTCTCTACTATTTGGGAGGAGGTTCATCAGAAGAGTAGAAAATATTTGGATAGATATTTTGAGCTCTGATGTTAGCTCTTGGGGGGGGGTGGATGTTGGGAGGGAGACGGGAGCAACCTGTTCAGGTTTCTGGGGGGGTTTTTGTCTTTCGGGGCATGTAATTGAGTATGCGGGGTGGTTGCCGCGACAGTTAGGGCATTTTGGCACCTCTGACTTTTTACAGTCAGCTGGCCTATGGTGCTGCCCGTCGTTGGGACAGGCGGGTTTTTTGGAACATTCTGAGGCCGAATGACCAAGGCCGGTGCACTGAGTGCAATATTTGGGAATGGGAGGCAGGGGGTTTTGGTTTGAGGGTTCGACTGGGTGTCTACGGCCGAAAATGCCGAAGCCCTCTCGGATCAAGTAGGAATAGTGAGACTCTGAAGGAGTCAACACCCTGATGAAAGAAGTAAATTCGAGGGTTTTCTGGGACCTTATCCTCCATACTTTCGTATATGGGAAGCTAAGGTCCTCGAGAACCGCCTGGATTTCTTCTAAAGAGATGTTTTTGTCAACCTGGCGGATGACTAGGGCGTTTCGATGAACGGTCTTTTATACTCTCACGCCCCTCCTCTAATGTAGCGTAGCGTCATCACACATAGAACATTCGATAAACTTCGAATTAATAATACAGGGTGCACTCGAAAAGTTCCTTCTCAAATATTAAATATAAAAATATGAAATAACAATTTCAATGACTTTAACGATATTTATTATCCTTTATGTTTGAATAATAAATATTAATATACAAAAAAAAAATCCTAACGAGTATCCAAATGCTCGTTACATAGGTTGTACAAAATAACCGGAAAAAGCCTATAATAACTAGATTGTTGAACACATCAGATTTTTTGCTTAATATAGTCATTTATTTCTTTCTGTGTAGATTTTAATTTATTAATTATTAATTTAATGACATTAGCCTTGAATTTAAAGACTTAATAACCAGTCGTCGTTGTCATTTATGATGACAAAGACTTTTCTACTTCACGCTTCTGCATGTTGCATTTTGTTGTCTTGTCTATGCTTAACTCTTATATTTTAGTCTTGTCCACTAAGCCACTATCGTGCGATACAAGATAAAAAATCCTTTTTACTTCTCTATCTATATACAGGTTTGAAATATGAAGTGAGTCCTAAAATTTGTCTTAACTGATGTATAGTGTTTATCACACAAAAAGTCATAACCGCTGAAGTTTTGAATTTTCCATGCCGAACTCCTTGACTAATTTCATATCCAAGATAATCAATATAAAAAAAGGTAAATCAAACAAAGGTGGTCCTTAGGATCTCACAAGAGTATTTTATTACGACCGGTTTCGAGGATCAAATCCTCATCATCAGGTAAGGTCTAAAAATAGAGAGGAAAAACGAATGAGCTCATAACTAATAAGTGGGTTTAAACATTTTAATATGAAAGTTGTCAAATATCAAGAACTCACCCGTAATTACTCATCTATTTAAGACTAAGCTAATAGAATTATCCCAGGGTCGGTGTAAAAACAAGTATGCGAGTATTTTTTAAAATACATAAAAAAATATAAAAAAACAATAGTTGCAACAAAAAGTTGATATCAAAACACATAAACAAAAGTAGGTCTAAAACTATTAATAAAATTATTAATATATTTTACGAACGGACGAACAATTAAGACAAACAAATTTAAAAACTTTTTAAAAGACCCTACAAGCACTAAAATGGGTTCTTGGACAAGTGTTTATAATTCTACAGGAATTAAATTTTATTTAGATTAATAACTGATTAACGCCCTCAAGATATAAATAGACGAATTAACCATTCTAATATTTAAGATAACAGTTGTGAGCGAAACACATCTATCAGATCATACATTTCAAATATGTGAGTTTAAAATAAATATTGCAAAAGCAAGCACCAAACAGATGTATGGACGAGTTTATTCTGATGCAAACTTGAATACATTCAGAGATCTACTACTGCACGAATCTTGGGAAACAATTTACAATCCAATTACTAATATTAACAATGCTTTTAATGAATTCTATTCTATTTTTAATTTTCACTATTTAAATGCTTTTTACTGGTAAAAATAAAAACTAAAACTAAAGCAAAACCATGGATTATCAACGAAATTAAATAACTCCATAAAAGCCTTCGTGATTTATCTAAGTTAGCAAGTCAACAAACAATGAAATTATTAAAAATATGTATAAAGACCTAAAAATAATATATAAAAATATAGTAGAGAAGCAAAAATTAGAATATAGCAACAATAGAATCAAAAAATCTAAAAATGTCAGTAAAGAAAGTTTAAAAATTATCAATGAAACAAGAAATAATACTAATAATAATAGAAACCATACTCCAAAAATTGTACTTGATAAAAAGTTGTCACTAACAAAAATATATTATGTAATAACTTTAATGATTTTTTTCTGGATAATAAAGCACAGAAACCAATCACACATGTGTTAAATCTATATTCTCATTCAATTTTCACTTTCTTTCTTACTCCAACCACACCTTATGAGATAGAGGAAATCATATCTAAAACAATTAAAAAACCAACACCAGGGAATGACGGAGTTCATGGGAAAGCTCTAAAAGCAGTAAGCGACATTATATCTTATCCACTTTCACACATATTTAATAAGTCTTTTTGTATGGTCATCTATCCGAATGTACTGAAAATACCAAAGTCAATACCCATATTTAAGAATAAAGGGTCCGTAAACGAGGTTAGCAACTACAGAAATATTAGTCTACAGTCGTAATTTGCTAAAATCATTGACTATAGCTACAATATGAGATTAACCAACTTTTTAGAACAGAAGGGACTAATACCCAACTGGCAACATGGCTTTAGACAAAAAAGTTCAACAGAAACTGCAATAAGTGAACTCTGCAATAATGTCTATAATCACCTAAATGATAAAAAATATCCACTAGCTCTTTATTTCGATCTTAGTAGAGCATTTGACACTGCAGATCATGATCTTATCATAGAAAAGCTGTATCGCATAGACGTTCGAGGTGTCACGAATGACTGGGCTTCATCCTATCTATGGGGAAGTTCTCAGATTGTAGCTATAGAAGATGCTAAATCCGCTACCAGGCTAATAATAGGAGTTCCCCAAGGCTCAGCTTTAGCCCCACTATTTTTCATCTTGTTTATGAGCGACTTAGAATACTCATGACCAACACCTAGAGTAACTATCGTTGGTTATACTGATGACACTAATCAACGTATTGCTGAAAACAATCTGTCTGATACAGTTTCTGCCTCAAATATTAGCGCAAATGAATTCCAACATTGGTGCTCAAATAATGGCCTATTGCATAATTCTAATAAAACAGTATTTATGCTTTTCCAACCAAAAAAATCAAGCCTCGACGAAAGTCAATTAATAAAAATTGAACATAAATCTCTACACTAGGTAAGGGAGGTCAAGTGTTTAGGTCTTACAATCGATCACAAGCTCACATAGGAAAGCCACATAGATAATCTTGTATCTAAGCTATGTAGCATTTGCTTTGTCATCAGACAACTTAAACCAACTGTGACTTTGGATGTACTAAAACTAACCTACTACGGACTAGTGCATTCGGTACTTTCATATGGCTTGATTTTCTGCAGAAATTCGGCCCATATGCATAAAGTCTTTCTCTTGCAAAAAGAATTATTAGATGCATGATAGGAGCCTATCCTTCGGAATATTGTCAGCAACATTTTATCAAGTCATCAATATTAACTCTTCCATGCTTGTTTATTTATCTATCGGTGTTATATATTAAAAAAAATCTTTCATATCAAACAACTAATAATATGATACACCCCTATCCTACTCGAAGAGGTGAAGAACTTCGTACACCCTTCTCAAGATTAACAGTGGGTCAAAAATCTCCGTAATATCAAGGAGCCATCTTGTTTAACCATTCTGTTTAATTTTAGGTAATATAGAAAACTTTAAAAAATTCAAATTTATTTTGTTTCGGTTTCTTGCAGGTAAGGCCTTTTACTCTGTTGATGAACTTTCAGCACATTAATTTTAAAACTTTAAATATATTTTTCCTAATGTTAATTTTAACTATCTTTTGTGTTAGTTTTGTGTATATTATATATTATCTATTATCTTAGCTGTAGAATTTTAACCTTTCGCCGATAACGTGAAAATTTTTAAAATTTTAGATAACGTCAGTCTATCAAACCGACTTTTTCAAAAAATAAAAAAAAATGGAAATCAATTGCGGAAATAAAATATTTCATTATAACATGAATATTTGCTCTATTATCTATGCTGGAATATAAAATGTATGAATTTTTTTGTTGTTTAACCAATTTAGGAGGTAATAGAAAAAAAATGTCATTTTTATAGACTGATTTTTATTCAAATTAAAATATTAAAAGAAAACTCAAATTTTTAGCTAAACGAATGATTAACATAGTAGATAGGTAGTAAATTGATAAAAAAAAAAACAGTTTTATTCTCGAAAACCATATAGATTACTGGAACTATTACTAAACATTTTGGGCCTCATAATCTTCGTAACAAGCTTGGCAAAATCCAGTAAGGTGCTCCAGACACAAATATTTCTTACAATTTCTGCAAGTATATTTTGTTCTTCTACTTTTTTTTGTGCTACAATATGTACAGCGTCCATAAATTCTATTTTCAGGAGCAATATTTTCAGTTTCTATTTCACATATTTCAGCAAGCCGCAAACGAATTGTCCTAGGAATGTTTTGCTGTTGAGGTCGTCGGCGAATATGTTCATCAAGCAACTGAAATACTAGATTTTCTAAAAATCTTCTTCTATCGATTTTTGTTTAAGTATTGCTATTATAAACTATATAGCTATTTATTCCAGCGACGTTCATAGCACTATAAAAAATGACCATTGGCCAACGACGAGTTGCACGAGCGCAATTGTAGGCTTCACACATTTTGTCAACAACGTCGACACCTCCTTTCGTTTGGTTATAATCAATAATTATTTCTGGTTTGCCAGTTTCCCTATCAATAGCAGCATCGTAATGCATTGTAGATAGTAATAGGACATTTTTGTTTGTTTTTTGGACAGTACGAAACGAGTGTACACTTGTCTCTAAAAGCAAACATAACTGATTTTTCTGCTCTTGGCAACAACATTGCTGGAGGTATATCAGGTTTGTTTTTGCGTAAAGTTCCAATAGTAGTAAGGCGGTGTTGCCTTAGAAGCATCTCTGACATACCCAGTGTGGTGCTCGCGTCCTGTTTGACGAGCCCACAAAGAACTTAACAGATTTGTTTATGACATTTTAGTTGTTTTTTCATGTTTGACGTTTTATGTCATTATTTTTACTTTTTGGTTATATGCAATGTTTTGGAGTGACAACCATCTGGTCTCTTCTTAAGGGGCGTTTGATTTGAAACTCGATCGATCGAGCGTCGAGGAGACCGAGAAGTGATGACGTCACAATGGAGCATTGAATCAAATCAAATAAAACAGAGTAAAAAACATAACCTCGCTTTTCTGTGATTCTTGTTTCTATTTTGTATGTTAAAATAGTGAGCAAAAAGTAAAGAAAATGAAAAAACTTTTAATAATAAGGGGTAATGGCCCTGAAATGCAGCATTTACCATAAATGCCCGCTTCGCTCTCATACTCCATGACTGTGATTACTGGTGATTAGATCTGGACAGAAAAAATGTATTTTCCAAACACACATTTTGTGTTTTTTTATGATGAATAATTTTAGCTATAAGACAAAAGCGGCTAAGTAATTTGTTGACTTCTTGTCTGGTCTTTAATTTTGAGATTCAAATTTGTTTGTAAGTTAATTAAAAAGAGATAGGTAGAGACAAAGACAAATTTCTCCCTCTTCTCGATCTTTCTGCTCTGAGAACATCGAGCTCGCTCTATGTTCTCGCTCCAAAGCGAAACAAACACTTTAGGGATCTCTCGGAGTGTCAATTCAAACACTTTTGAAGCGCTCGGAGATCTCCGATGATCAAATCAAACGCACCATTAGGGAGTATTTGTGGTGCTCGCGTCCTGTTTAACGAGCCCACAAAGAACTTAACAGATTTGTTTATGACATTTTAGTTGTTTTTTCATGTTTGACGTTTTATGTCATTATTTTTACTTTTTGGTTATATGCAATGTTTTGGAGTGACAACCTCCGAGCAATTACTACTAGAGGGAGTCTTCCCCCCTTCCCCGCGCTAAATTTTGTTAGCAACATCTACTCCCCCCGAGGGGGAAAATACTTCTTCTGTAATTGGCTTATTTAATCAGCGTTGCCAAGTTTGACAGCGCCAGAAGTTTTCTGTGAGCGCCAGTTCTGACACTTTCTGACACATGTTAATTTCTTATTTGTATTTTACGGAAAATATTATTATTTATAACGTTGTAAAGGTTGTAAATGTATATTTAAGATTTATTATCTCTAATAATATGGTGAAAACATGCTTTATGTGTAAAAGGCCTGTTGAAAATGCTTCTTCAAGATAATATCATAAGTAAGTACAGACACAACCTAATTATCAGAGGCGGTGCATTAGGCAATCACCTTTAATTTGCAACTAAACTTTTTTATTTTCTTATCGAAAAATTAAAATTAAGAGCAAGTACACTCCAGCTACGTTCGTCTTCATCCGTCTCATAATGATTATAGTAAAGGTTAATTATTTATTATTATTTTAATAACACATCTTTGTAAAGTTTATTGTTATTTTTTTTAGGTTTCCTTTTCTTGATATGAGAAAGAAATACATGGTTCCAAAATATAGGAATTCAACAAGTGACAACCTGAATAATTTTTTATGCTAATGCATTTTTATTACAAATCTCAGGGAAGGAAAATGTTAAAGAAAAATGCAATTTCGACGAAAGAAGTATAATAATCAATCCTGTCACTACTTTTACACTATATTCATCTGCTACTAAAATATTAAAACAGCAAGTAAGTAGAGAAACTTAAGTTTCTTTCAAAAAGAATGTTTAAGGAAAAAGGCATAGCTATTTTTTTGTTGACACTTTTTTTTAACTAATCTAAAAGACTAATTTTGTGTAATGTTTAAATGTTCATTTTTTGTACTTAATTTGTTTTAGGTTAAAACAAAATGAACTTCTAAGATATGCATGGAATATGCCAAAAGAGCTAAGGAAGGTTTTAAAATTCTTAAGAAAAGTATTCAGAGCCAAAAACATAAAATAGTCTTCCTGTCCAAAATATAAATAGGTATAAATATTTAGATATTATGAGTGATTTTCTATTCTATAAATAGAACAAAATTTGCTTCTAAATCACTACCTAATGAACTATATTATATAGTACAAAACTAAACAAGAATATCACATTATTCATGTTTTTTTTTTAATTTTCTTAAAAAACGTCCCAAAAAAATGTGAATATTTATTATTGGAGTTAACATCGTTATGCTAAAACAATACTATAACAACTTAAATAATGTGGATTTTAACTATTTTGAGTTATGCAGATCATTATGATCTAAAATAATGTTTGTCTGGTGCTATAGTCAGGTATAAAAACATTCATTTATTTAAACACAGTTGCAATATACATTTTATTTAGTTTTAAGTTAAAACCTATTAGGACATCCTAAAATTACTTTTTTCGTTTGATGTGAGATTAATTATTCTACATTTTTGTTGGTGAAATAGGATATATTAAGATGTCTTACTGTTTTCTCTGATTATCTAAAAAGTTAGAACAATATACAAAGACTGTTATAACAAAAAAGAGATATACCTTTACTGAAACACATAATTAGTCAGTTCAATTGTACGATAATTTAAAGCAGAAATCCAGAAAACTTTAAAAATGTGTTTAAATATGTTTTTACTATAACAAGGACATAATTATTAAAAAAACTTGGCACATTAACATTGACGATGGGTTTTAATAATATATATTATACAAATCACAACGAACTACACAAAATGACATTATTAATAATTTAGTAATAAAAAAGTTAAGTACAATGATGACATTAAAAGTTGAGTTACTCGAAATACTTTTTTTAAATTGTCTCAGTAACTACCTAGTATTTTTCTAGCACAATGATATTATATGAATGTGCATTGTGTGATATCTTATATTTTAGGAATAAAATTATATATTTTTTTGCAGGTTTCTGTTAACAACGATTCCAACAACTTTTGAAAATATTATTAAAACGGCATTTGCAAATATAATTCTCAATTAAGAACTTTTGATCTAACATTAAATTTTTATTCTCCATAAGGTTATAGCTTCCTAAGAAGAAAGTTTATCAAAACTTACCAGACTCAAAATATCAAAATTTTACCAACCAATTGATGGTTCTACTGGTTTCCATAGGAAAATTCTCCTCGAAACTACTAAAAGAAAAGTGGCAGAGGCAACCGAAGAAGGCAAAAAAGTCTTTTGCAAAACAAAAACTAGAAATTTGTTTAAGAATCTAATTATTGTTTGAAGTTTTACCATTAATAATTTTGATAACGATTTAAGATTATAAAGTTCTATTATGAATTTTACACTTTGATAACCTATGTTTAAATTTTTATTAGGACCAAAATAATTTTCACTTCAACTACAAAAACCCTCACAATATTAAAAAGGGGAAAACGTTAGATTAGTTATGTTCAGGAATAAACTCTTTAAACATTTATCTACTTAAAATGTGTTACTTTTAGAAGGTATGTTATAAACTTTCTATTTGTACTTGTATTAATTTATTTCATTTTATTATCTGTTGTATTTTCAAATTGATTTTGATATTAATCTTATCTATTTATATATTTTTTATACTCACTTATATGTTTTTTTCATTAAAACAAACGTTTATTAGCTTATTAAATATAATAAATTTATGTTGTTTTATTATATGCTTGTATGAATCATTACTTTTATTTCCTTTTAAAAATGAATTTCGAAGATAAAGCCGAAACGGTGAGTGAGAATAAAAATTAGACGAAAGTGACGATATTTACTGGAGCTTTCATCTACACGCTCCTTTTTCTAGCCATCTACACCTGAGCCAGCAAGATTCGTCTTCCCTCCATCCTTACATTCTCCAGATTTACAGAGAAAACGCCGTCCTCTTTAACATATCCAGACCTTCTTTGATGGGGACTATATCACTACATTATCAGCTTTATTTGTTATCCCGAGCAATTTAAATGCATTCGTAATTGCTCATTCTCACCTCTTCTCTTGTAGATTCCGTACTCAGTTTTCTTATTTTTAGTTACGTTTGCACTGCTCTTTTATTTTCACAGCTTTAATTCTATAATGCTGCAACGCTACAATATGGATCCATTTATGTGGTTTATACTATTTAATGTTATTCGTAATTAAAGATTATTGTATTACAGGCCTGAAGATGTTCCTGTAAGGCCGAAACTAGTCGCTCCTGTATTTATAATAAAATTGATTTTAAGGTTTTATTCTTCAATTGAAAAAATTAGACCTTTACAGTGATTTTGTTTCTTTTCCTGCATTAGACATATATAAGACGGTATTCATTTTAAAAATAGTAAAATTAGCAAATTTTTTAGTTTTTTTTACAATTAAAACGTTTGGACAATGTGTGTTTTTATAGATAAATGATACGCCACTGAACAAGAAGGATGTTTACCTTCCCCCTTGTGCCCGCTTCCTCACTTCCTCTACAGATGTTGCTAACACAACAATCGCCTACAAACTCGTTTTCACGCTCCCTCTATTAGTAATTGCTCGGAGGTGACAACCATCTGGTCTCTTCTTTTTTAATAACGTCACCGTTGTTAATTAAGATATGTGTTTTCTTTTGTAAACCTTTACAGGATTTTCTGGATGAAAAGAAGACTCAAGTAGGCGGATTTGGAACGCAGTATAAAAGGACCGCCATTGCTATGCTGCAGGGAGATGATTATAAACATTTCATCGATCGGTTTAATTTTTATATATTTCGAAAGTGTCCATTCTTTTTATATATATGTATTAAATAAAATTTTTAAAAAATTATTTTTTTTTTAGTTTTAAATTTAGTGGACCAACCAACCGGACCACTAAACCCAGGCTATTGAAAAAGTTGTCCATTGTAACATTTCTATTTGATAGCAGGATTGGTAAACAAAGACGAGGTACTAATGCTAAATTCGAAGTATCATTCTGATAGGGTCCAGCAGGCTGTATTCCTAGGTAGACCTCCAAATTTGCGATGTAAAACATTTTGGCATCTACCAAGGCATATATTTTTATTCCGTAACGATTAGGCTTCGATGGCATATAAACTTTGAACGGACATTTGCCTCGGAAAGCTTCAAGTTTTTCGTCTATGGTTGTTTATGCGGACATATTATAGTGTTTAGGTAAACTAGATACAAACTCGTCGTAAATTTCCTTAATCGGGGCTAATTTGCCCAATTTCACCCTTTCTTGTCTGGTGGTTTTATCGTCGAAACGAATATGTTTTAACAAAAATTTAAATCTTATGTGGGACATAGTAAGCCTGAAGATATCCATTGACATTCCATTCGTCCGAAATAAATCTTCAGCTTTTCGTCGGTTATCTCTGCTAGCACCACAAATATATAACAACCCCAATAATGCTTTAATTTCTAATAAATCAGTGGGTCTATAAGATCTATTTTGCGATACATCATAAGCTTGCGTTTCTATAAATTTGTTAGTGTAAGTAACAATTTTCTCTAACATATTCATAGAAAAATAGCATTCCCATATTTCTGAATCTTTATTTTTGTTCCGGATAACTCCTTTAGGACCTGGTAAATGGGCGACAATATTTTCGGCACGTGTTTGTACATTTGGCATTGTTGCAGGATATTTTCGCCATTTCGTAGTTCCATTTTTACCAATGAGACAAGGAATTCTTGCAGCCCCTCGAACTAGTATTTCTCTTTCTTCACTAACAACCAAATTTTCATCATTATCGGAGAACTCCTGTCCCGAGTCTACATCTTCCAAAATTTCCAGATGGTCGTCTACCAAACTGTTTTCATCATCATCATCTGGTTCAGCCTCTGAACCAGTTAAAACCTCTTCATAAAGTCTTAATAAACGTTCTTGGTCCCTTTCAAAATCCATTATAAAATTATTGCACTAAAATGTAATATAAATTATTACCAAAGCAAAAATTAATAAAATTATTCTTACCTTAAAATAATGCACGAGAGATAACGTCCGTTTCTGAGACCGAATCGCCTAATAAAATCAAATTATCTCTGAAACCATGCACACTTTCTGCTTGCGACTTCACAACTGAATCACAGCTTATACAATACAGCTCCACAACTCCGTGTCGGCTTCTTTGATGTGGCGGTCGAGAACCAAGCGAGAAGGAATGGTGCTATCTCTGTTCGATTCGACGGAAAAGTCGGGACCGGATTACAAAATATATTTATTATTGAAATAATTGAAGACCTTGGCGTAATAAGGTTGGTTACATGCCACATTATTATAAGTTTTGAGAAATTAAGTTTTAAATTTATTTTAAATCTGTCAAATATAAATAAAAAAATTATTTAAATATAAATATTACGAATAATAGCACATCTTTCGGATTAGAGATAAAATCATCGCGCAAAGGGTTTATAGTGTTTATACCTAGATAAACGACTGCTTCGACTGACTGAGGTCTGGGAACTCGATGATATTCTGGGTTATTATAAAGAATCGGTAACTTGTGCTTTTATTTTAACAATATCGGTTTTATTTAGATGTATTTTTTTTTTCATAAAGATTTATAGAAGTAATATAATTTGACAGTTTTTATTTATATATTATATTTTTATCTGACCGTACCGAAGTAGAGAATTTTGAAACTTGATAGTAATGTAAAATTTAAATTACAATATTATGCGAAATTATATAATTAGTAACTATTTTAGGTAGGTACTAAATTTGTACTTGGAGAAAGTAATATCGATTTTTACAAGAAAACTCGAAAAGTAAATTAATTTACTTCCTATTTACTGATGTAAACATTAAACCAAGAAAACAAATAAATAGTAGTTTGTGCAACAAGAGTGGATATAGACAATCCACTAGAGTTGTACAGTAAATTTTTTCTACGACCCACTGACTAAAATCTACAAATTAAAATAAATTATTTTAGGTTATTTAGACAAAATAACTAATTTTAAAATAATTTACGAATTTTACTAATTTAAAAAATAAACATAAAAAAAATAAATTTAATTAGTCCCCGGCCTAGATTCGATCCCGGACTTTTCTCGTGGAAGGCAGATGCTCTGTCCTCATCTTCACCGTCACTTTTAGGATTTCAGTTTTAATACTCGTAATTAAATTAGTATCATGTAGTTTGATTAAAATTTATTTTTTTTAAATGTAGACCACATAAAAACAAAAATGCTAGTATTTATCGAGTCTACACAAAAATAACTCATTTAAATGTATATTTAATATCGATAACTAAAAAATATACTGACAATTAGTTTGACAGGATTGTCACTTCTTTAAAAAAATTTAAATAATAGTAGTTGGGTGACCAAAATATGAACTGTGATTTGTGGATTTCATTTTTTTGAATACGAAATATATTCGTTTAGTTGAACGCAATAGCATACTTTTTCGTTTTGTAGTCTGTGCGTAGATTAGCTAATATACATGTGGGCGTAGAAAAATAATTTTGGACAGAGTCAAACTTACTACTTAAGGTTTATTTGACGCAAATATCAATTCTTCGAAGGTTTAAATGCACAGTGTTTGCAACTCATTTTTTGGTGAGTAGATGCACCTTACACGGTCAGTGTTACGATAGTTAGAGTATACCTATAGAAGGTTATTTGGTTTCCTCAGAATCATATAATAATTCTTAGTTCTAACAGTATAATGATAATGTTTATGATTAGAAGAGCGAAGAGAGAAGTACCTAGTATTGCAATAAATGAATTTCATAAAAGAGTATCCATTTACAATTAAAATAAAGGGTGAAAATGATGTTATAAATAAAATTGCGTAAATTAGGTTTTTAATGTGTAATTTAAAGAATAAACAACCCACATGTTTTAAAACAGTCTGTATAAAATAAACCAGTTCTATCACCACTATTCGTTAGCTTAGTATCTTATAAGTCTGTATATTAAACAATTTTGAAATCAATGTAAACCTACACCTAAATTATGATAATTTTTTTTGGGGTTTGCATCATTCTCTAATTAAAAAAAAAATTAATTTCTTGGCAACACTAATATTTTTTAATACATTTTAGGGTTAAATACAGTATTACCAAACCATTCCAAAAATAAAATAAAATACAGTGTGTTTCATTTAAAAAAACATACATTTTGATTTGCCAGACACCATATTCAATATTCAAAAATATTTTTAAAATATGTATTTTTCAAATCCATATAATTTTTATTTAAAACTTTTTTTGCGTGTCTACAACAAAAATTCAAATATTGAACAATTAAGCACTAATGGGATGATATCCTGTATAAATTATATTATTATTAATGAAAATTTCTTAGAATGTGGTACTTACCGGTTTGGGTTCTTGGGAAAACGAAAGAATGTTTTCTTGCAGGTATAACCCTTATTAAAACAGCTTCTGACAGCACAGACAGAATGATGTCTTTTTTTTTCACTCATTCTACTCACAGTTAACGAGTCACCAAAAATAATAACAGTACCTTTAACTTAACACAACAGGCAGCTCAAACAAAATCAACGAAATGATACGCACGGCTCAATCCTTACCTAAGTACGACTCTGAACGCGAAAGCCGTCTTTTTCGTCCGAAGGAGGAGCTTAAGCAATGCTCGAGGGAATCGACGCAAACCGTTGCCGCCAAGAGAGTGTTTTAGCTGTATTGTATAAGCTGTGACTGAATAGACAACCTCAGTCGCGGAAGGTACTATAAAGCACAGATTCGACCGAGAATGCGTTAGGACTAAACCGCGAAAATTCAAATCGGTCGGTCTGACAGACATAACGTTATCGGCGGAAGGTTAAACTTGTATGAATTGGACAGTCTGAACGGTGTTTTTGTTTTTGTTTTTTTTGTATGGACGTACAGTGTATGAGCTGACTAGTATGATAAGTTTTTTTAAACATTGTAAAAATGTAAAACAAATACTTCATTGAATAATAAATTCTATTCTATTTTCTTCTATTCTACTGACACCAGTTGTAATTTTAAAAAAGCATACGACGAATGTATTTAGAAAGAGTCCAACACATTTAGTAATTTAATAAAGTGTTATATCAATACTTTTAACCCTTCATGAATAAACGTTTTTTTTTTATTGCAGTCACAGATAAGATTAATTAAAAAAGTTAATCACTCTTGTTAGATCTTTAAAGAATATTTCACAACATTTATAAAATTATACAGCAATAGTTTTATAATAGACTTCTTTCAAAACTCCATATTGTCCTTAGGGCTCTTTCCGCACTATTATTGTTGTACTGTATCCTTTTATTTATTTTCGTAAAAAGTAATTTTTTTATCTCCTTTGTGATATTTTGGCTTGAAATTGAGGTTTATTATTTAATTACGCGGTTAAAGTGGCATTTTTGAATATCTTTTATTAGTTTTGTGTAGTGTTAAGTCCTAGGTACAATAAAAGACATTTTTGCATTGGCAAATGGAAATGTGATCAATGTATTTAGCAGATGTTATATTTATTACAAGAATTATGTCTAGAAATCTAAACCTACTTAAGAATTATGTAAATAGAGACCTGTATATTTATATACAGGAAGTCCAGCGACGGGCAGACACTATCTCTGTATCTGACAAAAAAATTAATGTTATTTGTTAAAAATTGTTAAATAAACAGGTTATGATCTTCCCATATAAAATATTCTAAGAGTTCTAATATTTCCGTTAGGATCGGAAATTAATATCAAATTTCTTATTTTATATGAGATGCCACTTCTATTATTTCTAATACTGATGGAACATGAAATGTTGCTAATTTGGAATAACCTGTACCTATTGCTCATTACGTCAGAGACCGTGTTTCAGTCGAAAAATTTAAAATAAATAATTTGAAAATTAACCCTATTAAATTGTACCTTTACCTAACATTTATGACATTACTGGCTGAGTTGGCATCGGATATATTTTCAAATGTAGAAACTGAAAATTAGCCCTATTAAAATTTGTGACGTTACTGGCTGAGTTGGCATGGAGTTTAATTTCAAGTGCAGGTTTCAAGGCATTTTTAAACATATACCCAATCTCAACGAACTTAGGAACTCTTCTGTCATGCGATATTTTAATCGTTACTCTTTTTAGCTGGCACAACAATTATTTACATTTCTTTATTCCTTACTGCGTGCGAGCCAGTATGTTTTAAGGACATTTTAAAAACTCACTTTAAAAATGAAGAGATTAATAATTTTCTCATGGGTCCCCTCTTCAGATCTTGACCAAATATATATGAAACTTTTCATTTTATAACAACAAAAGAAACATAGAAATTAAACAACGTGGTAAATAATTATCGCTTAACACACATAAACAATATTCCAACGAATTGAGAATATTCTCCCATTTTGAAGTATGTTAAAAAAATAGTTAATAAAATGCAAAGTAGGGCGTGAACCTATATTATAAAGTTAAATAAATGATAGACAAAGCTATTTTAGAGGGTTTTATGAATAAACATTGTGGTGCTCTCGGGAATCTCGATTTTAAATCGGAGGAAGAGTATTCTATTCAATTTAGAATGAAAGCTAATCAAAATGAAACGCATGAACGACACGCTAATGTTATTAATGACTTTCTTCAAACGTTTTCTAGTTTTTCGAAAACTAACTTGATAATTCGGAAATAATTTCCGTCGTTAAAACGCCTCTTGATCCGAAAAGGTACATGCGTGTCAACATTTATCGTTCAATAGAAAAATTGTTAAATACAAAACGCTTCGTATTCTAAGACCAAAATAGATTTAGAAATCAAAAGATTCAACAAAGACACTATTCGAAACAACAAACTCTTGTCGGAAGGGTATAAAATGGTTTTTACCAATTTTTTAACCAAATTTGTCGCTTGGTTTGTCAGATATAGAGTGTACCTCGCATCGTTAAACAGCCTATATATGATTTATTTTGATAACCGAAAGACCCTGTTAAAAGGATTCAAAATTAAAATAAAATATGTACCAAGTAAAAGCAACAATTTTCAAGTAAATGTAGTAGTATTTTATAATCTTGAGAGATGCAGATTCCATCTTTGGATAATTTATATTGAAAATGGTAACATAAAAGGTTTTCTGTCTAATTGTGTGTAACCACTCATAGTCGGCTGACAAAATGAATAAAATATCGAACATATTATTCCTGGGCGAAACGCAAATGCCCCCTATTTTGCACTCCCCTAATTAAAATAGCTTGTTGCAAATGACACTAAATCGAATAAGATGTCAGATCACAAGCAGCATCTCGTGGCTATAGCGCTAATGATTGCCGAAAAATAACTAATTCATATTTTATGTTATATCTTTCTGAATAAGGACCTTGAACTTTTTTCATCTTTTTTTCATATAGAATCAATTCTAAAAGTGTATGACTGACTTCCAAACTTAAACATCGTGTAAACTTTCTGTTTGATCAATATAAAACTTGCGCCGGTCCTGTCCGAGTCAGAACCGTTATGCGCATAAGCTCCGACACACTATTATCTCTTATGGTTTCACTTTTGATGTACGGAATTGGCTTTCTATAGTATTTCTATGATTCTACCATGGTTTTAAAGTACTATGTTTATAAAAATTATATAATATGTTTTTTGAACAGAAATGTGTAGAGATATTTCGTCAAACTCTGCCCACAATGCGTCGGAGTAAGAAACAACAAACTAGATTAAAAGTGAATAGTATTAATGGAATTAATCAAATTATTAACAAGAATATTGCTGATTTGCTAAAATACAATATTTTAGTTTAATAAAGTAAATTTTTTATTGTCCAAAATGTAGAACTGACAATTCAGTATTTAAAAATTAATTTTTCAAAAAGATGACAATTTTATTGTTTTGGTGCTGGACCTGCCAACAAAGGGTAATTTTTACAGCAGAAATGTTGGGAAAAACTAGAAAAAGAGTGATGCAGCAATATAGATACATTCGGGATGTTATAAGCTAAAAACTGTTCAATGAAAATGATCAGTTTATTTTAGATCATTTTATGAATTTATTAATAGGCTAAACTTTTGTTTGTGCGTAATTGGAAAAAGGCACACCCGGTCGACGTTTCGAAACTCGTGCGCGCAAATTTTAAAACGTCGGCCGAATGCGCTCGCTTCACGCGCTCTCCTCGGTAGTGGTGAGTGTAGTGGGTAAATGGGAGAAGCGAAGCGTGATCTTATAATGTAAGTGGCAAAATGTCGGCCGGGCGCGCTCGTTTTCCTCTGTAATGACTAGGTGGTGGTTAATGGGTGGGTGGGTGGTGGATGGAAAGAGCGTAGCGTGATCTTGTAATGTGGAAAAAATGCGCGTTCGGCCAACGTTTCAAAATTTGCGCGCGCGAATTTTGCGTTTCGCCCACGAATATTAGGTTCAATATTTTTTACATTTTATCAGCCGACTATGAGCCACTACTTACATTTAGACAAAAAAACCCTTCATGTTACTATTTTCAATATAATTTATCCAAAGATGGAATCTGGATCTCTCAAGTTTCTAAAATACTACTACATTCACTTAAAAATTGTTGTTTCTACTTGGTACATATTTTTTTTTTATTTTGAACCCTTTTAACAGGGTCTTTTGGTTCCATAATAAAAGATAGTCGCTGCTTACTAGAAACATTCTGTATAGTCTAAACCAATATATGGATCGTTTTCGATCAATTAAATACAAAGATTTAAAGTTTTTAGTCTATGATAACATTCCACATCTGCACATTGCAAACATATTTTATAGATAATAAGATTAATTTTATAAATCATTAATTTGGTAGTAATCTCAGTTATATTAATTTTTATATATTTAAAATAAATTATATAGGCTGTTTAATGTTCATGCATTTCATTTTGATCAGCTTTCATTCTAAATTGCATAGAATTCTTTTTAGAAACGTCGGCCAGGCGCGCTCGGTTTTCTCGCTTGTCTTTGTAGTAGTTATGAGATGGGTAAGAGGAGCGTAGCATGATCTTATGATGTAGGCGCTTTGCTTTGCTCGCTCTCCTCTGAAGTGGTTAGAAGTTGATTGGGAGGAGCGTAGCGTGATATTTAGGAGAAACTGTTGCCATAGAAACGATTGGCATGCTAAAGACTAAACAAAAACTCAAATCCCGTGGTGAGAAAATGACTAGTTGCCAAGTTATAGATGATTTCATTTTCACTTCAGTTTATATTAGGATATGTTAGGAGTTAATCTAAATCGAAGAGGCAACTACGCATTTCCTCACCACCGGATTTATGTTTTTGTTTAGGTAACTTTACGATAAATGTTCCTATGACAACGGTTTCTCCGTAAACGATTCCAGCCAATGTGAGAATTAAATGACCTATAACTTGCCAACTATACATTTCCTTACCACGGGATTTCGGTTTTTGTCCAGTCGTTACCATGACAAGTATCTTTAGGGTAATAGTTTCACCTTAACTGATTTCGTCTAAACTATAGTGAACATTAAATGAAATTGGTAACTATGCATTTCATCACCACGAGATTTGGGTTTCTGTTTACTGGTTACCATGGTAATAGTTTTACGTAACTAATTTTGTCTAAACGAAATTTGACCCTATTAATATATTTATATAATATTTAAGTTTCTTTTTAGGGAGAAACAGACACGTTGTGCGGATTAACGAATCTGTAATAACTAAAAGGAAATACAATTGTGGTCGGTGTATTCAGGAAAAATAGATTCTCGGAATCTACGACATTACGCAAATGCAGGTTATGTTACATATATAGAAAAACAGGAAACAAACAACTTTGAAACCAATAATTCGCCACATTGTTTGTCCAGGATCTGAAATTTGTACTGCAATGATTGCAGGTCGTATAAGTCGCCCTGTATGACCGGGTAGCGGAGAATTTAGTTATGTTGAATGAGTCACATAAAATGATTTTGTAACATTGTATTTCTAGAAATTACTCAAAAATGTCTTGTGAAATGTCAATAAGTTATAAAATCTTACAAAGGATAACTGTTTAATTTTATAAACAATTGTATAAGCTGATGAGAACAGATATTGTTCTTTGATTTGTGTTGGGGGTCGGAAAGCGATGTTTGATACAGATTCTGGTATTTTATCACAAAATTCTATTATTTTTATTTAAATAAACAAACCTTAAAGTATAAAAATTTACGAGTTTACAAATAAGTAATGTCTTTTTACATATTAAAATACTTGGCACATATGTCACAATATTTGATTAAAAATATGCAATTTTTGAGAGTTTAACATTTAATTTCTCGCTTAATCGTGGATAATCTTCAATTTTTTTTTTAATTTTCATGGTATATATTTTCTCTACTTTCGAATATTACAAAAAATATTTAGAAATTCTTATGTCTTTTAAGTCAAATGTAACCAAAATTAAAAAACATTGTTAACGTTAATACATTTTCTGTGTTTTTCGAAGATCACTGTCCTTTTCTCCTTACTTTTTCCCGCCGCTACCCTCTTTAATTCTGCTTTTAGACTGTTCAAATCTGATACATTCCTGGCTGTTTAATCTGGTTTATTTTCTTTTTTTATATTCAACAAGTTTACCTTACTTTTCTTTCAGATATTTTTATTTGCATCCCCGACACGTAAAGTCTCTTAATATTTAATAAGCCATATATATTTTAAACCATTACCTTTTCCTTTTTTTGCAAAATCCACAAAATTTACATTTTCTTTTAAAAATTTCTCAATTCCCGTCAGACAATTCTTTTTAAAATGGCACGATTTTTTTTAATAATTTCCAATTCTTAGGTCATTACCGGTTAAACGTTGGTTAACCAATTTTGATATCCACAAAAACAATACGTCATTAAATTAATTCTGAGAGAAATATATAAATATATCGATGCCATCTATATCGTTTTCTTGCAAAATAAAATAAAAGTTTCTCTAATAATATTTTAAAAATTTCAAATCCATGCAATGAAATCTAATTATTAACAAACTCTGCCAATACACATCTCTTTGAATGCACTCTGATGTTGCTTTTGTAAGAGATAATGCTATCTTTGATTTATTTATCTAGAAGTCTGGTCATTATATCTACACGTCTATTAATTTCATTTACGAATCATGCTGCTATTCAACTAAATGTTTTTCCAATTTTTTTAAACAACTTCCTTTTTCGCTTGTATACCAGGTGTCCGCCCTAAAAGTTGAAAGTAAATATCTTCATAGTCACACTATCCTAAATGTCCCCAAAATAAACCGCTTACAGAGGATACTGTACTAATCTTATAACAAATGGCGAGAATTTTACGATATTAATATACAGGTTAGGAAAAAAGAATACGAGCCATATGGAGTGGTTACGCCCATCTCCATTATCTATGTCAAGTAGTATGATAATAGTATCAGGTCGGTGAGCATGCATCGTAGTTGAATTGGTCAACATGTATAATACGTTTTAATTGTTGCAGTAAAGCCACTTAGTTTTAGTATTTTATTTTTATATTGCCGCTCTTGGTTTACGTTAAAGAGGAAATAATTACAAATGACAAAATGGTATTGTGGGGCTAATTCTCTTGACAATATATTTATTTATTGGGGCGTATTAAAATCAGTCATTTCAACACCAACGTTCGACAATTAAGAGAATTACTAAAAATTCAAAAGGGAAATCAACCTCTCAAATATGTATTTGTCCAGTAGACAGTTGGATAGTGTCCGATATAATTGTTCCATTTTCGTACAGAAGCAGAAGTTATTATAGGGACCGTGCGTGAAATATAGAGGCAGCACTACTGCCGAAGTTAGCCCTCTCTAGTGTTTAATTTTAGAATTAAATGGGGTAAACATTGCAAGTAAATAATAAAGAATATTTTTTAAAATATTAAATATAGTTAAATATAGATACCGGCCCGTACCAAACAATCGGGTACATGGTCAAAATGATATAAAATGTAAAACATTATTAAAATCTGGACATGTAGATACATTTTAAGCAAAAAGATTTATATGGCTAATTGACAATAAATTGTAAAGTTGTACCTTAAACAAGTGTATCCAATGTCAAAATATCGGTATTTAGTAACACTGAATTTAAAAGTATTACAATAACATTTAAAAAATGTAAATTAATAAAAAAGATTGGGAATAATAATAATTCTTTTTAGATTTATGTTAGTCGAAATGTCATTCATCCACTGACGTTTATGAGACGCCCAATGATATACATATTATAGATTGCTCACCCATCTATAAAAAAATTACGAAAAGCGGGTTGCAATGTGCCTTTCCTAGTGCTCACTAAAATAGAGCCGTTCTAGCCCAAATGTGTTTTAATATAAAATTTTAGTATTTTAATCTTTAGAAAAAGAAAATAATTAAATTTTTACTTCAAGACACGTTATTATGTATTTGGAAAGTTGAGTTTCCATGTAGTTAAATAATATTAAGAGATCTAAACAATTTTTAAAACAGATGGATATAAATAATTTTAGACTACTCTCATTTCAGAAAATACAATTTTGAAAAGGAAATGTAAACAACTTTGATATGAGATATAAATAACTTTGGTGAGAGTTGTAATTGGACACATCTATTATTCTGAATAATGTTTAATGGTAATGTCACTAAAAAAATTTACAAAAATCACTGGATTTTTAATATTTTAAAGTTTGTTGCAGTCTCTTTTGATAGTACTTGTAATGTACGTATTATTTATGATTTGTTTATTTTAGTAATAAATGAGAAATAGTTAATAAATGGTAAAGAGGGCTATGATATTTTTGTCAAATTGGACATACTTATTTCATAGTAACATTCTACGTTAGTTTTAATCAACAGAATAAACCATTAATTATCTGTAAAATTATATTTATATAAAATGTTCATTTAAATATGTAAAAATCTTAATGACAATAAAACACTAAAGACTCTAATTTCTAAACCGGTTCTGTAAATACTCAAGTGTTCAAAATTGATACAAAGCTAGATAAAAAAAAACTTTGCCCAGTGAAATACGCTTTTCGTCATCTGATTTACATGGATAAGCAATCTATGTAATGTAATTATGTATATCATTGGGCGTGAGACACAATTCTGCTCTGTGAAAATTTATAAAATTTCTTTACTATTGAATGAAATCCAGGTTTCCAAAGTAATGTGTTCGTACATCCACGGATGCAACAAGTTTTTTCGATAATGATATTACGAAAATAATTCGACTTTATTTAATTAATAATTATTAAACAATAAATGCCATATAAAATATTAATAAATACCCCCCATAAAGTTCAAATTTTTTTCACCAGTTAGCGTTAAAGTCTTGACGCACGGCCCCTATTATTATTATTATTTTTTAAATAATGTAATCCGAACACTGCAATACAATATTTTATTAATATTAATATCTTTTAACGGTCTGTTACATTACAACGCGTTCATGCCATATAAACTAGCAAAGCTGATATTATTCGTTTCCGGTTTCTTCTAATGCTAACTCTTTGTAGTTTTCACAGGCACTTGTGCATCGCGTATTGACAAACGTTCAGTGACCGACACTATATTACGTATTTGTGAGAAGTCTTAGTTTTGTACCTCCAATGGATCATTTATTAGGTATGCAACGTCACTAAATTTTACGTAACACAGTTATTTTCTTTCATACTATAGACCTGATAGTGACCTAAGACCAAAACTAGTTGTCATTATAAATATTATTAATACACTTTCGATAATTCACCCTGTTACGAGTAAAATAAAATCTCTCCCATAGGAGTCACCCTTGGACCACTTCTGACTAACCTCTTAATCTCGGGGAAAACAAAAAAAAACAACGTCCTTTTTAAGTCCTTTGCTTTGATTGTTACCGTTAGATCCGTATATTACGTCCCTTATTTTTTTAATTTTTTCACTAATATCACTTACAAAGAACAATAATGTACGGGAAATAATCTGGCCTTACAGGAAATACCAATTATGTATATAAAAGACTTTTATATGACTTGACTTTTATTAACTGACATATATATTTTTTCTCAATCTATATACAAGGTGACAACAACAACAACTACTAAATAACAAGTGTATAAAACTTAACATCATCCACCCCGTGAAGACTTGCATTCTTCACTATCCGTAGCAATTAGACACAATTTTGAGACTGGTCGCTTATAGGTGCCTTTCTTTGTTGAAACTGAAACGACTCGTACGACACTATCTTTACCAGGGTATGTCTCTAATATTCTGCCCATCAACCATTCATTTCTCGGTGCCTTCTCATCGACTATAATAACGACATCGTCAACATTAAAGTTCCTTGACTTAGAACACCACTTCTGACGACTAACTAGAGTTGGACGAAACTCCAATATCCATCTCTTCCAGTAGGAATTTGCTAAAGTTTCGGCAAACAACCACTGCTTTCTACTGATGACGTCACCAGGATTCTCGCTCAAAGCTATCGTACCAGATCTAAGTAGCAAGAAATGATTTGGAGTTATTGGTACTAGTTTGTTAGGGTCTACAGAAATATGGGTAAGTGGTCTTGAATTGACGGTATACTCAGCTTCGGTTAAAAGAGTTTGCAGTACTTCTTCCTTGGGATGAGCTGTCTTCAGAGTTACTTTTAGAGCAGTTTTAATCGAACGAACCATACGCTCCCAGATTCCGCCCATATTCGGGGCTCCAGGAGGGTTGAACTTCCAAGTCACACCCTTAGAAGATAGTTCATCATTTCTCCTGTGATTATCTAAATTCTGGATATACTCCCTTAGTTCTCGTTCAGCCCCTACGAAGTTTGTCCCGTTATCAGTAAAAATTTCTACAGGTTGTCCCCGCCGAGCCATAAATCTTCGTATCGCGAGGATAGTCGAGCTTGTGTCCAGAGATGCAGCTATTTCAATATGCACTGCTCTTATTGTTAAGCAGGTAAAGAGAACCCCATACCTCTTTTTATTTCTTCTGCCTACTGTTATGGTGATGGGACCAAAGAAGTCTATTCCAACATAACTAAATGGAAACACGTAAGGTTCTAGCCTTTCTGGTGGTAGAAGCCCCATTTCTGGCGCAATAGGTTTCGCTTTTCGGATTTTACAATCTCTACAGTTTTTAAAAGACTTCTTTACGGCTGAACGTGTATGCAGTATCCAGTAGGTTTGCCTTATATTGCTTATAACGGTTTCCACTCCTATATGACCTGCTTCTCTGTGAAAATTGTCTATTAATTGTTGGGTAAATCTATGTCGGTCATCCAAAATAATAGGATATCTCATATCATAACTCAGATTTAGTTTAGAACTATCAGGAAATCTACTTTGAAGACGAATTATACCTTTTTTGTCCAAAATAGGAGATAGTTTAAACAAGCGACTATTTTTCCTAACTTCATTTTCTTTCTTTAAATCCATTAGCTCTTTCGCAAAACTATCTCTTTGACATTTCTGGATTAAAAGTATTATAGCTGTCTCTAGTGTTTCTACATCTAAAATCAAACTGGATTTCCTGTCTTCCTTGCTTAACTTAATCATATTTACAAAATGTACAATCCATGCAGTTGCTCGTAGGAGTCTTCGATATTTAGAAAATCTATATACATCTGGAAGTTCTAATTGATTATCTTGAATAATATCAACAAGTAGGCAACAATCTTCTATTTCACATTTGGGTTCACTGGGCCAATATTCGTTTGCACGTTTTAAGAATGCTGGACCTAAAAACCATTTACTTCTAGTATTCAAGTCTAAATCTTTGACTTCTTTGGTAGCTAGGTCGGCCACATTTTGATCTGAAGGTACCCAGTGCCACTGTTTAACATTAGTGTTTTCCTGGATCTCTCCTACCCTACAGGCTACAAACATAGGAAATCGTCTACTCTCGGACCTAATCTGTTTCAATACAACTAAGGAATCTGTCCAAAAGTAAACTGACTGGACTTCGTATTCTATCTCACTACAAACTGTTTTTGCTAATCTGCATGCTAGAACTGCCCCTTGAAGTTCTAGTTTTGGTATTGTTTGCTGAGCGATTGGAGCTACTTTAAACTTGGAAGTGACGAAACTAGTGAAGATCTCTGAAGAATCTACAAATCTTATGTATGCAACAACAGAGTAAGCTTTGTCGCTTGCATCTGAAAAGACATGTAGATCTACTCTATTTTTAGGTGGCGGTCTAGGAAAATAACATCTATTTATTTTAATTGGCGATACGGAACGTAGATCATTTAGCCACTGCCTCCAAGTTGGAAAGAGGCTGTCTGGAATTTCTGCATCCCATTCTACATTATATCTCCATATATTCTGCATTAATATCCTCGCTTTTACCATCAGCGGAGCTAGAAATCCTAGAGGATCAAAAACGGACATCACAATTCTCAGAACTTCACGTTTACTTGGAATCTTGGAGCAGTCAATCAGATCGTTGGGGATTTTCTTGAAATTTAAGGTGAAAACAAACTCATCTGTACGAGGGGACCAGGATAAGCCAAGAACTCGTTCAATTTTATCTGTGTCCATATTCATAGTAGACATATTACCACGAATATCTTCTGGAATTGATGAGATTACTGCAGATGAATTACTTATCCATTTTTTCATTTCAAATCCACTTGCTTTATGGACATGAATAACATGCTGGACCTGTTTGATGGCTTCTGCTTCAGAATCGCATGAGTCCAAGTAGTCATCGACATAATGCTGCTTGGTAATAGCTCTTATAATATTAGGAAAATCGGCTTGAAATATCTCAGCATTTTTGTTTTTCACGAATTGTGCTTTGGAAGGAGAGGATATAGCCCCAAAAATCATGACGTTCATGTGGTAAACATCGGGTTCTTGATTTTTATTTCCTCCACGCCAAAAGAAACGTTGACTGCACCTGTCTTCTTTCCGGATGACCACTTGGTGAAACATTTCTTTTATATCTCCACTAATCGCAATTCTACCCTGACGAAAACGCCATAATACCGCAATTAGTGGAGGCACATAATCTGGGCCTTGAAACAGGAAGTCGTTTATGCAGTAACCGTGCGATTTTGCTGCAGCGTCAAATACTAGCCTAATTTGGCCTGGTTTGTTTTCATTCCAGACGGCAAAGTGGGGTAAATACCAATCTCTAGGGTTTTCTGTGACTTGCCACTTTTCCAGTTTGGTAGCATAATCTTTATGTAGATAATCTTTAAACTTTTGGCAGTACTGCTTTGCAAATTCTTTATCTCTGTCCATTTTTCTTTCCATACATAAAAGACCTTTTAAGGCATTACTTTTACTATCTGGAAAAGTAACGTCTTCATGCTTGTAAAGATGACCGATTTCAAAACGATTGCCAATGTACTAAAGAGTTTTCTCCATAATTTTAACTGCTTTCTTGTCTTCTACAGATTTAATACCACCCTTGGATTTTATACCAAAGTCTTCTAGCTTGAAACTGTTTTTTACCAAAAGGTGAAGTTCTTCATCAGGCTCAGTATAGGAAGAACTTTCATTTACAACTCCATGAACAGTCCATCCTAACTTAGCGTAAGATAGAATAGGTTGGTTCAACCGAGACTGAATAACTTGCCGTGGAACAATTAAACCGCAATTATCTTGTCCAATCAAAAGTTTAGGTTTCGCATCTTGTAAACGTCTTAAAATAGACAGGTCAAGGTGGTTAAACTGTTGAGACAGTAAAACAGCATCAAGGTTCTGATGAGGTAAGTTCAAATTTTTCACCGTTCTGACATTATTAAGTTTATAAAATTTTGGCTTTTTATTGAAGTTGGCAGCGATTTGAAAGGAAACTAATTGTGACGTGTCTTCGAAATGAGTTATGTCATTTGTCCATTGGTAACATAAAGGAATTTGTGGACCATGAAGTTCTATTTTTTCTGCTAGCTCTTCTTCGATCATAGTACACGTCGAACCTTCATCAAAAAGAGCATAGGTATTGATTTCTCGACCATCTGCTCGGAGTATCACTGGCGCTATCCTCAGTAAAACCTTTTCAGATCGGTTTGTAACATTGGCACAAAAATCTGATACTGGTGTAGGTATTGATGGACTGTGGATTTCTTCGGAAGTCTCTTTATTATTAGTGGATCGCTCGAGATGTAGAAGATGGTTATGTCTACCTTTGCAACCGTTAACACCACATCTGCCTTTTTTGTTGCATCTTTTAAAAGTATGGCCGTCCTTTAGACAAAGCAAACATAGTTTTAAAGTTAAAATACTTTGCCGACGTTGCTCCGCCGTTTTATCCAGAAACTGTTTACAGTCTTTGATATTATGAGTGTTCTTACATAAGAGACAGTTATCAGTCTTTTTAATTTCATAATCTTTTAGCGTCATTACAGATTGTTTTCTAGAACATTTGTTTCTTTGGAAAGGATTACAAGTAGCAGCTAATACACCTACTTCTGCTTCATACCATTCTGTAAAATCTGCCAACGACGTAGATTTACCATTATTATCAGACTCATATTTAAATTTACCCCAGTTGTATTTCTGCATCGGGGGTAGTTTCTCAACTAAATTCTGTAGCATTTCTGGATTAAACAAATACTCTGGGACGTTAATGTTTCTAATAGTAATGACCATATTATTTAAAGCATTTAAAAAGGCAATAGAACTCTCAATGTTTTCTTCCTTTAATACATTAAATTTTCTAACTTTATCCATTAATGAGAGGATTATCCAATCTGATCTTCCAAAATTGGTTTCCAGTATTTTTATAATTTTCGGGACATTTTCAGGCATAGTCAACAAAGCTTTCACTGTTTCTCTGGCTTTACCTTTTAATGAACGATCTAATCTTATCAAATTATCGTATTCAGTGAGTCTGTATTGCTGAGTAGATCTTTTGAACTCATTAATAAAGATAGGCCACTCAGTAATGTCACCAGAAAAATGAATCAATTCACGCATTTTTTGTTGGATTAACAGGGTATTTGTGTTGGTGGAATTTTGAACGCATTGTTTAGCTATATTTAACAACAAATCAGTGTCGCCTCTATTTCCTCCCGCAACGAAACCTGAAGTGCCTTGTACAGGTGAATCTTGTTTTATATCTACACTTTCCACCCATTTATTCAGGTAATCAGAGTCTTCGTATAAATTTACCTCCTGACTAACTGATTCAATCTCATCTTCACTGTCAATTTCTTGGGTTAATAACTGTTGTTCAACCTCAATAATCTTCAATCTGGTATCACGTCGCATTTCAAGAAGTTTATGTTCCTCTTCTTCAAATTGCTTTTGCTGTTGCAATTTTTTTAACTCGAGGTTTAACCTTATAACTTCTGACTTCCTAGACTTTTTTGAATAACCATCTATTGATTTAGCAATACTTGAGTTTGCTCTCTGTCTTTCAGGAACAAAATTTATTCTCTCCGACCTTAAGCTTTGAACACGTTCTTTCTCGGCGAGATTGATGGCTGTCAAACTATTTGAGTTCTGATTTAACTGCTTTCCCAAATGAGGAGTACTTTTAGCTCTGGTACTCTCCATTACAATAAATTCAACCTCAGGAATGACTTTTTCGCCCGGCACCCGCTTAGAACTTAACTCTTTTAGTCGCTCACTTCGCCGAAGGTCGGTACCTTGCAGCGCTTTTTTTCCAATTGGAATGTCTTCCATAGCGCATTCAGTAGCTCGAAAGGACCAAACACTGTACGGGAAATAATCTGGCCGTACAGGAAATACCAATTATGTATATAAAAGACTTTTATATGACTTGACTTTTATTAACTGACATATATATTTTTTCTCAATCTATATACAAGGTGACAACAACAACAACTACTAAATAACAAGTGTTTAAAACTTAACAAATAATATATAATACAAATTAGCCTAAAATGTTACAAACTAAAAATTTACAAACTACTGCAACGTGTGTCTCTCATATGATATTTACTTCGCGCCAACTTTACTAACTCTACATATGACGTCAGCGCCGCCGTGGTGACTTATTTATCACGTTGCTGTCTTTGATCTGTGACATATTGCCGTCATAATCACGGCACCAGCAAGTCATAAATTTGGCGATTTCGACGAAAATTGTGACGTTTATTTCACGTGTCTGTGCTAGCTGGGTTAGGACGGCTCTGAAGATGGCTTTAGTAAGATGAAAGCGCTTAGCTGAATTTTTTAATAAAAATTTTCAATTTTTTACACACTTTTGTACCTTTTCCACTTTTATTTCATCAGTAGTATGTAAACCTTTTTCAGTCTACTTAAATAATAATTAATTTGTTATTATTAAAATTACATAATTTAGGCAAATATCCAACACAATTTTTTGTTAACTATTAACAGATTCTCTTTAGTATTAACAAATTGTTCTTCAAGTGTAGTAATTTAAACTATAACGCGCATTTTTCTCGAAAGAGGACTGTTTCAGGAACATTATCCATCAAATTCTACTCTATCGCCCTAATATACCATTATTAAATGCCTGTCTACCTTCCGCAGATATATTTAGATTTTGTATGAAGAAAAATTATACCAGCTATTCTAAAATTACAGATGCTAAATAATGGCAAATTGGTTTAAAATCAATGCACTATTCCCTTTTTATGATAAAACAAGCATTAGACACCAATCCTTCGTGTCCTCAACTAAACGTTAAAGCAAACAGAGATCAAGATAAAAAGTGTTTAAGAAAAAAGTTGAAAATTCCTGGAAAATCTGTTGAAGCTTTTTTTTATATTTTTAACAATTTGTTGATTCTAAAAGCATTCTAGGCACTAGGGTAAAAATACATCAGCCACAAAATGACTTTAGTAGAAAATCCCTTTTCATCCTGTTGTACGTTATATTTCATTTGTCGCATATGTCTCATGTGTCATGTATTAAATACATTTTCCTTACTAAAAGTTTTAACAACGCTATTTGTTATGTAGTTTTTTTTAGAAGATTTATTATATGGCTTTAGCAAATGCAAACGAAAGGGAGTATAGCTTTTTATTAACGTATAGTTCATGGTCAACAAGCGTGATTAATGATTTAGCAAACAACGTCTCCCTAGGTAGGTTTTTAGACCTTTTTAAAAAAATATATTTTATTTGCTTAAATACAATAATTTAATTGTACCTTACTAGATAATAATTAGGCAAATAATGAAAAACAACTTTAAAACTATGAATCTATATCAACTAATGATAATATTGTGATAATTTTTTAGAAACTCAATTGCAACTTGGCATATTATTAAAGAAAATTAACCCATGTTACTACTTCCTTCTTAGCTGTAAAATTACAGAAGGTATTTTTAGGATTAGAACTTTCTTAATCTACTTCGGTACTTTCTTTTTTGGTCGTTATTTTTGATTTTATAAATTGCTTTTTAATTCCAATATATGCAATGGTTGTAATACAGATAATTTCCAAAATTGGTACTGTATACTGATAGTCCTTTTCTTCTGTCATAGATTAAATTTATAGGCAAATTTAATAATTTCATAGAGATTTTCGTACTTATTTTTAAAAATTAGTTTTAAATTTTGGATGTCTAAAAATTGATCTTCTTTATATTAAAACAGATTTTTAGTTCTACGCAGTGGCGGCTCGTAGCCTAATCTTCGAGAAGACTCACTGTCTCTAGAATTAGAAATAAACCTTGTTAGTTAATAAACCCATTTACAAAAGATTTTGTAGTATTCCACACACACAAGCACGCACACACCCACGCATACACCTACACACACACACACACGCACGCACGTACTCACGTACGCACGCACACACACACACTTGCACGCACGCACATACGCACACACACACACAAACACGCACACACGCACACACGCACACACACACAAACACACACACACACACATGCACGCACGCACGGACGCACGCCCGCACGCACCCACGCACACACACACACACACACACACACACACACACACACACACACACACACACACACACACACACACACACACACACACACACACACACACACACACACACACACACACACACACACACACACACACACACACACACACACACACACACACACACACACACACACACACACACACACACACACACACACACACACACACACACACACACACACACACACACACACACACACACACACACACACACACACACACACACACACACACACACACACACACACACACACACACACACACACACACACACACACACACACACACACACACACACACACACACACACACACACACACACACACACACACACACACACACACACACACACACACACACACACACACACACACACACACACACACACACACACACACACACACACACACACACACACACACACACACACACACACACACACACACACACACACACACACACACACACACACACACACACACACACACACACACACACACACACACACACACACACACACACACACACACACACACACACACACACACACACACACACACACACACACACACACACACACACACACACACACACACACACACACACACACACACACACACACACACACACACACACACACACACACACACACACACACACACACACACACACACACACACACACACACATACACATACACGCACACACACACACACACACACACATACACATACACATACACATACACATACACATACACATACACATACACGCACGCACGCACGCACGCACACACACACATATAGGAAAGTAAAAAGACTAAGATAAATCATCAAAATTCTTTTTGAACAGAATTATCTCAACACTCGTTAAAACTTATTTTTGGGGGAAACGGAAAGAATTTTCTTGGCACGTTGGTACGTGATAACGTTTACAACTATGAGATCAGTGTTGATAAATTAGATGATACATACACAAGGTTTTTATATTCTTTCGACACGTCCGTAGTAGTTTCACGCTACGAAAACTTCGTTTCTTTTCTTTTTTATGTGGTCAGGATGAATTTAGGGACATGCAGCGCCATAAAAAATATCATTATAATTATCTTACGTAAACTTATTTAAAGACTTTCTGCTTATTGGTATACATGGTGGACCGGATTTAATATGCAATTATAGCGATTTCAAAAACTAAAGATATCTATACCATATATGTTAGAAAGGGAAAAGTTTCATATTTGGACGAGTTATACAATGGTCTCCAAGATTTTATTTTGTAAGTTTAATGGTATGATTAAAAAATATAAGTATAAACAAATTTCATTTTTTTTTTTATTAAATCAGTAAGACTGATAACAACACTTTGCTTGTACTATTGGTGCATTTGTATTAAAATTTAAAGATCTACATGACTAGACGTGCTTAGTTAACCAGTTTGTATTTATTTTACCATACATATCCTATTTAACTGATGATTTGATACTATTATTCTTTTTCATTCACGTATAAAATGAATTTTATTACAGAAATGTGATGTGTCCAATACATGATTTACATGTTACACACAGGCTTTTTGAGGTTATTTCGTACAACCTATTGTATCACCCCTACAAATGTTTAGACGATAAACTAAATATATACATTTTCCACAACATATCTAACTCAAAACATTTTTTGATATATATTAAGTGTGAACAAAAATACTAAATAATTAAAATTTTACGTTTCTTTCATTACGATCCATTTTAGAAAAATCATGAGAAAACAAAAATTGTAGCAAATGATATAATAACTTTTATTTGAACAATTTTATCGAATACTGACCATTTTAGAAAAATTACGTATAAAACAAAAATTATAGAGAATAACTTAAGAAGCAACTTTTAACAATAACAAATTTTCTTCTCCAAGCGTAAATAAGAGATATTTTATGCAGTGGAAAAATGGCCCTCTATAAAGTACCCCCTAGAATACCCCCTAGAATTTATTTAATTCACCGCATTAGAGATTAAAGCTAAAATTTAAAATTTGGTATTTACACACACACGTACGCACACACGCACGCACACAGGCACACACACGCACGCACATGTAGGCACGTACGCACAAACGCACGCACAAATTCCTGCATGCTCGCACACACGCCCACACGCATACACGCCCACACGCATACACGCTCGCACACACGCCCGCACACACTTTCTAATACACGCGCACGTGCACAAATATACGCACACACGCACATATACAAAAATATTAAATTAAAAACGATATCAACTTAAAATGTTTAGGTAAAATGAACCTTTATAAGGGGACGAAGTCTATGATTAAAAATGGGGAGTTAAGAATGGGGTTGAAATTTAAAGAAGAATTTATAAATCAAAAACGAAAAGCGATATCAACATGAAATATTTAATAAAAATCAAGCTCTATAAATAAGCGAAGCCTATTTATTAAAAAAAAAAATTTGAACGAAGAAGGGAGGATTAAGGGGGGTTGAAATATAAAAAATCCCAACTCAAAAACAAAAAACGAATATCTACTTGAAGTCTTCAGGAAAAGTAAAAGGAATATAGCCTATTGATTCTGAAATAAAGCAGATTAAAAAGGAGGATTAAGAAAGGTAAAGTGGGGAGGTTAGGGTGTTCTGTTAAACTGTGAAAAGTACAGAATTCAAAGTTTTATATATCTGTATTCTAGTCCAAAATCTGGACACATTAGATGTAATCATGAGCAGAAGATTCTTGATGCCAACTTACACACATGTATCTGAACAGTTAAATCACCCGATCACGCCACATAAAAATAATTTTTCAATTCTAAAAAGGACATGACTTAAGGAGTCGCGTCACCGTCTTCACCAGAAAGAATATTTGAATTTTTTTTTTAAATTCATTCTATCATTCTATTATTTTCTTAAGTAGCTCACTTCGGTATAAATTAAGAAATCGCGGTAGTGTGTAAATATATTTTCTGAAATCTTTAAAATATTTTAAGTACATTGTAAAACAGTCTACAAAAATGAAATAATGAATTTTGTGAATTTCAATCTTGTTGAGTCGAGCACATTATTTTAAACCTTCTGCATGACTCATAGAACTTTTAGATTTTAGAAATCATCAGGTTAAACCACAAAAAGAGGCACATCATAACGAACCAACCAGTAGAAGTAATTCATTTTGTTATATTGGTAATTATCAACGATGAAAAACTACTAGACTAATCCAGTTATTCATTATTAAGCCCTTATTTATTGCAATTTCGATTTGTTTTGTGTTAGGTAGACACAGTTGTCTCATCGGCTGCCACGTTAGAAAAAACGAGACGCCTGTAAATTTAGTGAAAATAGTTTGTGCGAGTTTCTTTATCAGACGTGTGAGCATGTCATTTATGAATGAACCAACTATGATTCCTGATTTACATCGTTGCCAAACATACATAATTAGCATTGTTTAGTAAAAGGGTTTAAATCATATATGTATATGCAGCCAGTATATCGCCAATATCATAATCCACTTTTAGCAAAAACATGTTCCTTGTTTCGACACTACTGAGCATTCGCATTGAGTTGTTTTTAGACGATGCTACGTCATTAAATAGGGTCGAATTTATTTTCAGTACTGATAGTTTTTCATAATTAATTCGAAGTTTTGATTTTGTAACCTACCAAAAGTTCTAAGAAACCATGAAATGTTATAATCATAAAACAAAATAAATAGAAAATGTAATAAACACAAAAAAATATTAACACACAAAGGACTTGAGACACAGAGGTTATTTATTGAAACTCCCAGATTGGCAGAGGTTAATATACTTAATCTAATCTCTGCCCTTCATGGGTCTTATGAGTCTGCTTAACTTATAGCTAAGTATTGTTTTATTATCAATGAAAAAAAAAGACACCTAAAATAAAGTTAAATGTTGAACGTAGCCCTTACATCCCGAGGTATTTATGGTCAATACCCTGACCGAGACACTAAGTGCTTAAATAGCAAAATTTTAAAATATAATAAACTTACAAAAATATTTTAACTCAAGACTTGTTTTATAAAGAAGAAATCTAAAGATTGAAATGTTCAACGTAGACCTTAGGTCCCGAAATATTTATGGTCAATACCCTGACCGAGACGCTAATTGCTTAAATAACAAAATTTTTAAAAGTGCTCAATTAATTAAATTATGAAATATGTTGGTTATGCATTAGTTATTAATAGAAAAACTGTAGAACATTCCATGTGCAAACATATGAATAATTTTGAGAATACCTTAGGAACATTCGTTTAAAAGTGAAAGTTTAATTTAATAAATCTGCAGGCACAATGCACATATGAAATCCTCACTATAATAGAAAAAACCTGATAGTAAGGTGTTTCCATTGACAGCATCACCGTTTTCCTATCCAGATAAAGAAACATCCATGTACAATCAGCTATAAGTAAGCCAGGTAATAAGTAAACCAATGTTCTGGTCAACCGACGTACTGTGTCCTCACGGTTGATTCTAGTCAAAACCGTTGATATCCGGAGTGTAAACCCTCCGGGTGGAAATAGAACCCTTAAAATATTATAAAATATGTCAATATAAATTGACTCAAATTTCCAAAACTGTACAATTAATTTTCTCAAAATGTACCTAAGCTGGATACTATTAATCAAGAGTCATAAACAGTATTATGAACTTAAGTAAAATTCTGGTATAACAAACACAAACGAAATCGACAATTAAAAGGTATACAATATTACCAAAAATATATAAAACATACCTATTTCGTAAAGGTAGCCTTCCAAGGGCGAAAAACAAGCGAGAGAGTCCGCAGCAACCAACTATTGAAGAATTCAATTCAATATTACACACACAAATGCATAGATATCTCTAAATATCATTAACGGGAGTGAAAGGGCCCAAAAAAAATGAGAATTTATCCAAACAACGAAATTCCCCAAAAATACTATATACCCGTTCTTCCACAATAAATACTGGAGTAAAATCTAGAATCCCCTTTAATAGGATAGCCACAATAGCCACGATGGCTATATAAAAATAAGATTTCACTCCGAGACAGAATTTTGAGGTTACCTGTCTTGTTCACCTCTCAGAAGCACCTGACCAACGAAACTGGCTACGATGTCTCCCTTTCCGCTTTGAAAAATGACAAGCCGAGTGGGTTCAGAAATTCATCTTTAAGAATTTACCAGTACATATCTTATGGACTATTTACGAAAAAATACTCTACGAACTATATCTATATACACAATATAACTACATTTGTACATTTGGAAATTGTTACTGACAAATATCCAAAACACATTGGTCGCAAGAAATCCTCTTACCCTACAGTTAAACAAATGCACCTCGTACAACGATACCATTACCTGGAATGACACGAAACACATGACTCTGTCAATTATCGTGTCCCGCCATTGACTGACATTAAACCTAGCAAACTAACCAAGAAATTTGTACTGTCAGAAATTAGAACCATAACATTGTATTAAAATTATTCTTATAAAAACTATACCAATTCGATGAAATTGGTATCCTAAATAATTAATTACCTAAAAAAAATAAATTCGCAACGAGACTGTCTATTTTTAGGAGAATATAACACATTGAAACAAATTAATGATCATAGGATCGTTGTACAGGTGATAAAATATACGAAAAGGTATAACTGAACAAAATACGAAATCCCTGTCCAGTGATACGATTACTTAAATTATAATAATGATACTTGATGACTAAACAATACATGCAGCCAGTATGCGACAAAAATATTGGCTTTTTAAAAGCTAATCAACCATAAATTACGGTTTACCTTTTTACTTTCCTATCTGTATACAGATATAAGGAAAGTATAGGAATCATGATTTTTTTCGACCTCGAGTTTTCGACGGATTTTTACGTTTTGAGGTCCCCTGAATCCGTTTTGACTATTTTCGCGATGATGTCTGTGTGTGTGTGTGTGTGTGTGTGTGTGTGTGTGTGTGTGTGTGTGTGTGTGCGTATGTTTTACCGTACTTGTGAGATTTTCGCCTGAATAAAACCAGGACTGTGGGGACAGTAAAAGTTGTGGGGACATTTAATGTTGTGGGGACATACACACTTGTCCCCACAACTTTTTTTGGCTTTATCTTCGTTGTTTGTTTTCTTTTAATGATCATTGCTACATAAAAAAATCGCAAAAAAATTTGTTCGTGGCACTTTTAATTTTAACTAATCTAGAGTTATTACTTTTACCAAAATTGTTAAATAAGTTACTGGCCCCACAACTAGGTAAAATATCAGGTGTGTATATTTTTTGACTTCGGTATTGAAGTGGGGACTAGTTGTTGTACTAGAAAGTGGCGCCCCCTACAAAAAATAAATATATTTCAATAAATATTGGTTTCATAAATTTGTGTGTAAGCGAATCCCAATACGCATACAGTTATGGGGACACAATAACTAATGTAGTATTCAGTGCCATTTGGGGCAGGTGACGTACGCGAATGATATTTTTTATAATTTTCTCTTGGTGCGGTAGCATTTTCTGATATTGTATTAAGTAAGTATTTTTTATTAGATCAGTTAATACATACAGAGACACCGGGTTGCTCTAATATAAAAAATAAGAACCAAGATATATAAGGTGTCCAGCGACGAGGGGCACTCTTAAAAACTAATGGACTGATTTTCTTAAAAATTAGTAAGAGTAGTAAACATGTAAAATATTTTGATAGTTCTGTCATTTTCGCTTTTACCGAAAGTAGGTGTCAACTTTTTTATTTTGAGTGGGACACGCCTTTCTTTTATAACGGATTCCTATAGAACATAAACACTTTGTATAATAAAGCATATCGTTAAAATTGGTAATTTATAAAATATAAATTATTTTCGAAAATAAAATATATATTAAAATAATATTTATTTTTGGCTAAAATTAATTAAAATTTGAAAAAGTTTTTTAATTGAAATATGATGAAAAACTATGAAGGTATTAATTAATAATTACATGATATAACAAGATCTTTTATTATACGGACTGAGAGAAAATGCTTGAATTTTCATTTATAGTCGAATCGAAATCGCCTCGGAGTAATAAATATGTCAGATCAAGAAATTTTAGGTGTGGGTGCCTATATTATTATTTAAGGGGTACATAAAATCATCATTTAAAAATATATTTTTTTGAATATGTATTGTAACGGTTGGAACAGTTATTCGTTATTTCAACATAATCACCTCTACTCAAATGTCATTTATGCCTTGTGTCAAAATTTCGTATTTCATTTGATTTGAATTTGTCAACGAAACAAGTTGATTTGAATTTTAATATATCTTGGTCATCCGATTTACTAAATAATTTTTATCTATCATAAATTCCGTCTGATTTTATAAGGTAAGTTTTAATACTGATATATTGTTGAAAATATATATTTTGTACAAGAATTTCTTAAATAAAATGTCAAATTTTGAACGTAACCTCAACAATGGATAACACGTTTTATATAAATTTATATATTTTTTTTTTGGAATAAGATATTATGCTTTACTATGTTTAAATGTATCAAATAAGATTTTTCCTTTTCATATTAATTTTAGTCTATGTGAAATTATTCATTTAATAGTTTTAAATTGTTCATTTAATAATTAAAGTATTTTATCTAAATCCTGTTCAAAGTTCCTATTTCCTGTTATAACATTCGCCTTTCTTTTTAGCATGGCTCTATCTATACGGTTTATTTCGTTTTATATCTAGACAGTTTATGTGGATTTATATCTAGACGTTTTGAATTCCTATCAAGAAGTTTTATGGTTTTTATACCTAGAAGTTTGGTACAATCTGAAGACCGTGGTTTGGTTCATCTATAGAAGATTTACACGTTCAAGTTTAAGTTAGAATATCAAATATCATTCAAGTTTCAGAATTAAGAATAAGGATACCGAATCCCTTTGAAGTTGCCTGAAGAATACCATGCAAATAAACATTCCTTATATTACTTCGTTTTAAGAACATATAAGTGCTTTTAAATAAATCACCTTGAATTTGAATTTAGTAAAACTATGTGAATTAGAATTTGCTACTACCTTATCTAAAAGTTGGTTAAAATATAATTTGTTATTGGTTAGTGATTTTCTATATTTTTATCTCTAATCTAAAGTCAAGTATACTTGGTAAGTTTTAAATATAGTGGTACCCAACTTCTTTTTCAAAGTTATTCGAGTTATTTAATAACCTAACCCACGCCCAAAATCAATTGAGCTTAAACACATTATAACAAATAGATAAAATATCAAGTATCACGTTACAGTATTTATTGAGTATTATTTCGGTAGGTAGGTAGGTAGGTAGGTAGGTAGGTAGGTATTTTACAAAATGTGGGACTCGCCTAAAACAAGCAACCCGACAGTTAAATTACATATATTTAAGTTTAAAATAGTAACCAAAAAAATAATACAAATAAATGCGCCCTAATTTATCCAACCGTGCGCTTATCAGAGTCTTGAAAAGGACTAAAATAAGGGTATCCGATGCAACAGTGTTCCAGGATAAACTAATAGCCATACAACATTGTGCAAGAGAAATACTAAACAAGTAAGTATCAGGCAAAACTATTGCCATATACTCTGATAGCCAAGCAGCTCTAAAGGCAATTCTCTCACTAGAAATCAAATCACGACTGGTGAAAGACTGTCTAGAGGACTTGGCAGAGCTAAGTAGCCAAAACAAGGTGACCCTAGCTTGAATGTCAGGCCATGAGGGATATCAGGGTAATGAAAAGGCCGACGAATTAGCCCGAGAAGGCTTATATAAGGCCATGACAGGTCCCAAACCCTTCTGTGTAGTTGCAAGGCTTTGTGCAAGACATCCATCAAACAATGGATGCAAAAAGAGTATCAGGAATGGTGGAAGAACTATCCAAGACTAATACATGCCAAACAGTTCATCAAGGAACCATTGGCCAAGTTCACAAAAGACTTACTGGATAAAAAGCGTCAAGTCGTTAGGATAACAGTAGGTCTTCTTACCGGACACTGTCACCTTAAAAGGCACATAAGTGTCATCAATCCAGCAAAAGAAAAAACTTTGTGCAGGTTCTGTGAAGAAGAAGAGGAAACATCATTCCACGTCCTGTACCAATGTGAAAGCCTGGGTGGAATGAGATTTCTAATAGTCGGTGAAGAAAAGCCACTGTCATCAAAGCTACTAAGTCTAATATTTTTTTATTTTAATTTATAATAATTTATTTTAATTTGTACTCATCTGTCTGTATCTGTAAGGATGGGGAGGGTGGGTTGCTTCACTGCTACTTACGCCTCAGTAGACCCATTATGCATCCTCCCGGGATAAATAGGACCTGCCTCTCAACTAGTTAAAAGCCTGCTGGTTGACAAATCGCCGAGTCCTACAGGTTAATAACGTCACCAGCGTCACTAGATGCCCCTTTTCTAAAAGTGGTCATTTGGTGGGCTTTTACAACCCCAAAGGTGAATGTCTGGATAGAGCTATTCTGTCCTCCCGCTCCACAGGGCGACCATGTAACTCATATTTTTATGCCAGAGCGAGTGTCAATTCAAAACTTTTAAACACATATCTCAATTGATATGTTTAAAGATTTGTTAGATATTATTACATACCACTATATTACTTTAACCAATCCTTTTTTTTATATTATCTTCTTGTTTAAATTACACTAAAATTTGATTTTCCATTTCTTATGAGTTCATGTGTATCTTTTTATATTATGCATAAGTTCTGAGTACAGGAAAATAAACATAAGTAGACTCATATATTTATGGGAACACTCATACACAAAACAATATTTACATTACTTGTGGGTTCACGTATACCCACATTACAACGTTACAATAATTAAAAGGACACCATTACACATATTTGACGTCTAAATACTTGTAGGGTCTGACCCCACAACTTTTTCATAGTGTGTAAGGTGTTTATTTGGAGTGTATAGATATTTTAAAGATAGCGTTAGAATCAGCGCGAGGAGATCTATATTGCTATGTGCGCAGTTTCAATGTCCCCACAGTACGGTATTATTCCCATGGGCCCACATGTATGGTGAAACGTGTATGTGTGTGTGTGTGTGTGTGTGTGTGTGTGTGTGTGTGTGTGTGTGTGTGTGTGTGTGTGTGTGTGTGTGTGTCTGTGTCTGTGTGTGTGTGTGTGTGCGTGTGTGTCTGTGTGTGTGGGTGTGTGTGTGTGTGTGTGTGTGTGTGTGTGTGTGTGTGTGTGTGTGTGTGTGTGTGCCTGAATAACGCATAACTCATGAACCGATACACAGAAAAACACCAAATTTTAAACTTAAGCTTTGTTTCAGCGTCTAATGAGCTGATTAGATTTTGGGCAGAGTCGGAACATTTGGGGGGTACTTTATAGGTGGTCATTTTTATATTTTATGGAATATATCTGTTATTTACGTTTGGAGAAGAAAATTCTTTAAATAAAAGTTACTTCTAATATTATTATCTATAATTTTTGTTCTATACAAAATTTTCCTAAAATGGTCCGTATTCGAGAAATTTGACAAAATGTAAAAAAAATATTTTTTTATAAAAATTTTTCAAATAAAAGTTGTTTGTAATATAATTCTCTATAATTTTTATTCTCTACATAATTTCTCTAAAATGGACCGTATTCGAGATATTTGAGAAAATGTGTAAATTTCGAAATTTGAAGAAAACTCAAAAACGGATAAAGAAAAAATCAATAAATTTTAAACTTAAATTTTATTTCGGCCTGACGTGAAATGATTAGATTTTGGACAAAGTCGGAACATCTGGGGGGGTACTTTATGGGAAGCCGTTTTAATATTTTATGGAATATATCTGTTATTTATGTTTGGAGAGGAAAATTGTTCAAATAAAAGTTACTTCTAATATTATCTGTAATTTTTGTTTTATGTAAAAATTTCCTGAAATGGTCCGTATTCGAGAAATTTGACAAAATGTGCAAAATTCTGATTTTTATTATGAAAGTTTTTGAAATAAAAGTTGTTTGCGGTATCGATCTCTATAATTTTTGTTTATACATGATTTTTCTAAAATGGACCGTAAAGAAAAAATTGTAAGAAATTAAAATTTTTCAGTATTTTCGTTTTCCATGAATATCTATAGAAAAATGTTTCGAGGTAGATGTATGTGGACAATGTATATATTTAGTTTATCCTCTAAACATTTATATAACTAGATAGGAAAGTCATGTGTTGGACACATCAGATTTTTACTTTCCTATCTGTATACAGATATAAGGAAAGTATAGGAATCATGATTTTTTTCGACCTCGAGTTTTTGACGGATTTTTACGTTTTGAGGTCCCCTGAATCCGTTTTGACTATTTTCGCGATTATGTCTGTGTGTGTGTGTGTGTGTGTGTGTGTGTGTGTGTGTGTGTGTGTGTGTATGTGTGTGTGTGTGTGTGTGTGTGTGTGTGTGTGTGTGTGTGTGTGTGTGTGTGTGTGTGTGTGTGTGTGTGTGTGTGTGTGTGTGTGTGTGTGTGTGTGTGTGTGTGTGTGTGTGTGTGTGTGTGTGTGTGTGTGTGTGTGTGTGTGTGTGTGTGTGTGTGTGTGTGTGTGTGTGTGTGTGTGTGTGTGTGTGTGTGTGTGTGTGTGTGTGTGTGTGTGTGTGTGTGTGTGTGTGTGTGTGTGTGTGTGTGTGTGTGTGTGTGTGTGTGTGTGTGTGTGTGTGTGTGTGTGTGTGTGTGTGTGTGTGTGTGTGTGTGTGTGTGTGTGTGTGTGTGTGTGTGTGTGTGTGTGTGTGTGTGTGTGTGTGTGTGTGTGTGTGTGTGTGTGTGTGTGTGTGTGTGTGTGTGTGTGTGTGTGTGTGTGTGTGTGTGTGTGTGTGTGTGTGTGTGTGTGTGTGTGTGTGTGTGTGTGTGTGTGTGTGTGTGTGTGTGTGTGTGTGTGTGTGTGTGTGTGTGTGTGTGTGTGTGTGTGTGTGTGTGTGTGTGTGTGTGTGTGTGTGTGTGTGTGTGTGTGTGTGTGTGTGTGTGTGTGTGTGTGTGTGTGTGTGTGTGTGTGTGTGTGTGTGTGTGTGTGTGTGTGTGTGTGTGTGTGTGTGTGTGTGTGTGTGTGTGTGTGTGTGTGTGTGTGTGTGTGTGTGTGTGTGTGTGTGTGTGTGTGTGTGTGTGTGTGTGTGTGTGTGTGTGTGTGTGTGTGTGTATAACGCATAACTCATGAACCGATACACAGAAAAACACCAAATTTTAATCTTAAGCTTTGTTTCAGCGTCCAATGAGCTGATTAGATTTTGGGCAGAGTCGGAACATCTGGGGGGGTACTTTATAGGTGGTCATTTTTATATTTTATGGAATATATCTGTTATTTACGTTTGGAGAAGAGAATTCTTCAAATAAAAGTTACTTCTAATATAATTATATATAATTTTTGTTAAATGCAAAATTTTCCTAAAATGGTCCGTATTCGAGAAATTTGACAAAATGTAAAAAAAATAATTTTTTATAAAAATTGTTCAAATAAAAGTTGTTTGTAATATAATTTTCTATAATGTTTGTCCCATACATAATTTCTCTAAAATGGACCGTATTTGAGATATTTGAGAAAATGTGTAAATTTCGAAATTTGAAGAAAACTCAAAAACGGATAAAGGAAGAAACATTAAATTTTAAACTTAAGGTTTATTTCGGCCTGACGTGAAATGATTAGATTTTGGACAAAGTCGGAACATCTGGGGCGTACTTTATGGGAGGCCGTTTTTATATTTTATGGAATATATATGTTATTTATGTTTGGAGAAGAAAATTGTTTAAATAAAAGTTACTTCTAATATTATTATCTATAATTTTTGTTCTATGTCAAAATTTCCTGAAATGGTCCGTATTCGAGAAATTTGACAAAATGTGCAAAATTCTGATTTTTATGAAAATTGTTGAACTAAAAGTTGTTTGCGATATCGATTTCTATAATTTTTGTTTATATATGATTTTTCTAAAATGGACCGTAATGAAAAAGTGCTAAATTTAAATTTTTCTGTATTTTCGTTTTCAATGAATATCTATAGAAAAATGTTTCGAGGTAGATGTATGTGGAAAATGTATACAGTGCGTCCATAAAGTAACGCATAAATTCATTATTGGCTAAATGAATAATAAAATTAGGAATTCCCAAAACAGGTCGATTTTTGATTTCAATTTACTATTGTTTTAAATCATAATCTAATATACAGGGTGAACCACTTTCGTGTAATGACGTCATCACCATTTTTTTCAAATGGAACCCCCCTTTTTTTTTCAATTTCCAAATTGCCTTTGCTGAGCTGATTCCAAAAATGTATAATATGTTGCTTCAAATTGGTACAGGGTGGGCAAAAATGCAAAAATTTACTTACAAAGTAATGAAAATAACGAATAAACGTAATAAACACATTAAATGAAATTACGTATTGTTATTACAACTACTTTGATAAACTATCAAGAACATACAGCATTATTCTTAATAATTGTATCTTACAGCTTTTATTAGTGATCCAAGCCCCTGGACTATAAAAATCTTTTTGTTTGGCATTATCTTTTACCAGTTTTTTTATTTGACATACCAGTTTTTTTTATTTGACAACACTGTCTGTCAAAAACATTGAAGCACAGTTTCGTATTGTTAACGCTGTAGAGAAGGTACGTTCGTGAACTTTTTTTACAAAATGCCTTTAACCGAAAGTGACAGGATTGAAATATTAATGATGATTGGTATTGGCGATAAGATGCGGACTCAACAAGAGGTATGCCGATTATTCCATGAAATGCACCCAGATCGTGAACCTATTTCACAATCTACGGTAAGTAGAATAGAGCGAAAATACAGAGAATTAGGACATGTGAGGATGCAGCAAGGCAAGGTAGACCAAAAATTGATGAAAATATTCAACAAGACATAATTTTGTCGGCTGTAAAAAATCCACACTGTACAGTGCGAGGATTATCTAGGGATTTTGGTATTGGAAAGTCTTCAGTATCAAACATTTTCAAAAAGGTAAAATACCATCCTTATAAAGTACGTCTCATCCATGAATTGGCTGAAGACGACTTTGACCGAAGAACTGAATTCTGCGAGTATATGATGAACCAAAATAACAATTTCATTGATAACGTTTTATTTTCGGACGAGGCAACGTTTTATTTGAACGGTCATGTTAACCGGCAAAACACCCGTTATTGGTCTGATGAAAATCCACACTGGATGCAAGAGTACCATACGCAAAGACCACAAAAAACTAACGTATGGGCTGGTATTGTGAGAAATACAATTATTGGTCCATATTTTTTCGATGAAAACTTAACAGGAGCATTATATCTGGATTTCCTACAAAATACATTAATTCCTGATCTGATCCAGCTTTTTCCTGATATTCAAATACCCACTAATGTAGACCGCAGAATCTGGTTTCAACAGGATGGCGCACCGCCACATTACGCAGTAGCTGTGCGCAATTTTTTAAACACAACTTTTCCACAAAGGTGGATAGGAAGAAGGGGACCAGTGGAATGGCCTGCTAGATCACCTGATCTGAACCCATTAGACTTCTTTTTATGGGGTTATTTAAAATCTAAAGTCTACTTCAACAGACCTGGAAATATCCCTCAACTACAAGACCGAATCAGACAAGAAATACAGAGCGTAACACCCGCTATGCTACAGAATGTTAGAGACGAAAGTAATGCCCGGTTCAGTCATTGTCTAACGGTCAATGGAGAACAATTTGAACATTTATTGTAAATTTTCGTTCGTTTGTTTGTTTTTGGAAGTGTATCACATTAATTGCATAACTACATAATTCCATTTAATTTGTTTATTACATTCAGTAACGTATTACTTTCCATAAACAATTTTCATATTTTTTTTTGCATTTTTGCCCACCCTGTACCAATTTGAAGCAACATATTATACATTTTTGGAATCAGCTCAGCAAAGGCAATTTGGAAATTGAAAAAAAAGGGGGGGGTTCCATTTGAAAAAAATGGTGATGACGTCATTACACGAAAGTGGTTCACCCTGTATATTAGATTATGATTTGAAACAATAGTAAATTGAAATCAAAAATCGACCTGTTTTGGGAATTCCTAATTTTATTGTTCATTTAGCCAATAATGAATTTATGCGTTACTTTATGGACGCACTGTATATTTAGTTTATCCTCTAAACATTTATAGAGATGCTGCAATAGGTTGTACAAAATAACCGGAAAATGCCTATAATAACTAGATAGGAAAGTCATGTGTTGGACACATCAGATTTTTTCCGTATATTTAAACAAGGTTAGTCGAATTTTTCCTTTAATAATTTGAACGGCCAAAAATAAACGTTATAATTTTCACAATATGTTAAGTTCAGTATTGGTCTCGCGGATAATTTTAATCAGTAAAATAAAAATATAGGTATATAAAGAAATTTAATAGTTTTTTAACGACCTAGTTTATTAATCTCCTTTTAATATAAGAAATCGTTACAAGATTTTTTCAGCGACCAAATTTCTAATAAAATGAAAAAACAAGCTTTAAATTGAATATTAGATTTTAAAGTGTTAATTTGCGTATAGCGTTAGAAAAAAATATCAATAAAACTAAAGATAGTTGACAACAATGCAGGTATAGTTAGTCGTAGATAAACAGTTAATATTAGAAAGTATATCATTAATGGAGCCAATTAATTCCTGATTTTGTCAGCATTAACTGGATGTATTAATACATGGTAAATGGAAACATATGTACATTTGGTTTCTCATAATATGCAAGCATACAAAAACCAAATAGGTATCGTTTATAAAGCTATACCTGCGCTTTTTAATATACACCTGGAGCACGACTTTCTAATTGTTGTTGTTTCATGACACATATAAGACGGGTGCATCTGCACTAAAAAATTACTGGTCAAATATTATTAATTGATTTTAGACAAAATACGTACGTGGACAAGCAAATACAATAGTTACTTCTTAGTGTAGTTACGCCATTTATTTTGCACCTATTACATACTTACACTACTTTAAAGTTTATTATTGGAGATGGAAAAGAATGAGCTTAGAAAATTTTTCCGATATTTGTTCCCCTATCAATTTCAGTTTGCGCTTTGAATACATTGAAATATCTAATTCTACAATAAATTTTTGTTGTTAACTGGGTAATGTATTTTATGGCTTACTTCTCCTGACTAAATGGTCACCATATTTTATCAAATAATTAATTTGAAATCAAAAAATACTAAGATTTTTGTTAAAAATTTCAATAAAATTTGGTTTCTCAGGCATCATGTTATTAGTAAGGGAGGTCTGATGTATTTTTTTTTTTTAATTATTACTGATTAATGACTATATTATATTTTTTGATGGTGCTCCACAATTTTTCGTACTGTAGAGTACTGTAGATTGCAAGGTTTTCTCTCGTAATACCATCAAAACAAACTAATAGTTCCATTTAATTAAAACATTTGACATGTTTTTTTTTTAAGTTTTGGCAACACAATTAGATATGTAGGCCACCACATTTTCCGAAATGTATTAATGTCCATATCATATTTTTTTTTATTAATCCAATAATTGGTTGCATTATTCTCTTACTGGAGGTTGACAAAATGTGTCATGATTGTTCACTATACATAAAAATTGTATTTCTCTCTTTTGGAAACAAAAAGCAGTATTAAATAACTTATAACCTCTCCAAAATGTAATTCCTTATATCTTAAATGGGACTCACCTAGAGCGTAATATACTTTTAAGCTGTTTAAAAACTATTTCTTTAGCCACAGTTCTGACAGCAACACACCCAGAAAAAGTTTTTTGTTTATTAATTTTACATGTTTCTTACAATTCAGATAGTTATTGTCTGAATTAATGCCCAGAAATTTTATTGTATTAGTCCATTCAATGTTATGACTTTCTATAAGTGTCATTTCTGTGCCATAAAATAGTAGAGTTATCTGTAATTAGAGTGAAAGTACTTATAATGTTAAGTTGAGTTAAGTCATTTATATAAAGAATGAATAAAATGAGACTTAACAGAGAACACTGAAGGGCTCTACAATGTATATCTAAAACTTGAGAGCACATAATAACTTTCACCCTTTGCTTGCGTTCTGACAGATTTTATCTGCACTTCGTCTTCAATTCAACTAGAAATGTTTGCAACAATCTGTATAATTGATCCAATAAAACACTAGTCAAATCACAAAATACCTCCGCTACAGCTTTGTTTAAATTAATTTTAGAGTAAGCAAGTTCAAGATAAGAAAATTTCATAATAATAAACAGTAACAACCAATAATTACGGTTGTATTTTCTCAAAAAATTCCGTAATGGGCATTCGTTTTAGTACCGCTAAACATTGCAGAGCTGTGCCATTTTTAAATAGATCGGCAGGACCTTGTAGGCGTTTCAGTAGTTTTTACTTGTAGACAATAGACGTATTTTTTTATATTTTACTCAAAGATATGGAAAAGAAATATATAATTAAAAACAAACTTAATATAACAAACTGGGAATACCTTTACTGTTTTTTAAAACAGATTATGAGGTGCGTATGGCAAAAACGGTTCCTGGTGGTTTTAGTGTGCTTAATCATGAGTTTGAGAACTTGGAACTAGCCAGTTTCGACTAAATTATTATTATTTGCCATTAATATTATTAATATTAATATTATGTAAGTATCTTATATTTTTTTTTAATACAATAATCGTATGTTTTTGACTGTGATATATTTTAATCTTTTTAAATTTTCCCTTTTCATATTTTTGTACTCAAATTTTTATGAATGTCTTAGTAATGATAAATAATGTTTTAAAGCCGATAAATAATTCAAGAGCATAAATCTATCTACAAGTAAAAATTTCAAAAAGCAATTATTTAAAGGGTTTCTCTCAAAATTATTTTGTTGAGATTGACTTTAAATTCGTTCATAAAGTGAAAAGATCTATTTAAATACCTAAGTCAAATAGCAGGTATTTTTGTTGTAGAAGTTCACTTTAATAGCTTTAAATGAACTAAAAATATATCACAGTAAAAACTTCAGGTACACAATTAATACACACATAACTAAAATCAGTCGTATACTTGTTTACAGCGTATACACGTGTTCTTGGTCTCCTCTCGTATCGAGACATATTTAACCACAAAATCTTTGTTTTCGAGTAATATTTTATATTTATATTTTATACAAAAAATAAGTGAATTATAGTGATTTGTTGAACATGGAAACCAACCCTCTCCCCGACAAAGGGGGGACGCTTTGTTTGATTCAACGAATCCCTCGCAAAATCTTCAGCAACCGAGCGATGGCATTGTTAATAAAATTAATGTAGATACTGTAGTGGTTATAAAACACAAGTGCTACGCCACTGGTAAGTGATGTGCGCGAAGTGAAGGAAAACGAGCGGGGTAGGGCCATAGATAAATTAATATAAAACAAGATGAATTTATTAAATGCCCGCCACTGTCAACACGGCGTAGTTCCCAGCATACTATTAGTTAGCGCCACCATCGCAATAGTATGAAAGCGATGTTGCCGGTTTCCGTAAACTTTCATGAGATGATAGTTATTTCATACAATGTCCATACTATTGCTGAGATTTTTAAAAGACGGGATTGACAACCTTGTAAAAAATGAAAAACGTGATGGCGGAAGGCGGGATATGATGATAAAATAAAACTTATTTTTATTTTATGATGTAAGTTACATAAGTAGGTAAGTTATTTTTAGGTTAAGAAACAAACGGTGCTGATTTGATGTAATTAGTAAGTATTAACTTTAATTTAATATTAAGTATTTAAGGACTTTGTTTATCATTGTTTTCTTAGCCTTAACGATATATAGGTATCTAATTTCATATTTCAACAATTCCTTTTCTAATATTTGAAACAAAAATGTCTGGCCCGGGTATAGTTAAGTATTCTTGTTCAGCTCCTAATTGTTTAAATAAGTATTATTCTAATATTCAGCAAGTTGGTTATTCAAATAAAGCATTTTTTCATTTTCCTTCTGATGTTAAAGTTCGCCAGAACTGGTTTAAGAATTTAACTTTAGATGATAATAATACTCGCTATCTTTGTGAAGATCATTTTTTGCCAGTCTTTTAGTAAGGTTTCCTCAAAACGTAAACGACTAGTTGTACATTCTGTACCAATTTCTTTAGATAATTATGCATCCAGTTCAAATATACAACCGGAGAGCCAGATTTCAGAATATATTGAGGCTGAAGCACAAACACAGCAGCATAAGATAGATTTGCTAATCAGCAACGAAAATCAAGAAATTAGTTGCAAACGTAAACTAAATATTAGTGATGTACAATTTGAACAACCCTCCAAACGGAGAAAAACTGTTTTGCAACAAATAAATGAAAGTAAAGTCAAAAATTTAAGTCCCAAAGAGAAAAAGCTGTATTTTATTAATAGAGAACAAAACGTTAGAATTTGTAAGTTAAAGAAAGCTCTACGTGTTTCCAAAAATAAAATCAAGAAAGCCTTTGAATTATCCAAAACTCAGTTATTTTCAGATTTTAATAATAAATTAGATCCGATTGGAATTAAATTCTTTAAAAGCAGTTTAGAAAATTGTAAGAGAAAGAAACCCTCTTGGACCACTCAGAATAAAATTTTTTCTTTAGCATTATATAAAAATGGTCCAAGAGCATATAATTTTTTAAGAAAATGCATTTCGTTGCCTAGTAAATCTACTATCCAACAAATTTTAAGTGATTTACATTTTGAAACGGGGATAAATGATTCAGTGTTTTCCAGATTTAAAGAAATTGTTAGAAAAATGCCAGAAATTGATAGGAATTGTATTTTAATGTTCGACGAAATAGCTCTAACCGAAAAACTCACTTTTGATACAGTTAATGACAAAATTGTTGGATATGTTGACTGCGTCGTTCTCAATCTTCGTCAAATAATTAAAAATAACTTAGTTTTATAAAAATGGTCAACATTTTGATAAGAGAAATTGTTCAATAACATATATGTACACTTTTTGTTTTGTTTTTATAGGAAACACCTGACGCCCATCAAAGTATGGTCCATTTTTACAAGAATGTGGGGAAACTAGTATTCATTTCACTTACAATTGTTCTTTATTAACACATTATGTATGTATTACTGTTGTAATAGAATGATTGGAATATTACGTAAAAAAGGGGCTGATTGTAACAGTCGAAAAAAAATAAGATAAACGTGTCTCAAACGCGCTTACCTTCTGTGCTGCATCATATAGTTCGTCGGATGAAGTAGGTGGTAGTATTAGTCCAGTAGCCAAGACCGGGCCCGGTTACACAATTTATATAACAACGTTTATTATACAGGATTTGTAATAGCGGATTTAACGGCACATACACACCACAAAGCGTTCGTCGCGGCAATTTCTGTAGTACTCTTCGTCCAACGGCGTTTCACTTGTCTTACAGTCAGACGAAGCGCATGTGTGGGCCAAAGTTTTAAGTAAGCGATTTGAGACAAAGCGCGAATATTTAAATAATAAAATAGGAATTAATTCATTCTGGAACATTTCCTGCCCCGAAAAAATGTAAATAATACATTTTTAAACTGATTAGACAATTCCCCAAAATAAAAACTAAATATTAAAGCAAAAAAAAGGAAAGTTCAAATAATAGAATTAAACCAAAAAACAATTATAAAATACTACAGGTAGCATATAAAAAAAAAAATTAATTATTAGGTAGTGGACACAGTTTTACCAATGGCCGTTTTAAAATAAAATTTTGTGTTTTTACCGTAGCTACTCTGGCTATGTTATCATTACCAAAATGCAGTTGAGTAACACGGCCTAACAACCATTTATTAGGAGGTAAATTATCGGTTTTAACCAAAACTAAAGTACCAAGTTTGGGGGTGTTAGCAGGGTCTAACCATTTGGCTCGCTGCTGTAGGGTATGCAAATATTCTTTATGCCAGCGACGCCAAATATCTTGATGGATGCGCTGTAACAATTGCCACCTAGAAAGGCGATTTAGGGGGACGTGTTCGAAACTGGGAACGGGAAATGCGGTTAAAGGTTCCATGGTCAAGAAATGACCGGGCGTTAAGGCGTTGATATCGTCGACATCATTAGATATGGCAACTAGTGGTCTAGAATTTAATATGGATTCTATAAGTGTCAGAACTGTATAGAATTCCTCAAATGTGAGAATTTGATCACCTACGACGCGGCGAAGGTGAGTTTTAACACTTTTAACGCCAGCTTCGGCTAGACCATTAAAGTGAGGAGCTCCGGCGGGGCTAGGAAACCATTGAATAGTTTCACTTGCGCTGGCCTGTTCCATAAGAGAAAGCAATTCGCGTTTTGCACCCATAAAATTTGTGCCACAATCACTGTATATCTGTGAGACTTTTCCACGCCTTGCAATAAATCTTTGTAGAGCGGCTAAAAATGTTGGTGTAGATAAATCACTGGCAAGTTCCAAATGTACAGCTTTGGTAGCCAAGCAGACAAAAATGCAGAGGTAAGCTTTGCAACTTTTTACTCCTCTGTGACGACTAATAGTTATATTAAATGGGCCTGCGAAATCAACAGCGGAGCGACCGAAAGGTTTTACCTCAGACACTCGAGACAGCGGCAAATTTCCCATTGGGGGTTGATAAGAGGTAGGAGATGTTTTCCAACAGCGTAAACATTTCGAAATCACTGAGTTAATGGCTCGTTTTGAGGATAGAACCCAAAACTGTTGAGCTAGTAAGAAGTGAGTACTTCTAAAGCTAGCATGAAAATACTTTTCATGAATGTGGCGAATGACGAGTGTAGTTAATAGACTTTGTCTAGGTAATAATATGGGGTGCTTAGATGAATAAGATATAGATGCATTATGCAGTCGACCTCCCACTCTAAGAATATTGTTATCATCTAAAAAAACATTCAACTTACGTAGAGGTTTAGAAAAACGTTTGGACTCAATTTCTTCCTGAAAGTGAGTATATTGAGTAGTTTTTACCAAAACAAGAAGGGCCGAATACAATTCGTCGGTGGAAAATATGCCACAATGTTTAGAAAGCGGGTGTTGACAATTGTAGATAAAGCGCAAGATGAAACTTAAAATATTTTGAATAGTAGTCAAAGAAGAATAATTTTCAAGCATAGAAATTACAAAACTCTCATTGTTATGATTGAGTAATGTTGAAAATAATATCATTTTACGTTGTTCTTCTTTGGGAAGCGTAACCTCATTAGCAGAAGATGGGAAGGTAGGCCAAGAACTTTCATCTTCGTAAAGAAATTCAGGACCGGTTAACCAATATTTATAGGTTAAGAAGTGGGAAGGAAGAGCCCCTCGCGAGGCTATATCTGCGGGGTTAATAGCAGTATTCACATACGACCAATTATCAGGAGAGAGATTTTCTTGAATGAAAGATACCCTGTGGGCGACATAAGTTTTCCAGCGATTGGGACATCCCTTTATCCAATGCAGTACGATTTGAGAATCGCACCACGCGCGAATTTTTATAAAGCTAATTTGGTTACAAAAATTCGTTTTAACATAAAGAATTAATTTAGTCAGCAGAACGGCTCCACAAAGCTCTAAGCGAGGGATAGTAAGTTTCTTGGTAGGTGCGACTTTAGATTTGGAACAAATAAATGATACTTGAACGGCATCTGTTTCGTCTTTAATACGAAAATATATTACACAACTATAGCCTCGTTCGCTAGAATCACAAAACCCATGAAGTTCGAATTGACAATAATTAGAATATGAAATTAACGTAGAATATTGACGAGGAATTTTTAAATCGGCAAGCAAAGGTAATTCTGACTGGTATTGTTCCCAAAGTTGAGTAATAGACTCATCTGGAACTACATCCCAATCTAACCCAGAACGCCATAATTTCTGAATTAAATGCTTGCAATAAAATGTGATAGGTGAAATAAAGCCTAACGGGTCATAAATTCTAGCAAGTTCAGAGAGAAGTGTGCGTTTTGTACAAGGTTTATTTTGGACAGGATTAACAAGAAAGAAGAATGCATCATCACAAGGATCCCACTGAAGACCTAAAACTTTTATAGAACTTTCATCAGAAAGCGAATTAAAATCGAGCGGTTGTTTAGCTAAATCAGAAGCGGGAAGAATTTTTAACAAATCAAGGTTATTACTTGACCATTTATGTAGTTGAAAGCCTCCTAATTTCATAAGAGAAACCAACTCAGAAACCAGCTGTTTGGCTAGTTTTAAACTAGAGCACGAGAAAACAAAATCATCAATATAGCAGTAATTTTCGATTGCATGTGCGGCTAGAGGAAATCTGTGTCCTTGGTCTTTCACTAATTGTTTGAGGATTCTTAACGCTAAAAATGGTGCACTACTAATTCCATATGTAACTCGAGTTAATCGATAATCCCGAACTGGTTGGGTTGGAGAAAATCTCCAAAGAATACGTTGATAATTGCAATCTTGCGCATTGACTAAAATCATTCGGTACATTTGTTTAATATCAGCACACACAGCAAAAGCATTAAGGCGAAAATATAACAAAATAGCACATATGTCCTGTTGTAACTTGGGTCCAACAAATAGACAATCATTAAGAGATTTCTGATTAGGTAAATGAGCAGAAGCGTTAAACACAACCCTTAATTTGGTTGAAATACTATGCGGCTTTACCACACAGTGGTGCGGAATATAATAAGCATTGGTTGAGGAAAGCGATTGACCAGAAATTAATTCCATATGGCCAAGGTCAAGAAATTCCTTTAAAAAAGCAGAATATTCTAAATACAAATTTTCATTCTTTAATAATCGGCGTTCCAGAGAATGAAAGCGAGATAAAGCAAGGTCACGAATACCAGCAAAAGGCGGAGGATCACTCTTAAAGGGCAGTGACACGCTATATCGACCATTAGTATAGGTATAAGAATCTAAAAACAATTTTTCACAAAGGTCATCATCACTAGAAAAGGTCGTAGTTTCGGGTATTTTTTCAACTTCCCAAAAATTGGTTAAAGTATTATTAAGTTCTCGAATACAAGAAGATTTGCAAAAAAACGTGGACATAACAGGACGAGGTATTGAAGAAGTTTTTCCCAAAATCACGTAACCAAAAATTGTATGAATGGCATCAGGTTCAGATATGGTTCCGGTAACATGTCCATTTAATAATAGTTTTGGAAAGACATCTGCCCCAAGTAACAGATCGACAGGACCTGGAGTAAAATATTTGGGATCAGCAAGCTTAAGATCTAAAAGATGAGACCAATTATGAATAGGTAATGTAGAATCAGGAAGGTTATCACATATTTGATTAACGATAATAGCATCTAGATATATTTTAGGTTCTGGCTGATTAAGGGGTTTGCACGTTACCCCTACACGAGCGGTGTCAAGGGTAGATGTCATCGAGTCTAAACCTCTAATATCTACGGAAAATTCGGTTTGGGCAAGATTTAGACGAGTAGCAGCTCGCTTGGAAATAAACGAGCTCATACTTCCTGAATCTAGTAAGCAACGATATGAGCGGTAAATTCCTCGATTATCAAGAACATCGATAAGGGCGGTAGCTAATAAAATTCGACTTGATTCTATTACTCCTTGAGCGGTAAGAATTTGATTTCCTAAAGTACTAGTACTGGTGAAATTTGGCAGAGACGTAGACGAAGTAGGAGGCAAGCGGTCCAAAGGGCGGTGATTTTGAGATATTTGCCGATCAAAATGCAACAAGCTATGATGTGATTTTGAAAAACAATATCTACAACCTTGAGTACTATTGCAAGACCTCAGGTCATGAGAACTACTCAAGCAATTATAGCACAAATGGTTAGATTTGCAGAAGGCATGTCTTTCAGAGGGCGACTTTGAAGCGAAATTCTGACATTTATAAAGCGAATGAGTTTCCTTGCAAAGAATACAATTAGAACTAGGCGATTTAGCGCCAGTATTCGTAAAAAACGAACGCGGACGTGGTGTGATAATCTTAGGTTTATTTTTTATATTTGAACTGGATGGCGAGTCCGAATCAATATTATCATAAGCTAAATATTGTTCGTTTAAGAATTTAATAAGACTTTTATAGCTAGGAACCTGACAAGAACGATGTTCAAGTTCGAAACGTAGTTTAGTTTCATTATCAAGTCGTTTAAGTAACATCATGGCTAGAATGAAATCCCAATGTTCAACCGGAAAACCTAAGATTTCTAGAGCGGCAATATTTTCTTTAAAAATATCAAGTAATTTTTCTAAAGCGTGCGGATTATTCGATTCAATTTTAGACGTGCTGTCAATCTCATTCCAATGAGCTTGTGCACATTTTCGTGGATTTGCATACCTCTCTTGTAAAGTATCATAAGCTAATTGATAATTATTAGAAGTTAAAGGCAAATGCCGAACTAAAGAATATGGTTTTCCATCCAAGCAAGAGAGTAAATAATCGAATTTTTCAATATTAGATAAATGAGGTTTTTCATGAACTAAATTATTAAAATGGTCTATAAATGAGCGAAAATTTCTATAATCGCCACTAAATTTCTTTAATTCAATCACCGGCAAACGAATATGAGATGAATTTGGATCTATATGAAAAAGTGTAGAATTATGCAAAGCAGTATTTTGATTAGCGTTTACTGGTTGAGTATCAGATTCAAATAATTCCGAAAATAATGCTTTAATCTTATAAAATTCTTCTAAAAACATTTCTTTGGTAGCATCTTCGCCCCCAGCATCTTCAGGGATAGCAAACAATGTGGCAAGAACATTATTATGATGTTTAAAAAAATCCTCTTTAAGACTATCAATATCTGCGCACCTTACTTTAAAGACATTTTTGAATGATTTATTACTATTCGCTTTATCAGCGAGCATACTAATTACGTTTATTTCATTTAAGCAAGAAGTTCTTAAAGTTTTATATTTAACAAGTTTTTCAACCATTGTAATAAATTAAATAAATCGAATCGCAAGCAAAACAAAATTAAAACCAAATTTATTTGTATCAGCTGATCAAAAGGCAATATTAATGTAGCGGCAGCGGTATCAAGCTCACCTCGATACGAAACACGGCGAAAAGGCGGGCGATTTTTCACAAATTTCAAAAATAACGAAATATACGGTAGCGGAGTAAACGACAAAGCGGTGATTGATAAACAGAGCGACAATTAGCGAAAAGGCGATAATAATAATAAATGAAGGCCACTTGAAGGCCGATTGATTGGAACCTGTGTACACTACCGATGTCGAACAACTTGAGCACGACTCGACTAAAAAAATGACCAATATGTCTACCTGATAAATTTTACAATTAACTCAATAAATTTAATACTTATTGAAATAATATTGTATGCAAACTAAATGATTTTTTTTTTAGTAAGAACTGATTAATTTTAGCAGATATGCTATAATTTTGAATAGCGCTTTTGATAATTTAAAAAATAAAGAAAATTTTAAATCGAATTTTTCGCAAAAAAAAATCCCACAGTTATAATAATGCAACAATTTAATTCTAACTGTTATTAAAGTACTCGAAGGACCAAAAAAATGTAATAGAATGATTGGAATATTACGTAAAAAAGGGGCTGATTGTAACAGTCGAAAAAAAATAAGATAAACGTGTCTCAAACGCGCTTACCTTCTGTGCTGCATCATATAGTTCGTCGGATGAAGTAGGTGGTAGTATTAGTCCAGTAGCCAAGACCGGGCCCGGTTACACAATTTATATAACAACGTTTATTATACAGGATTTGTAATAGCGGATTTAACGGCACATACACACCACAAAGCGTTCGTCGCGGCAATTTCTGTAGTACTCTTCGTCCAACGGCGTTTCACTTGTCTTACAGTCAGACGAAGCGCATGTGTGGGCCAAAGTTTTAAGTAAGCGATTTGAGACAAAGCGCGAATATTTAAATAATAAAATAGGAATTAATTCATTCTGGAACAACTGTATAATAAATAATTTAAATATATTTGTCTTATATTTTATTTCAGTGTAAATATTTTTTGTCTACATTTTTGTATACATTTTTTGGGGTTTTATAACTAAAAAAAAACTAATATATATGTTAAATACAATATTTTAATATAAATATTAGTTTTTCTTTTTAAAGTAATGAACCCCAAAAAATATAAATAAATAAATAAAGATATTTAAATGAACCGCGGTTACGTTAACACTCTTCTTTTTTTATGCCTCTTACTGACAAATCAATCAGCCAGTGTAGTTCAAAAAAGATCCGTTCCATACTAATTCGCAGCACTACGTTTCCAAAGATTAACACAGAATGCGACCATCTTCTTTATTAGTTTATCTGTCAGGCTCGAGACGTTCTCACGAGTACCTGACGGAACAATAATTTTAGTTATAAGTTTTTATTTGTTATTTTATCATTTGATTAAAAGCATTTTGAAGTTAAAATAAGTCTTCTAACCCACAAACCTTCTTAATACGGAAACATCTGATAACGTGGAGCAAAAAAAGTGAGGTCTTTAATCTACAAAAACCCAATGCTTATTCGGACTTCGTGTATGTATTTATTGAACAGGTCAATAACCAAAACATTGGCAAATTACATCTTATGGCCGTAGGTCACATTTTACATCAAAAATTAAATATTCCAAATATTAAAAAAATTGATAGGGTGGGTAAAAACAGAATCAGGGTGCAACTGAATAGTATAAAAGATGCTAATAAATTGGTTTCAAATAATGATTTAAAAAAAGAAAATTTAAAGGCGTATATTCCAAATAATTTGCTTTTCAGAAAAGGTGTAATCAAGCATGTTGATACCATTTTTGATGAAAAATATCTTTTAACTTATTTCTTTTTTCCAGTCACTATAAACTAAAAGTAGCGAGTAATGGTGACACTATTTATGTACCGAGACAAACTATTATTCTAAAATATTTATCAATTCAGTGGCTTGCTCAGACGAACCTTATATACACAAGGTTACAAATGTCTCAGATATGGTCATGTAGCGAAACAATCCCGAAGCACATTTCTATTATGTACAAACTACGGTAAAAACAAAGATAAAACACATATATGCCACGATCCTCAAGACAACTGTTGCATTTATTGTAAAACTAACTCTCATAAGTCTATATCCAGAAATTGTCCAGTTTATAAAAATCAAGAAAAAATAAAGAAAAAAATGGCAGAGGAAAATTTAACGTTCCCAGAAGTATTAAATGTATATTCTGACAAAGAGTTTCCCCTCTATCCACTTCCAGACCCACTCGCAATAATGCGAATAGTCCACCAATGTCGCAACCTGCCTCCCTATACAAAGAAATACAATATACAGCAAATACACTATCCCTAACTTAAACTGAAAATCCTCAAAAAGAGCGAAAAGCTACATCACCATTAAGTGACGTAAATGTACCACCGCCTATGTTTCCATTTAGATTCGGACCCAAAAAACCCACAGAATTGCCTTCAAGGACAGATCCCGAACCTAAACCTGAAAAAACAGAAGAATTTGCAATATATTTTCTTTCACTTTTCCATAAAATAATCAAGAGTGTTAAAACTTTTGAAAAGCTTTCCAACAGAGACACGTACATAAAAAATCTAGCTTTCCCACAAACTGATATTAGTGACCTTGTTGAATATTGATAATCTAAATATCTTGCAGTGAAACGCACGTTCCGTTGTATCCAATAAAAATGGTCTGATAAAGGTTTTATCTGAAATTGTTGTTGCTTTACTTTCTGAGACCTGGTTTAAACCTTACAGTAATTATAATTTCCACGGCTATTCTATAGCCCGTAAAGGTGTCGCCATATTAATTAAAAGTAATATCCGCTCCAAAGAATTGGTACTAAACAACATTGTTCAGACGGGGTGGATGGCTCAGTAGTAGAGTCTCTGCATGCGGATCCAAGGGTCCCAGGTTCGAATCCTACCTACCGTTGGTCGGGATTTTTTCATTTAATTTATTTATTTAAATTAATTTTGATGTCTTGGTAGGATTCCCCACTCGACCATTCACTGTTGGGTACTAATTAACAGTGTTATTTCTAAACTGGCGCAGGGAAACAGTAACAAAGCCTACGCAGAACAAGAGGCTAATAACCATAGCAGTTGATGTCGATGACACACAAAAAAAACATTTTTCAAGGTATGCAAGCTTACGCCGTTCAAATTTACAATGATAATTCGACTATTATCTTTATTTCAATTTATTGCTCGCTAGACGTATCAATAACATCACATAATAGGTGCTAAAATAATTGGGGGAGATTTTAACGCACATCATGACCTATGTGGCTCATATAAGACCAATGCTAGCTATACAAACACTGTATATATAATTTCACCATACTTAAATCCAGTTATCAACGAATTAAAATTAAATACCTCTAGACTAAAGAAAACAATTTGATATTCACTTTATTTGGATCAAGGCACATATAGGACTTTAGCCAACGAAAAAGTTGATCAATTAGCAAAAGAAAGCATATCCATAGGCCAACCAATAGAAACCGAAAGTGCTATCAATGAGTGTATAAATCAGTTCAAATATAAAATAAAGCAAAAATGAAATGAAACATGGACACAATATTGTAAAAGCTCTACAACCCGTTACACTCTATTACACTGCACTTCCTAATGAAATGTGGTACAAAAATAGCAACCTAAATCGTAGAGGCATAGTAACAATTGCTCGATTAAAGTATGGTCACGCTTGCTACCCCCAACATCTTTACAAAATAGGAATGAATTGTGGATTCTAATTTTTACGACACTTGCAATAATGTGATCTGGATCATATTTTTTTCAACTGTAAAAAATATCAAGGTCACTTACTGAATGAAAAAATTATTAATCATAAAATAGCTTTACCCTATAATTTAATGAACTTGCTATCTCTAAATAATCTCTCAGTTTTTTACGCCCTTCTGGATTTCGTCAGTTCTTCTAAATTTTGCTTAATAATATCTCCTAATCAAATCTCTTCGACTTCCTCAGGCTGTTCCACCATTTGTTGAACTTTCTTTCTCTCTCGTAAATTCATCTATTTTCACTTTAAAACTTTTATAATTACCTAAAAATGTATAACTTTATATTATCACTTTATTTTAATCTATTTTAAACTTTATCTAATAATACTTCTTATGTTATGTAAATTTTTTGTTATTTGGCTTTTTTTATTGTACTATTTAGACACTACTGGCGCAATTCAAACATAAATAGGTATACCATCTTATTTATTACAACTATATTGTAAACTCAAAAGTTCTCAAATATCCAAAAAAGTTTTATTTATTCAAAAATAAGAGGAGGCTAACAGTTTCGGTCCAGAGGCCATCATCAAGCCTAAGAGGAACAATTTTATTATTCCGATGTACATATATAAAATGTAGTCCAGTACGAACTTTGCAAAGTGTGTAGCCATATAGGCAAGATACGAAATTGATCTTTAATGTTTGTAGAAATAATACCCATGGATCCACTACAGATGACACTAATCCGTTAGCTTGTTTTCCACTCACCGCCAGTACAATTAACAGATCTCACTTTTCCTTTTTATTTTACAATTTTCGTTAGTGGGGGATTCATCTTTCCCGTAATTAATTTATTATTACAGTTACTCCTGCTTTTTGTAATAATTCAATTATTAGTTATATTTTTTCAGATAATCTAAAGGCCAATATGTGTATGATCGAACTTTTTTATTGTTCTGTGACTACTGTTCCTGAAGTTGTGTTTATTTAATGTAATTTTACTTCATGTTTTTTATCCTACGTTTCTTTTTCTCTTTTTTCTCCTTTTTATTTCATAATTAACCTCTCACTAATTCTTTTGAGTCGCCATCTTGAGCTTTCAGCAGTGCCTCAGGAAACACTTGTGAAGATTTTTAGGTGTCAGAGTTGCAACTATTTAGCAAAAGAAGATGTGGCTTGATTTTGAAAAGTATACACGTAAGAAATACGCATCGATACCAATAAGCAGTTATTTGTTGTACGTTTATCTGACGTGTCGCCAATCCTAAAATTTTTAGGCTTTGCTTATTTCTTAACAACTGTCGCTGCAAATGGCCCTGTGTCTTTTACAATATGATAAACATGGCTTGCATCAATTCATACATAATTTGGTCACACAATGTTGAAGCATTAGGTGGTAAAACTTTAACACGTTTTGAGTACTTCACAAAAGTCTTATTAAACCATGGCAATCACAACGTCAACAAATAGGATACCTAAGTACAATAAGTTCAATAAATATTAAAGAAACCTTTTTACCCAGTACAAATATCGAAGGGGAGGGGATCAAAAAGGGAACTATTCCACCTTTGTCCTACATTAAAGGAAAGAATGGCAACTACGTACTGCGTAAAATGTACCAAAACAGTATTTGGGGAATACCAAATAAAAATATGCACGTGTTTCAAAAAAATCAAATGAAAAAATGTTCTCTTTATTTTTAAATTCAGTTATTGTAATTTTTTCTTTTAAAAATATTGTTTTGTTATTAAAATATGTTAAAAACACTATTTTATATTCCGATAAAAAAAAAAATTTTACAAAGTGTACATGTAAAAATTTGCGAATGCGTAAATTTTACACAAGCGGTAGAAATTAAACGATACCGTTCTAGGGTTAACTGTATTTTTATTTATGTACATCAATAATGTTAATATTACTTTCGGACCTGATGCTGGCCTCAAGGCTGAAACCTAAATTTTGTTTTCAACATTCTATGAGAGTACGAAACATTATTCTGTTTTAATATTGGTCATGTATTTTATTAACCCCTTTAACAAGAATTTTAAACGGATATTAAATATCTCTTTATACTTTAAATTTAATATTCTTATACAAACTAAATATACAAACTAAGTACTGCTATTGAAACCTAATAATGTTATCAACAGATATCTTTAGATTCATGAAAGTGGCTACATAACCCATAGAAATTGATGGAGTTCCCCTCTCGTCTTCCATAAATTTGGCAACAGTTCTCAATAGTTTCCTGACTGGAAACTTAATTAACATCCAACCTCTGTTAATCCGTTCTTAGTAACAGGAATATGGTTAATCCTATAGACGGGATAAGACATTTCATGTCTACTGAAAGTCAATAGTAGTCAAAGTAGGATTATTATCTGTAATGTTTAGATTGTAAGTAATTTTAATTTATTGTTATTTAGATATATCAAAATCATAAGCTCTCTTAAAGTTTAACTAGGCTCATACATTTTAACAGACGTTAAAATAACAAGTAAAGTTTAACAAGTTTTGTTCCTATATATTAGAGCAATGTGATATTTTTTGTTAAAAACTCTGGTCATTGATTATCATTATCATTATGATTGTACACAATTTAATCGAACTTTCTTAATTACAATTAAAAAAAACGTATTTATACATAATGACGATTAGTTTGAATAATCAGCAATCGATTTTATTTACTGTAATGACTAATTGTGAAATAATTACTTACAAATACTCAAAAATAAAGAACATACAATTTTAGGTAGAATTTCATTTTTTAATTTCCAACAATGATACGTTTTAGCTTGATTATATTTTAAACTCAAGTCCAGGGGCGGTTTCTCCATTGGTTCATTTGTGCAGTGAACACCAAGTTAAATTTCATAAAAACACATTATTTTAAAATTACATAAAAATATAAATTTAATTTTATTATTTTTATTTTCATACGTGTTAATCTATATTTTTACTTTCCTATCTGTATACAGATATAAGGAAAGTATAGGAATCATGATTTTTTTCGACTTCGAGTTTTCGACGGATTTTTACGTTTTGTGGTCCCCTGAATCCGTTTTGACTATTTTCGCGATGATGTCTGTGTGTGTATGTGTGTGTGTCTGTGTGTGTGTGTGTGTGTGTGTGTGTGTGTGTGTGTGTGTGTGTGT